>OY757191.1:17898177-18498177 GCA_963583895.1 Melanophora roralis | reverse complement strand
AACAAAAAAACTTACTACCAGTGATAAATACAAAATTAAAAATTTTATTTAAATTAAAATCAACTAATTTAACTTATTGTACTCTTTTCATTATCATTCTTCTAACTGAATTATTGTCACCAAAACGTGAGTAAAACTATAAAAACAAACAAAAAAAAATTAAAAAACAAAAAAAAATTAATTCACGTTTTATTTATTTTTATTGTTTTTTTTTTTACATTCAATTCATTGTTATACTTAAATGAATGAATCCTAAAATAAAATTTTTAAAAGAGCTCGTCTTTAAAAGTTTAAACCCTTAATTGTGAGTGAATCGAATTATGAAACTTTTACAGTGAAGACTTTTCTGATTTTTAAAATAAAGGTGTCATATATGGTTTAATTAAAAACAGTTTATATTTAATTTTTTTTTCCAGCATATTTATATTTATACATAAGTATTTCTATTGTTTTTTATGGTGCATGATTTGAAGTTAAACCTCTTGAAGATATTTTTCTCAATAAATATTTAAAAAAAATTATTAATTTTGATTCTAATCTTTTATATGTATTTCTTTAATAAAAACACTAAATTTGTGGCAATTTAATAAAAACAAATTTGAAAGAAAACATATTGACTCATCATTTTATCTCTGATCAAAGTATTGTCCCCAGAGGTGGCGTGGCTTAAAGCCGTGTAAGAATTGCCGTAGACTTAATTTTTAATTTAAAACTGCCTCCGATTGGAGCAACTTGTTTCGACTCAAATAGTTTTACTTTTTTTACAGCAATAACTGTTATTCTTTGCCAATTTTTAATTAGAAAACAATTTTTTTGTTAAAAAGTAAAAAACAGAATTATGATAAAAAAATAAATTAAGAATTGTAAAAACACTTGTTTTTATAAAAATAAAGTTTTATACCAATAAGTTGGTGCGCTCCTGATGTTTTCTTTTGCCTAATTTTTTCGTTTACAAATCGGAAGTAATTATTTCTTTCAACACCTGGTATTACCATTTCGCTTTTCAGGTTTCCTTAAATTTGGTTAAACGGTTAAATGTGTGTTTTGAAATACTGTCTGCATTTGCGCCTTTTGAAGAAGTCCTTTCTGAACGAATTGTTATGCTAGCGAAAAGCGAAATAACATAAATATTTTAGCAAAAAAAAAAAAATAACTCTGCTTACAGCAACAGGGAGGCTGTTGAGCCATACTTAATATGAACTATATACTTTGAATACCTAGTACACACAGTTTTGTTGTTGTTGACCACACATCATGACCGTAATTTTTTTATCGACCACACATTATGACAGTATATAAGTTGCATCAACAACAATGCATGACACCACTCTTTATTCTTAACTACACTACATTGCACCCCACAAACTGTGCCAGCTACTCTACATTACAGCACTTAAACAGTTTAATCGCACAACAGCATAAGAATTAGAAAATCTTTCGGATCTTGAATGAGCTTGAAATAGGACTTGATGCAGGCCTCTATTATCAATCTATATGTAATTGCGTATGTCTTTTAAAATTGTCATTTTACGTTTGGTTTTTAATATTTTCTTTTACATGACCGTATGTAAATTACTTCTGACATTATTTCGAAACTAAATAAAAATATTACTTCCCTTTTTCTTAAAACAACTGATTTCAGATAAAAAAAAAGAACATGGTCTAATTGAAAAATTATATGGGGTCTTATTTGCTGCACGGCACATTTCAAATAAACTGTCTTTCTTAGGTGTTAATTATACAGGGTGTCTGGTGGTAGATTTATATTTTCAAACTTAAATAAAAAACGTAATAATTCACACAAAGCTTAATTAAGAGCATTAAACGATAGAAAGGAAATGCGGATCCAGGTGTCTTCCGTCGAGTTGAACACACTGTTCAAAACGGAGCCTTGTGTTCTGCGTCACACGCTGCAGTAAACTTGATTCAATTGAGTTGATTTCTCGACGAATATGTTCTCTTAAGGCCACAAGAGAATGAGGATTGCCATTATAAACCCTCTAAAAAAATCCAAGGGAGTTAGAAGCAAACATATGTGTTCAAACTGCCGTGCAGCAAATAATAAACCACATGACGTCATGAATTTCACACAAGCAATGCTTTAAACGTTTACACGACATGTATAAATATTGAAGTGGAAACATTAGCAAATCATGTAAAATTTATGCGAACACAAAAAAAAATACAATATTTTACCGCACTTCAAAGAAAGAAAAATATTTCAGAGCTTAAAATGATAAGTACGGTACAACACTTTTTTCTTCGGTTAATTCCTAATAATTCTTTATATTTTGTTCAAAATTTTTTTAAGAACTTGAGGTGTTATTCAAAACAAATGCCTGTTGTAAGGTTTTTATTAAAAAATAAAAAAATTAAACCAAACATTTATTATCGTCTTATCCCGGAAACCTTTTTTGGCCTTTTTTGGTGCCCTGCGACGAGCCATCAAAAAATTATATAAAATTTTCCCCGAATACGAAATTGTGAGTTATCGGTCAATTTTAATATACAGGGTGTCCGCCGGCAGAGTATACTACTTTGTTTTGCCGCCATTTTGGCAGACATTAGTCTTGACCGTTCATATTTGGCAGTCGTAAAGTAGAGACGTGGCAAATTTATTATGGAAAAATATTCGGTAAACTAACGTGTTTTAATCGTTAAAAAATTTTATCAAAATCAATCATCGATTACTGTGAAGATTTTCATGAAAAAAACATAATAAGTCACGAGGCAAATTTTCATTTGAATGGATAAGTGCATAAATACAATAGTCGGTTCAGAGCAATGGCAAACTCTCGAATAAAAGTAACAGTTTGGTGTGCAATTTGGTCAGGAGGAATCATTGGACCTTACTTCAACATGATATGATTGAATTATTTTTAATGCCAAAACAGCATGTTTTATGTTTGGTTAACATGTGGTATCAACAAGGCGGTGCCACATCGCATACAGTCAGGATTACAATAGAATTACTGCGAGACCTCTTTCCACAAAAAGTTATTTCAAGAAATAGTGATGTTGATTGGCCTTCGCGGTAGCCTAATTTGACTGATCCGGACTTCTTTTTGTGGGAAATCTGAAAAGCAAGGTTATGCAAGCAAACCATTAACGCTGGAGCAACTCAAAAAAAATATTCGTGATGAAATTAATGAAATACCGCGTAAAATGTTTGAGAATGTAATAATATATGTGCTCAAAAGGGCTCGCATTCGTGAGGCTAACAAAGGCGGCTATTTATCTGATATTGTATTTCATACATAATTGCCGACTTTAAATAAAACATTTATCAATATAAGATCCATTCTCTTTCATTTATTCAAAAATTATAAACAAACAAAGTAGTATGCCTTGCCGGCGGACACCCTGTATTTTAGTTTAACCAAATGTGGTTCTACTAAGTTAAACAAAACCTTTTTTTGATATTTAATTTTAAGTAGTTAGACAAACGTTATTTGTAGCAAAGTAAATCGATTAAGTATTAAATCGTCTCTTTCGTGGTTATTTTTACAAGAAAATACCATTCAATCTAGTTTTTTTTTTTTTGTGGACTAGTTAGGAATGTTTACAGCCTAACAGGTGGTCAGTAGTTTTGTATTTTACAACAAAACAGTAGAAGGTGTAAAAAAACGTAAAAAACGAGACCATTAAAAACTTGAGAATGATTGTGAAATTAATTGTCAATAAATATAACAAAATTAACGTGTAAAATGTAGACAAAGCCCACTCATTTAGTCAATTGGTTTATAAGGGGTATTTTGTAGGCACTAATTGTGTAAATTGAATAAAACGAAATTGTGTTAACCTAATTTGAGCCCCAGCCATGATGAATAACTTTAATTATTGTAAAGAAAATGTATTTCAAAGCAAGTTTGAGTACACAAACAAATAAAGAGATAAACTAAAATACAAAAACTTTCTGTCAAAAAGGCGTAAGAGCAAGGATTATCGCATACATGGTGGACATTAATAGATAAGAAGTGTAATTTTAAAATTCTACAATAGGTCCAGCCTACATGTTTGTCTGAAACTTAGCATGGCAGTCCGTGTTACTCCAACGACAATGTTTAATGTCCAACCAAATAAAACTTACGCTTGTGGCACTAGGCAGCACTTGCTCGTTATTATAGGTGACGAGCGAAAAATTAATGGGAGCTCCAAATCTAAACATAACTTTTTGGATAGACTTGAAGGTTATACGAAGACAACGAAATTAGCCAATCATATTACATACTTAAATGGAAGACAAAGCTAAATAAGGTTTAAATACACTTAACAAATATTAGATTGACGTTCTGGTTAAAAGGTACTCAAAATCAGATGCCGAAAAAAGCGTTTTATTACACAAATTGCTCTAAGGTGGCGAAAAGAATGGGACTGGGGTTATTTGTTTAAGATACGGAGAAGGAGATATAATCCCACCTTTCAAATTACAACAAAGTGCTTAGAGCAAAAGTCTAAAACATTTCGGAGTATTGGTCCTAGCTCAAAGCAAGGTAAGGCTAACAAAGGTAAATAATGAAACAAAAGACGTCAGCAACTACAAAAACGACTCTTAAGCATTAAATACATTCCTTGCTACAGGCTACCGAACACAGCCAGTCAAAAATAGAATACACGTGTGCTTATGAGAATAATTTTTTTAATGGCTACAATGCAACACGACTACGGGTTGCTGTCAATGCTAATTTTGTGGCGTGGTCGAAATTAAACTAATTTCTATTTTTATTCGCGACAATTAACAGATTAGTGCTGCCAATACGGTAAAATGCAAATAATATAGCTTAAGCAATACAAAAAGACTTTAGGTGGCACCACTGAAAGTCATATTGCTCATATGTTTATTTTGTAGTGGTAGTCTAGTAAATATTTTAGTAGCAGCCAGTCGGACACAAATTTAGCAAGTAACTTTTGTGTTCGTGTGTTCCTGTGTTCTTGTAGCTTGAATGTGTTTAATGCATTAGAGAAAACAGGCCCACAATTGAAACATCGGCTGCAACTTTACAAACTCACATTTAAATTTTCCAATTTTCATCCACAAGTCTTTCTTTGAATATTAGTTTTGGTATATTGGCAACTGCAAATTGTCATTCTTTTGTACTTCTTTAACTAATGTTTCAACATTGTTAGTAGTTTCATTCATAAAATTACAAAATTTTAAATTTAATTGCAATTTTAAATGTTTTTTTTTTGTTGTTGCATGTGGTTTTGTTTACAAAATGTATGAAACCTAATAAAAGTGTGGCAATATTGTTGAGGGAATTTTGTTTTCAAGAGAGTGCATACAAAATCGCTGTCATAACAAAAAAGGTTCTATTTTATAACCGCATTGAGCAGCGTTATTTTACGTAAAATTATATGAAAAAAAAAACGTCATGCCGGAGTTCTGTTTCATCATTAATTCTTTTATGCGATTTGATAAAAAAAATTGTTCCAATTTGTAATTGTAACATAGGAATTGGAAATATTTTTCTTTCGAATCAAAATACAGATTAACTCCATCTGCATAGCTAACCAAAGGATGAATTACAACCACAATTCCCAACCCTAGAAAAAGGTTGCAATGCAAGAATATGATAAATAATTACGTAGAATATGGCGAAACACGCGTTATATGGAGGCCTTAAAGTTACGGTGAAATTGAAAATTAGAAGCTCGAAGCCTTTTGTTGTAATAAAGGCCTACTTAAAAGGTTTGCAACACACTCTTGCGAAACATTATTTTACCGGAAAACTTATAATAATTGTCATTTAGTTTATAACTAATTTGGAATAAGGGCAAAAATTTGTAGACACATGAAACGCAATCCGAATCCATATAATTACCTGTTCCCTACAGTTAGGTTAGCTCGAGTTGTAGTCATAGCTGCCTACGAGGTCTTTTGCATTTTCATTGTAGTTGTTAATAATATCTGATTGTATTTCGGCGAAACCAAATACCTGTTATTTCGAATTTTCCTGGTATTTATTCTTATCATTCGTTTCCCCATCACTCTTCTCTTGTTTTGATTTCTCCTTTCCCAAAGAGTGAGCCTGAATTGTGAACAGGACTTTGTGGAAAAATTAAACGATACACAATAACCATTTAGGGCGACCCGGAGGAGGACAAGGCCTGAATTAAGATAATAATGTGTATTCACGAGTCTCTCAAACCTACAAGCACACCTCTATCAAATGAAAGTTATGAGGGATAGCGAATGCTGGACATGCAGCGAGAACATCACGCAATGATGGAACATTTCTTAAGTTACTGCCTAACTTTTGCACAAGAAAGTTTTCAAAGTTTTATGTGTAAAATTGAGGAAATTGGTCCGCTCAAACGAAATTTTGTAAGCTGTGTGAATTCCTTAAACACCTTTATTTTTGCTCTTTACTTTAACTATGTGTTAGTGTAAATTTACATATGTAGGTTGTAGTCCCGAAACACTAGAATTTTATACATTATCATTCTCTTTCATTTAACTTATAATTAAGAAATATTTCCATAAAAAGGTTTTACTTAATAAACCTACTCGAATTTTACCTTTAATAGCAATACCATAAGAAATTTGCACGGTGTAATAATTTATGAGGTGTGCGCAATTTGGAGAGAATTTTGTGACTCTCTTACTTTTTTCTTTTTTATATATGGAGTTTGACATAGGAAATATAAAATAATTTGAATCCTTTTGTCAAACTTCATATATAAAAAAGAAAAAAATGGAAGAGAGCTAAAAATTCTCTCTAAATTGCGAACACCTGACGAATTATTTAACCATGGTAATTCGTTTTAATGTTCTCTCTCTCTCTCTCTCCCTCTCTCTTTATCGTTTTAAAACAAGAGCAGTGATGCCAACTTTTTAGATGCAACAAGCACATCATACACAAAAAAAGGCACCAAAAAGCGTAATTTTGCATTCAGAAAAGCTAAACTTATTATACACACACTACAAACGTTGAAAGGATATAAGATATGAATTCGTGCAGATGTTTATATCACCCTAATAGAAAAGTTTCTGAGTCGATTAAAGCATGTCCATCTGTCCGTCCATCCGACTAGTTGTTAGTGTGTTTCTTAGGGCTAAAACAGCTATAAATATCACTCTCCACACAATTTTGCAAATCTTAAAAACCTTCTTTTAAACTGAATCCTATCCATTATACACCATGCGCCCCTTGCAAGCCTTTTCTTAAGAGAAAACTTAAAATTTCAGTTTTACAGCAATTTCCAATTATTATTCAGATTTGATCTTAAGTTTTCCAATATTTAGAAATTTGTTGCAATACGAAAAGAGTATGTTTTCAGTAGCCCTTATAATACATTAAGTGGTAAGGGAAAAAGAAAATCAAAACAGTTGAATAACGAAAAATGGTTTATTGAATTTTTGAAAGAACTCTTTAATGTTTGGGTTTGTTTATACTAATTCTCAATAAGTTTATTGAAGTTATTATATAAAAGCAGACAATACTCATGCTTTTTTTTAGAATTTGTTTAAAGTCTACTGATAATTTGGTGTAAGAACCAAATAAAAATTTTCAGTTTTAGTTAAACAATTCGAATTTATATAAAACATATGTGTACTTAAGAAAAATGTTGGTTTAAGACGGGTCATACAACAGCCTTGAAAAAGAGCTTATATTCAGTTTCTAAAGTTTGACTAAAATATGTAAAAGTGAATTGTAATCGAGCGGTAAATACACTTTTTAATAAAAATACCAATATGCTGTAAGATAAAAAAAAAAATTCTAGGCGAAAAAAACCATTCGTGAGACTTACAAAAACTGTTACTGCACACAATAGTTGCTGATATATTTTAAAACTTGTAAAAAGCACTAAAGGCACTGACGAAAAATCAAAAGAAAACACCAGCAAAGTGCTACTTTCTCAGTTTGGTACTAAAACTAAAAATTTGGCATTTTGAGTCATTAAAAGCGCGAAGTTGGCATCGCTGGTCAAGAGTGTCCCCGGGGGACGAACACTTTTCGGTTTTTGCATGTACACGACATAAGTACCTACAAAAAAATCACAATAAAGAGCAAAACAAAAGAAAAGTAACAACAACACAATAATAAATACAGTGAAAAGGCACCAATGCATTCTTATAAACAAATCTCTCTCGTTGGGCAACGCTGTTTTAAAACTTACACTCTTACTAAATATTCTTATAAAAGAAAATAAATTAAAAAAAAAATTTATAATTATAGCAAATGGCTTACCTTTACTTCCTTTTAATATGCTATTAGGAAGATGATTGTTATTGTTGCCGCTATTTCCACCTCCATTAGCTACTGCTGTTGTATTTATATTATTACTTGTTGATGTTTTATTATTTAAAGATGTGGAGCCTCCCAAAGAGCTAAAGTCCTCACGGGAAGCTGGTAAATGCTGTTGTGGTTGATTCTTAAAGGCAGAAATAGGAGCTATACCCACTATGCTGTTACTTAAAGAATTTCCAGCAATAACAGACAATGTTGTAGAATTTGTTTTGCTACTATTACTGCTACTTGTACAGCTGGCCGTTGGAGTCGTACTATTGTTGCTAGAATAACCGTTGTTGTTGTTTGAATATAAGTTATTAAATTTGTTGTTATTGTTATTTATATTGGCAGCAATATTTTCTAAATTTGTATTTCCGTTAGATGCTGCTAAACTTGTTGTAACTGTTGCAGTTCCTGCCGCTATCGCTGCAGTAGCACAACTTGTGTTGACAGTGCTGCCACCATTATTGTTAGTCTTAAGTAATGAGTTGCCAACGGCAGGAGGTGGATAATAATAATTATATTTTTGATGATGCAGTTGTTGGTATTGCGCTTGCAGTTTTTGTTGCTTTTGCTGTAGACCGCTAGTTGCTAAACAAGATGGAGTAGAGTTAACAGTAGCCGTTGTTGTTATAGTGTTGGTCGAAAAAGTGCAAGTTACAGACAAATTCGTATTTGATATTGATGTTTCTGAGGATGTGGGCAATGGCAACGATGGCGTTGATGACGATGTTACAACATCCATGCCATTGTTAATTATAGTTGTCATTGTTGCATTTGTTCTACCAGCTAAAGAAGGCATTTCTTATCAAGAGATTTACAGATATAATTACTATGAAACATTTGCACATTTTTTCATAACTCAACATCCGGCTAATTGAATTTTTATTCTTGTTTTTAATATTTGTTAACGAAAGAAAATACATTTTTCTTTTTAAATTATTTAAGATTTAAAAAGATTTTTTCTTCCAAAAAATATTCATACTTTTTTCACTTTTTCGAAATTTGAATAAGTTTTTTATTATATTTTGTAATGAATTAAATTTATTTTTTTTACCAACAATTTTAATATTTTCTTATTTGAAATCACTTATTTTATATTTATGTACGTTTGTATATTTTAAAAATAGATACTCGGTGTTAAGTAGAACCTGAAAAAAGAAAAAAAATATACATTTTTAATTATTTCTTTGAAAATTTTCTATGTATTTTAACAATTTCTAATTTAATTTTATTAAATATTAAGTAATTCCGATATAGCCGACTGTAATGCATTTTCGAAACCAGCTACGATTTCTCGTCAGCACCTTTTCAATTCTGTACTACTGTAGGTTGAATGTAATTTTTTTATATTGAAACAAACTTTTACTCGAATACTGGAATTATATTTATATTCGGAGGATTTGAACCTAAGGGCAAGGAACCTAAACACAGTCTGGACAAAACTGAAATTCGTCTATTGACCAGGAAAACGAAAATCAGCTTCTATGGCTAGCCTTTTTCATTTGGAAGGAATATTATAATATCTAAGAAGGTTAAATACCTAAAAGTAATCGAGGATGGGAAAAATTAATGGCAAATACCCCAGTCAGGAAAGAGCAGAAGAGGTTAACCAGGTGCTAGTAGAAGTCTTTAGCCTCAAGAGACAACACACTAGCTATGCGGAAGCTTAGTAAGACCAATACAAACCTGTGCTTTGGTGGTATGGTGGACAGAAAATGGAACGTACCTGTTGCCTTGAAATAAGCGGGGCAATAACGGCCACTCTAGCGAAGGCATTTAAAACAGTTTTGAATATTCTGCCAACGGCAATGGATTGATGATGTGCAGGAAAGAGCAGAAGAGGTTAACCGGGTGCTACGTAGAAGTCTTTAGACTCAAGAGACGACACACTAGCTATACGGAAGCTTAGTTAGACCAATACAAACCTGTGCTTTGGTGGTATGGTGGACATAAATGAACAGAAAATGGAACGTACGTGTTGCCTCGAAATAAGCAGGGCAATAACGGCCACTCTAAAGAAGGCATTAAAAACGATTTTTTTATGTTCAGCCAACGGCAACGAAGGAATGGATTAATGTGTGTTATGAACCTAACTACCAAGACATTTTGCAGACACTGGAGAATTTTACAGGGTCAGTAGAATTGTGCGATCATATACATCCAATGAAAAATTAACCGAGGGCAGCTGCCACAAGAAACATGTTATACGGATGTCTCTAGGTCGGAGGAAAGAACGGCACTGGGCATCATTGATAAAAACCCTGAAACCGAGATCTACTTGCGCCTCCCAGACCACAAGACTGCCCTGGAAGCGTAGGCTCAAGCCTTTTGCTGCCCTAAAACTCATGATACAGCGCAGTAATGCATTTACGAAGATGTCAATTATGTTTGGAAACGCCAAATCCGGGATAGTGCTGCAATGCAAGAATATGATTAATGATTATTTAGAATATTGGCAAGTACGCATTATTTGGATGCCTGGATAGCGTGAGGTGGTCGGAAATAAGCCCGAGAATAATCTTGCAATTAAGGTTAGGGAACAGTAGGTATGTAGTTGACCTGGAAGACCAAAACCCTTTGCTTGCAACAAAGACTGAGTTAAAGAAAATGGAGAAAACTGGACACTGACCCCTGTAAAACGATTAGAAAGTTGTCAGAATGACGAGAGTTCACCTGGAGCGACTTGAGTGAGGAGAAAAAGCATCCCTTAATTTTAAAAATTTATTCCTGAAAAGGATTTTTAAAAATTTTTTTTTTACTTTGAAGTGAAGGTTATAAATTTGGGACATTGATATGGCAGAGATTCTTTAAGTTCAAGTGCAGGTCAAGAAATAATCGTTAGAGTGGAAATTGAGTGGAAATTTGTTAAGAACAACAATAAAACGCTACAATTATCTACAATTATAAATATATTTTCATTCAACGTATTAACTTTTGAAAGTTGTTTCTTCATTCACAATCAAAATAATTTATTTTATCATAATTAAAGAAAAAAGAAAAATATTTTCACCTTTTTGAAACGTTTGCAAGTGAAATTAAATGCAAACATTTAAAGTGGAGCCAATTTTTATTTTCCTTAAAAAAAAAAAAAAAAACAAAAACTACAACAGCAAAGTCAACTTATAAAAACGTGTTGTTTATCAACTTTAAGATATTCGTATTCAAGATATTTTTGTTCACAATAATTTAAGTGAGTCATGTTGATACATACAGACATTCATACATGGAACTGGCTGTATTTCTGAAAAAGTGATCGTTGTTACAAACAGATACACATAATAAAAAGTGCAACACAAACATTGTTGTCCCACCACCCGATGGATTATATTTGTGGCGCGCAAAAAATTCAAGTTTACAACTTGTTTTCTTATTTTTTCTGTTTTTCTCCCCATCTGCAAAATCGACAGGTGCTTGTAAAATGGTTATGGACTGCATAAATACAAGTCCCCAACAACATTAAACATCAGGTTGTAAATGATTAATATGCTGCTTAAAAACAATAACAAAAAACTTCATATAAAGAGAAAGTAAATATAATAATTAAAACTCGCGAATTAGCTTCTCCCTTGACCACGATATCAAATTTGTAGCGCAGACTACAAAAAAAAACAAAAAACAGTTTTTCACGCAAAATTTGTTTGCTTTGCTCGGGAGCTGTCAAGTAGGGTCTATGTAGAACAACCCAGTTTTTACATGTTTGGAATAATATTTGAAGTGGCTGAGGGGTATCTAAACAGGTTATGAAACCTGCACCCCTCTTAGGTGTTCCAGTATATAACTGCCCAAAAGTCGATGTCTTCTGACAGTTAAGGTTGAACATTTGCAGAGAAAGTGAGACAGTGGTCGTTAAAACATAGTCTAATGGCGTTTTCTTTTCTGGCAGAAATGCTGCCTTTATTCTGCCCTATGCACTCATTTCTGTTCTTTTCTGAAAAGCAAGGCAGCATTGCTACAGGGTTGTAAGTTCTTTTCTGGTAATGTTGCCCTAAAAAAATGAAAAAATGCTACATTTTTGCCCCTAAAATAATCAAAGGGTTACTCACTGCCTTTTTAAAAAGAAGAAGATCTATTTTTTTGCTATCAGTTTTTTGACGTTGAATAAAAAAATTTTATTTCTGTAAAGAAATCATAAAATGGAATTAAAAAACGAGGTCTCATCTAAAAATATAGTGATTGTTTGTTCTGTTGTAGTCACTGAAAATGTACCACTTTTCAAAGGTTTAGGTAGTTTTAAAAAAGTGTTACAAAATAAAATGGCAACATTTATGCTCAGAAAAGAAAACACCATAAGTCTACTTGCCTTTTTTATAACCCAGTGACCTGTTAAGGCCGGCAGCAACCCTGCTACATACCCCCGATTACGACTTACTAGTCGAACCATAAGCTTACTGTCAAAAGGGCCACATCAAGCTAGTTGCCTTCTATGTGTACATAATACGCCATCTGGTCTTAGCCACTTTAAAAAAGTGTCGGAAGATCCCGCTCTTGATAGTCGCAAGTGAAATAGCGACTAATATATAGGGTCTTATGCCAAGATCCTCCGAGTAAACGCCAAAATCCAACACCACAGCTCATCTCAGAGCCGTCTATGTAAATTCTGGGGTAACAGTTTTGGACAAGATTACCCCCAAGCCACTGATTATTGGAGGAGTGTGTAACATTATTAAAGTGTTGGCCCTAGATCGAGGGCTATATGATAAAGATTCTCGCAGGACCATACAGAAGAAAATAAAAAAAGATCATCTCCGAACCTTTTAGTACTAAATGAGATTTCAGACAAGGAGGCAGTTTATCGTTTGATCGTTTTAACATTCTTTTGGAAAAGATTATACGAGAAACAAATGTAAAGTGACATATCCTACATCAAACAGCACATGTAACTTGCTTGCGCCGACGATATCGACATCATAAGCCAAGCATTGCGAGCAGTGACTGCCACCACTGTGAGAAAGAATCTGCAAAAAATACATTGAAGGAGATAAAACTACGGATGACCATCGCGATTGATTTTTAAGAAACCTTGTAGTCAGTATTACGTCATAAAATACCGGAGTTTTTAAGGATTTAGGAATTCGGGATTTTCCGATCGATATCCCAAGATAGGACCAAGTTGATGGTATCCACGTACAAGATCTCCGTAAACTTGGGGCAGAAAGTGTAACTTGAAAACAACAAGTCAGAGATTTATGTGTAGATTATGTACAGCAAGTCAACTTTAGTTAAGTTGTCAGTTGCCGAAATTATATTACCGACGGCTAACAGTTGCCAATTTTAGTTTACAAAAAGTTAGTATTTTCGGTTGCGTTGGGCAACCAGACTGAAGTTGGGCTGCTGTACATAATCGATACATTAACTATTTCGGTACCGCAATAGCAAAAAAAAAAAATAATTTTTGAAAATAAGAACCAAGGCTACTAGAATTTACTTTGGTTTAACAAAGCAATTTAAAAACAAAGCCACCTCCCTACAGACAAAAATCGCCCTACAACACAGTGGCACTCACTTACTTATGTTGGCGATTTATAGAAACCCAAACGGGTCAGTGGCCCAACTAAGAATAAATTTTTCAGCACTTTGGTCTTTGGTGCTTTTTCTTCATATTTTCACGTTGAATTTGGAAATGTTTTCATTAAATTGGTTCTTCCAGGGGATTTTCGGTCGTCTTCTTTTGAGCCTTCGTTTGGAAACATATTCAAACACCATGTCTAGGCCATGGTTTTTACGCGCTTGAATACATTGATGTCGGCATAAAGCACATACAGTTTTTGTTTCGTACGATATCGGTATACTTTTCCTACGCAGATTGCTCCATATTTCTGGCAAAGTATAAATTCTGCGCTGACAGAATATCAATGTCCCGTGAACCTTGAGTGGTATGAGCTAAATGCCGGCATTGACATAGTAAGGTTAGGTTGCGAAGGGTGGTGAAGAGGTAAAACCCTCTCATAAATCAACTTCCCGGGCTTATTGTGCATCTCTTCAAGAAAAAAGTTAGAAAAAGGAAAAAAAAAACATCAAGTAAAGAGAAAAAAATTGGTAGGAAAGGAAAATACTTAAAAAAGGAAACAATTTAAATAGTCGTTAAAAAACTTCCCTTCATTGCCTATCTCCTAGCCACTTGATTCCCATGATGAATCCAAAATGTTTTCCAGTTTGCACTGCAAAACAGTTCTTAGTGAAAGACCAAAACTTAGATCGAAAAATTAAGTTGAAGAAGGCATCTCGAAACATGGTGTCATGAATTGGAGAAGAAGCGCAGAAGACCGGGGAGCTTGGAAATCTATTCAACTCTCGCCTTAAGTAAAAAACATATTTTAATAAGCACCTAGGAAGTACAAATTCTCTAAAGCTTAAAATTATAAGGGCTACCCGTCACAGTCTTCCAGAGGCTGTTCTTTAAAGATCTCATGTGTTTTAAGCTTCTATGCTAAGTCTTATCATTTTTAGAAATCGCAGGCTTTTCCTAAGTGAGCAATTAGAAATTTTTTATGTTTGACTTAAAACGAAAAATGTAAGTAATATAATCCCACCCGTCACAATGGAATTGCCCATATACCTCTTATGAAAATAATAATTTCAGTAAAGTTTGCTTTTTAATAAGAAATAAAATTTTAAAAAAGAACAAAATCAAAATTTTAATTGCTTTATCTGCAAAAATTAAATTTTAAAATGGCCACCTTTTTTGAAATTTAAAACTCAAAATAAAAATCTGCATAATAACAATATTTATAAGATTATTTTATTTGTTTTTCTTTGTAATTTTTTTCTATAACTTAAAGACGCGTTGTTTTCTTTACTTTTTTTTTTGCTTTTCTCGTAAATTAGGAGAACAAGCATTTTTTTGTTTTTTATTCGGTCAATTTAATTCATAATTTTATCGTTTATAAGAAAAGTTTTGTTGTTGTAGTGGTTAATGCACTTTGCAAGAAGGACAATTTCTTCGCTTCTTTGTTTTTATTATTTTTGCAGTATTCATTGTATGCAGTTTATTTCTTTTTTTTTTTATTTTATGTTTTCTTCAATTTTATTTTAAACATATTTCTTATAAGAATAATGTGTAAGCCAAGCGTGATAATAACAAAAGACAGTATGTATATGTATGTATGCACATACATATTTGATTATATTCACATTCTTTTTTGCCATGTCTTCAATTTTACGTTTTTGTCTGATGCCTAAACATAGTATAGGAGAAAAGAAGGTTCTTAAACTAAAATCTGGTTACATTTGATAAAAAAAAGACAAACAACGTTTTAATTTAAAAAAAATATTTTCCAGCTCTGGCATTGCATTTTCTTGTTGTAAGACCAATTGAATCTGTCCAATTATATCCATTGCTTAAGGGAAAGATAATTTTTATAGAATCTTCTAAGTTGTTCATGTCCTTATTTCAATTTAAAATCTATTGCGCCGTGATAGCTCGGAGCATTTCAGGTCAAAACTCTTACATTTCTGCTGTGATGTAGTTAAAAACTAGTTTTTTTCTTCCTAATACCTAATTCCTTCCTTATACCTAATTCTTTTGTTTAAGCGAAATTTTACGCAATTCTTAAGAATTTTTTTTCTTATTTTTACAAGGTTGGAGTTGTTTTATTATTTCATTTATTTATTGTAATCTTAAGCTAAGAAACAATTATTCAAAATTTCAAATACAACTTATTACCCACTCTTCGGTAGAAAAAGAGATAAAATTAGATTTATGTTAAAACTAAAGCATAGTATATATAGATTGTGGAGATATAATAAAACCCATGTTCTCAATTAGTACTATACATATAAAAAGATAAATTAAGATAGTGAAATAGCTAATATATGTATAATAACACCGCAACAAATTTATGCATTTAATCAACAAGATTGTTCAAAAACAATAAGACGTCGTTTTTACAAGAAATACGAATCAAAAAATGACTTAAGCGTCTGAGTAAGAGCATTGTATAATTTTGACACTTTTACAAAATAAGCTCTTTTTAATATTGTAGATAGTTTTGAAATCAAAATCTTTCGATTCCTAGTAGATTTACTGAAAATAAATCAATTGATGAAACTGGATGGGAAGCCTTTTTTAAATGTTTTATAGAAAAGAAGATTTCGAATTCTAACAAAGCTGTCGGAGCTACAATCCCGAAATTGCATAATATAACTTGACAAATGATCACAAACAATTCTGTTAAAGAGCAAGAGTAACTTTTTCAAATTAAGCCAAGTTTTCTTTTAATGTGAAGTTAAAGAGTTGACAACACTTAAGAATTTTAATCCTTAACTTTAACTCAAGATGAATTGATAACGAGGTGGCGGTGATTTTACAACAACTAATTTGCGGCAAAGAAAATTTTCGTTTTTGTTGTAATTTTCGTTGGCTGATGTTTAAAAAAATAATGTAAACATAAACAAATTTGACAACCCAGCCTCGATTTATGCAAGAAAAAATAGACCAGCCATGGCACAATTACCTTACAAGGTATTATCGCTACGGCAACAACTACAACAAACTCGATACCAAATTTATGAAGTTGTTGTAAAAGCATCCTCGTTTATGTCAAAAAACGTACTGTTTGACAGATTTAACGAGTGGAAAAACTCGAGCAAAAAATAGTCAGCTGTTGAATCGATACTACCTTGTAAGGTTATTGTACCATGGGACCAGCTGTGCTCGTAACCCCACCTGATCAATGAATTCGCCTTCGCCTTAGCTTTTGACGTTTAGACATTTTTCCTAAAACAGCTCAACTCTTTACACTTAGTTTGAATTTCTTCATAACATATACATAGGTACTGCTAGGGCACACTCAACAAAATAATTTTGAAAGCGCAGCTGATTAAAATAAATTTGACCTTTTTAACGTACAAATATTCAATTTTGTATGAAATTTTTAATTTTTCTGACATTTCACCGTTCAAACACAAAAAGGAAATGCAGAGGACGAATTTTTTGAATTTGCCTCGCTGTTACCTTGTTAAGTGTATCCTGGGTACTGCTCTTCAAAAAAAAAAAGCAACCAGAGTTGCCAGATTTATTTTGAACTTTTTCGGCAAATTCAATCCTTTGAAATCCTTAAAAAAAAATAAATTTGATCTGAATCGCTAAAATTCGCCATGATAAATATTTCGTGAAATTTAAAAAAAAAAAAAAGGTAAAATTTTTAGTGAACGAAAAAAGTACTATGTTTGCTATAAAAAAAGTTATCTGCCTAAAGAAGAAAACACTAGTTTTTGTTGTTAATATAAACAAAATTTTAGATATACATACTATACACGTGCACAAATAGAACAAATAAGTATTGCAAAAACAGGTATATCTTGTACATCCATGTACATACCAGTTCTTTTTGGTGTAAGTGTGTGAATAAGTGTAAATGATATTGTATGGTTTTGCTTTTGCGCACTTACTCTACTCTTATAAACAAATATTGTTGTTTATGGTTTTGCATTGAGTGTGGAATGTATTTGTTTTTTTTTTGTGCTGAATAACAATGGTATAATAAATATTTTCTTATTACTGTTGATACAACAAATACACAAGATCGTTTATATAAAAGGTTGTGAATGAAACAAAAATTTGATTTTTAAAGTTTATTGTAGCTATAGTGTTTAAAAATGAATAAAATAAATTTAAAAAAAGCATTTTTTTATCTCAAGCTCAAAAATTAAGATAAAATAATATATATTTATTTTGTATTTTTTAATAATTTTAATTTTAATTTTAAATTTGACTTAAATGTATATAGTTACGATGCAGTTTTAATTTTTTTTAGCTAAATTTGTTTAATTTAAACATAAAGGTACTGCCAGGGCACACTCAACAAGATAATTTTAAAAGCGCAGCTGATTAAAATAAATTTGACATTTTTACGTTACAAATATTCAATTTTGTATGAAATTTTTAATTTTTCTGACATTCCACCGTTCAAACACAAAAAGGAAATGCAGAGGACGAATTTTTCGAATTCGCCTTGCTGTTACCTTGTTAAGTGTACCCTGGGTACTGCTCTTCAAAAAAAAAAGCAACCAGAGTTGCCAGATTTATTTTGAACTTTTTCGGAAAATTCAATCCTTTGAAATCCTTAAAAAAAAATAAATTTGATCTGAATCGCTAAAATTCGCCATGATAAATATTTCGTGAAATTTTAAAAAAAAAAAGGTAAAATTTTTAGTGAACGAAAAAAGTACTATGTTTGCTATAAAAAAAGTTATCTGCCTAAAGAAGAAAACACTAGTTTTTGTTGTTAATATAAACAAAATTTTAGATATACATACTATACACGTGCACAAATAGAACAAATAAGTATTGCAAAAACAGGTATATCTTGTACATCCATGTACATACCAGTTCTTTTTGGTGTAAGTGTGTGAATAAGTGTAAATGATATTGTATGGTTTTGCTTTTGCGCACTTACTCTACTCTTATAAACAAATATTGTTGTTTATGGTTTTGCATTGAGTGTGGAATGTATTTGTTTTTTTTTTGTGCTGAATAACAATGGTATAATAAATATTTTCTTATTACTGTGTATACAACAAATACACAAGATCGTTTATATAAAAGGTTGTGAATGAAACAAAAATTTGATTTTTAAAGTTTATTGTAGCTATAGTGTTTAAAAATGAATAAAATAAATTTAAAAAAAGCATTTTTTTATCTCAAGCTCAAAAATTAAGATAAAATAATATATATTTATTTTGTATTTTTTAATAATTTTAATTTTAATTTTAAATTTGACTTAAATGTATATAGTTACGATGCAGTTTTAATTTTTTTTAGCTAAATTTGTTTAATTTATTTAAAGAAAATTTAAAAAATAGAAAAACTGGCTCATGTAGCCAGAATAAGAAAACACACCAAAAGTACATATGGTTAAACATCATTATATGTATGTAACTGTTTCAACGAAACATAGAAAAACAAATTTGTTGCTCTTGCTCTCATTTTACCAAACCACACCATATTTAGTTAGAGAGCACACCAATACCAACTTATAACAAAAACACAAAGCTACTTATCAATACACACTAAAAGCTGAAAAACACACAAACTGGTTGTTAAAGATATAACTTTGCAAGAGTTTAATACATACATAAATATGTATGCACGGATTTGAAATCCTATTGTATATCGAAAACGGTATACTTTGCAAATTTTGCAAAGGTACAAAAGAAGTGCAACATCTTCCATTTATAACCATATAATTTTCAAGAAGTTCGTATTGCATTCTGTTTCGAAAACGAGTCTTAGTGGAGTTAATTTTTGAAAATACTCTTTCAACACAGGCATTACTAGGTAAAATAATAATAATACAAAAATCTGTTCATCTGCATATATGCCTCAAACTTCATACATATGTATATAAAAACACCACAATAAAATTTATATTTGTTGGTATTAAATTTAACGACTTTCAAAGCAAATTAATGACTTTAAAAAGTAGCCATTAAAATCGCCAACTATTTTCTAAATCGCCAAAAAAAGCTATGTCGCCAAATTTAAAATTAGGACGCCAAACAAGTTTTAAAAACGCCACATTTGGCGATCTGACATGCCTGACGTCATTAGGGTTTTAGGGATATTTCCGACAGTTTAAAATAAATGCCATAAATCCGTAGGACTTGACATTACCCAGCGTGCATTATTAGTTTACTTAAAAAAACTAAATTGAGAAGCTTGCAGAACAAAACATTAAGAACACCTGCACTTTTGGTAAATAAAAAACGTGTTTTGACCAATTTTGTTGAATTGATGTTTTGTTTGTCTTTTGCTTTGTTTTTGTTTTGTTTCTTTGGATTATATTTTGTGGTTAAATGTTGTTTTTTTTTCAAATTTATTTATGTGTTTTTATTGTTTTAAAATTTCTGTTACTTTGAAGATTTCCTTGTGTCTCGTGCTGGCATGGCTAGTTTATGACTCAACAAAAAACAAAAGCTTTTTTTTTCACAACAAAAAAAAAAGCAAAAACAATAAATGCAGCTTATTTTAAAGCCAATTTTTTTTGGTAAGTATACATACATACATACACACACATTTATATCTATGCTGATAAGTGTCGATGTAGTAAGTTGTGTCTAGGGAATTTTTTCACTTCTTTGACTTAGCGAAACAGGTGTTTTCATGTAAATTAGAGAATGAAACAAAATGGTATGCAGCGTTGCACTGTTTAATCTTGCAAATAATGCAAAAAATTTTAGTTAAAAATTATTTTTGTATTTTGTAAGAATTAACTTATTTTACTTGATAATTGGCATACACATCTTACAGTTTTTCTTGTTTTCCTTTTTGTAAGTTGTGATTATTTGAAAAAAAAACTTATAACTCTTTAATAGCTTTTACACAGCCAACGTACTTTTTTGTAATTATTTTGTTTAAAATAAGAAAAAAACACGTTTTCATATTATTAAGATGTATTTAGTTTTTTATTAGCACTTTGTATGTGAAGACCTCATTTGTGTAAATTCAAATTTATGAATTTCAATATTAATACAGACTTTATTTTCACACCGATTAAAAAAATTTAAAAACATTTTTAATGGCTTTAAAATATACATATCGTTATCCTAATATACTCGTGTTTTTTAAGACGAGATTTTTTTGGGTAATTGTGATATTTTAGCAGATCATTAATCGAAAAAAGCGAAAATCTGGGCTTGAAAAAATATACGAGTTAAAGCCTTTCTATATTAAGGTAACGACATATATGTAAGTTGTATGAACAATTTTTTTTTAATTTACAATTTTTAGCAAATTACTATTAATTTTCTCCTGAAGTATGTTTGTTTAGTTTTTTTACTTTGTGGTTTTTAATGTTTGTTCGCGTAAAATAAGTTTAAAAAAATAACTTAAAATGTAAAGAAAGACTTTAATAAACATATCTGTTATTTTAGTTATACAATGTTAATAATAAATAGCTGTTACATTTTGTATAGGTATAATTATTGCATATTTG
This sequence comes from Melanophora roralis, assembly GCA_963583895.1. Taxonomy (NCBI): domain Eukaryota; kingdom Metazoa; phylum Arthropoda; class Insecta; order Diptera; family Rhinophoridae; genus Melanophora; species Melanophora roralis. Next base: position 18,477,005 of record OY757191.1, on the reverse strand, counting down.
TTGTGTTTATTATTTTTTTTCTTCAAATGTAGCGACTGAAATTTTTCTATTTTTTACATTAATGATACGGGTATTTATGTTTGTATTATTGAAAAAATTTGTTTGCGACCAATGGTAGGTAGGCTGGTGACTAGTCCACAAGTCTGTTAGTCTTGGTCTGATAAGTCTGATTCATCTTATCCTATTTCTTTCCTTTCTACAGCTTCTCTTTCTTTTTTCTGCAGATAATACAAAGGCACCAAATTTACGGTCCAAGGTGAGCTTTATACTATCCTCCAACGGTTTTTCGTTCTACCTAAATTCCTATTTGCGACCATATACGTAATACAATGGTATCATTAAAATCGCGGTGTGCTAATTTAGATCTCCTCGCGGAGTAAAGTAGTCACCTTGATGGAGCACACACACATACCTTAAAGCTTAAGTTTTGTGGGAAAAGGGTGCCAGCCCGGGGTGTCTAACCAAAGTCTGTACCTGGTAGCAAAACAGTGAATTGGCAGCCTCCGGTACTTGGACCGATACTGTTTATTGGCAAGGCATTTTTACTGTTCACGTGGTGGTTGTGGTTGGTGGAATATAAGGCGAGACCGTCGGACTTTTGTTAAATTTAATGGAATTTGAACCTCCGTTCTTCAGGGAACTGCTGTTAATACATATACTTAAGTGTATAGTGCAGCCTTAATCCGTCAGGAATCTAGATAGTCCGAGCTCTTAATTAGGGTGCCTATTATAAGTAGAAAAATAATTGTCACCGCTACCAAGGATAAGTATTTTGTGCAGCCATTTAAATTGCCTACAATCATAGACATGCGAGGCGATGAATCCTTAATGACTACTGGTGTAGTAAGACTATCAACCAAAAAGCGCAGTCTCCTGCCACAAAGTGCCGGGAATTCGCAAAGCACATGCTCCGAGATCTTTTTCGGCAGGTTGATGTGTCGGTCCTACCGATGTTGTGCAGGTGGTATTTAAGATTGCCGTGGCCGGTTAGAAAACCGGTTAGCACATTTAATTTCTTTCTCCTAAGAGACAAAACTCCATAGATTTTCTCCCAGATAGCAACATGAATTTATTGGCCTGGCGTTGTCCCAGAGCTTTGCTTGAGTGTGCAGCAAATTCAGCATTCCTAAGAGCTGCTAACTTCTTTTAAGAGCAGCCGCAAAAAACAACGCAAAGCGGCTCCGAGCCTACATTAGGGGGGTTTTCCCTTTAATTGGCGTGTTCGTTGTCCTCACGACTCAAAACCCATATCAGCGTTACGTCAGTGCGCGCCCCAAACCAATTGAGAGTGTCCGCACACCGGTTCACCAGTGCGGATTTAATATCATAAGCTGTAGGGCCCTCTTACGCCCCCTGACTGTCAGCACTTTTTGAGTATTTAAATTGAAAATTTTAAACTAGTTTTTTTCAATTTTGCGGTTTATAAGTTAAAATTGAATAAAAAATTTAAACTGACCTAAAATTTAATTTGGCTTGCTTTACTTTCAGACTTTTTTGTGCCATTTTCTAAAATTATTGATGCTTTTTTTTTCTTTTTATTTGTTTTTTGCTTTTTTTAGGCTATTTTGCATACTTGTTTTTAATATCGTGACATTTTGAACTTGCCCGGATTAATATCAAAAGGTAAGCGGGTTTAAGCTATTAGGACCGTTTTTTCACATTTGTTCGAAAAACAATTTTTTTTTGGTATAATAAAAAACAATTGAAATAATTAGTTAATATATATTTAATAGTTAAAATAGTCTTAAAATCAAAATTCTTTCAAGTACAAGTTTTAAAGGTCGCATCAGAAAAATATATATAAAATAATGTGAAGAGTTTTACAAAAACACATCGTATAGTTCGCATATACTTTTTAAATTCAAATTAATTTATGTAAATATGAAAAGCAAACAAGTTAAAAAAATAAAACCACTTGCTAAGTCTGCAAACAATAATATGAAATGGTTGTCGGTTATATTGGATTAGTTTGGTTTCTGTGATGGTGCCAATGTTGGTGACGGCGCTAGTATGTTATAACTGGCTTTAGATGATATTTTTTATGCTGACTAATAGAGGAATTTGTTTGTTTTTCAAACATAAAAAAGGCAAAACCGCAAAATCAAAAATATTTTAAAAGAAACTAATTTTTTAAGTTTTAAAAAAACTTACCCTCACAGTACGCTTAAAGTTAAAACCACATAAGACAGAAAAGAGAAACACGTTAGACAAGACAAGATCGCAAAAACAAAAATATGTATTTTAACTAGGTATGTATTTACGTTTTTTTTATATATTGTTAAAGATTTTTATTTATGTACAATGTACATAGATACTTGAAGTTGGTTTTTATTTTTTATATTGTATTAGCATATACATATGTAATGTATTTTAAAACTGATTTTAGATTTTTTTTAATATATTTTATTTAAAATATTTATATATTTTTGAATAATGTATTTATATTTTATTACACATATATAAAAGCGTTCTCTTTATTTACCAACAACACGTCCACTGTGTCAAACAGTCCGAACTCAACTGAATGTGTTTGTTGTTAAAGTTTTTGCTTAAACAATTTTGTGTTGCAGCCGGTTCAGTGCTGCCGTTATCTCACAATTTCATTATACGCAAACAGAAAAATATATTAATTGAAACTTATTAATAAAATTCCAGAGATAAACATGTATGTACATGCCGTAATCGCTGATGTAAACAATTTTTGTAGCCATCAGTGCGATGCTATATATGGCTTATTGTTTCACTTTGATTCAACATTTAAGTGTCATAGGTTGTTCAATCAGCGCTTACAAAATAAACGGTGTTCGTCGCTTGTCAGAAGAAAAAAAGAAATAAATCGCCTAGTTTGAGGAATTTCGATGTACCTCGTTATTTACCGCATTTTCGTATAAACACAAAGATATATATGTTTTATTTTTGACAAAGATTCAATAATAAAGATAATACATACATATGTTTAAAAAATTTTTTTGGTGACGTACATACTACATATATTCGCGGCAAAAAATTCGTAGTTCGTCAGAGTTGTATTCCTAGCATAAAAGGTTATTTTGGCGGCATCGATGATTACCTAAGTACTTTACCTTATTTGTCGCTTAAGAGGCTTTTTAAATTTGCGAGTGTACTGTATAAACATGAACGATATTCTTGTACCTGTGACTTTGTGACTTGAGAATCACTGGTAACTACAGTGGCATAAAATTTGAAATAACTATTATCTGCGATGTTTCTCATTTTTATTAAACATGTTAATCAAAGTAACATTTTTCTTTGTAAAAAAACAAACAACAATAACCGTCACTATTTAAAATTCAAGTTCACTCACAGCTTTCTCGGGAATTGCGAGATCGCCCATTTCTGGGACTGTATACAAGTTATTCGCTAAAGTGTAAGTAAGATTTTCAAGCATGGTAAATTCCTTAGTTGAAACAAAAAATGCTATTTAAAAAAACGAGATAAATAATTTTACATATTTGAATTGTCTATATTAAGGCATACTTTCCCAATTCATAAACTTCTGTAGATTATGACTGTAACAACTACAGCTGTTTGAAGTGTTTTGTGTCAAACTTTTAAAAACAAAAGCAAAAATTTAATTAAAGTTCACAATTTACGATAGGTATTCGAAATAAAGAAAGAATGTTGTTAAGTTGTAGGAACTATTTGTATACAGAACGCTAAAAAAAAAATGAACAATTGCTACAGTACCCGACGACTATTAATATAAAGAATATGTTGTAAATTAAACAATTGTTTTAGTAAGGTTTGGTTTTAGAATTAAGCTCGTTTTTCAAAGAAATTCACATGTGCGTTGCTAGCGCTTCTATTTTTTAAAACCACAGTGACGCCAGTGTAAATTTAGGGTGATTTTTTTTGAATTTAGGGGTATTTTTTTTAATGTTGAATTGGCAGGACTGGTTCAGTTTACCTCGAACCCATACATGTCCATAGTTTGTCAATAGCACTGCATTGCCTCATACACACTGTGTTATCATACGCATAGCAAACGAGTATTACCACATTGCATGCTTAATAGTTTATTTTTGTGTTTAATAAAAACATTTAACTTTCTACCTAAACCCTTTAAAGTTAAAAGAAACTAAATTCATTTTTACATTTAAAAAAAAAACAACAATTTCGTAACAGTGAGTTTGTACGTGCGACTAATAGGCTATGTATGTATGTACATATCGTCGTGTGGTTTCTTATTTACTGCATTGGTATGCTTTTTGTTAAGCCGGTGATATGTAAGGATATGCCTATGCAAGTTTTCATGTTTTTAAGATAGAAATACTATTTTTTGGCTTACCGATGCAGTGCACCTATCCAACCAGTTCTTCATCGCTTTATCGGCATTCCATTTTTACTGGTATGTACATGTTAATTTAGTTTTTTTTTTTTAACACAAATTAGTTGTATCATGATAGTGCGTTTATTTTTTATATTTCTATTGTGGTTTAAATGACTGCTTTAAGATATCAGTCACTTTTTATTTAAACGATATTGGTTTTCGCTGTGGTAACACTGATAGATAGTTTTTAAATTCTGCTGTCACAAAAATATTTGTACAATTTTAAATTTAGTTTACAAAGCATATTTTTTATATACCTTAACAATTCAATAATAATACACAAAAAAACAATTTATATTTAAGGATTTTTATATTTTCTTCATTTTTGACTTTTTATCTCTTTTTCTATACATATAAAATTTTTTTATCTTTTATGCATTCCATTTCTTTCTACCTGTTTGCATTTTGGATTGTAAATACATATGTATTTGTATGTTTGCATGTTTGTTTAACTTGTTTGCATTCCTGTATCAGTTGAAAAAATTCACTTGTTTTTTTTGGAAATTTTCTTTTCAGTTATTTTATTTTGTACAGATTTTTATAATATCTTAATTTGTAATAGTTTATTAACTAAAAAGTTCAAAAATATTAACAAATATGTAAACGAAAACCGCGTTACAAAAGAATCGCTGCTAACGTTGAAAAAACTAGGCAGACTAATTTTTAATCGCCGGCCAAAGTCTTTTAAAAGTTACGCCGTTGCCAAATGCATCGGATTAGCCAGCTTAGCCCAAAGTAGAAAGCGCAGTTAAGAAGTGGTTTTATGTAGAGGCCTGCATCAAGTCCTATTTCAAGACCCGGATGATAGTCTAATTCTTGTGCTGTTGTGCGATTAAACTGTTTTAGTGCTGTAATGTAGAGTAGCTGACACAGTTTGTGTGATGCATTGTAGTGTAGTTAAGAATACAGAGTGGTGTCATGCACTGTTGTTGATGCAACTTACATACTGCCATGATGTGTGGTCGATAAAAAAAATTGAATGTGATTATGTGTGGTCAACAATAACAAAACTGTGTGTATTACACACAATGTTGAATAGATACATAAACAAATATATATACAAGCAGGCAAATCAATATAAAATGCATACGTAATTACATTACATTACATACATACATTAAAAATCAACTATCAAAAAAGAAACATCCCGTCAACAGTAAAGTTTCAAGATGAATTGAAATTGAAATGTATTGTAACCATGTTTTTTAATATCTACAAATAAAAATAAATTGATGTATTGAAATTCAGTTGCAAATGAATAAATTTTATATATATGTATATAAATAAATTCCTTAACTTCATGCACACTTTCAGCCACCGACTACTATCTGTGATTTTGAGTTTCTTCTTTGATAACGGTAGCTTAGGAAATAAAATTGATAATCAAGTAGCGTGAACAACACAGCCATAATTTCATATGAATTTCACAAGCAATATAACTACCTGAAATCGAAAACTTGAACGTGTGGCCGCAGTTTTAGGCGGTGTTTCTTCTTTTCCTTACGCTGGGGCTAGACATGCATTTTTTATTTCTGAACATAAGCAATAACGTCGGCAGAATGACGTCACAAAAATGCTTTGTGTTCAAGCTTGTGTTCAGAGTGGGGAACACGTAAATGAGCGAGAACACAAATTAAAAATTTTTGTTGAGAGAGGTTGCTGTAAACAACAACAAAAAATGCATAATATTTATTGTTATTAACATTTTTCTCACATATTATTAAATAAACAATATTTCTTTATTAATTAGTTTTGTTTATCTATAATTTTTGTTAAAATTTTTCTTGTTTTCTTAATAATTTTTTATTTACTCAAATTCATACAACAACAACAACGTTATTTGACAGTTTGTGTCCTAACATAATTGCTCAGCTCTGTGTTGGAAAACTTATTTTCAAACTTATTTTCTAACACTAAAATTTGCGGTCCACACGGTCATTTTTTGTGTTTGCAATAGATTTTGACAATTGCGAACATAAAAATTTTCAAACTTCTGTCTCGTGTAGACTATAAATTACGTCTTTAATTAAGTAAGTATTTAAATATAAATCTAAGGTAGACATAAAAAATTTACGGTCTATCTACGTCAGTGTGAGTAATAAAAAAAAGTCTGTGTTTTAAGATAGAACCGTTCTTTGCTTTCGGGAAGTATAATTTATACTGATATATTGCTTAATCAAGTTAAGAAATAAGTTAAAAATTGACTTGCCATGACAGCATCAAATGTTACTTGCTACAGTTAAATTCTTTGTGGTTGGCAGTGCTGTTTGTCGTGTGACTACTATCAAAACGTTGGATCTGGTAACATGTAATAAATATAACACGCAAAAACCTAACCGACCAATCAGAAAACGATACGTAAGTTTTTGTTCGGAAAGTTGTAGAAAGAAATAATTCATTCATAAATTTCTCCATTTAAAAAAGAACACGACAATTTTATTTTATAAAAATCGTTCGAAAGAGGTACACGTAATTAAAATTGTTTTCCGGAAAAAAAGAGAAAAATCAAAGCTAAAAAGCCTGTGTGAATAATGAAGAAAATAAAAAAGTCAATTGCAAACAATAGAAAACGTTTTTGTAGTTGTTATTAAAAAGTTGAACTATTGTGTGTCATGGTTTGACTAATGTAAACTTTGGTCATCCTCCCAATTCATTATTACCTTGAACATCGCAGTGGTAAAAACACACGTCATAATACCACAAAAAGCTCAACAGTAAAGATCTACAAGAATATAATAAGCTATGAATATTTGAAAATTTGTTTTAAAAATTCTTTAAAATTTGCTGATTAGTCCAAAAGTATTATTTTTACAAAATGTCAACACAACCAACGGTTTTAATAACAGTGCCCAAATATGTGGCAATATCTCCTATACAAGGATCCACAGGCTCGGATGTTATTACTATTGGCAGCATATCTCTGCCAAATATTAAACCAGCTTTAACCGAAGCGACAGAAACAGAAACTAACTTTACAAATAATGAATCCTCTACAGCTGACGCACATCCTTCTAAGGGGAAAAAGAGACGTTTGGACCATCTAACATGGGAGGAAAAGGTGCAAAGAAAGTAAGTAACTATCAGCGTGATGCACAAATATAAAAGTATTAAATATCTATAAAAAATGAAAAAGAAGTTTTAATAAACTTTTTTGGTTTATAAAAATTAAAAAAAAAAAATAATTCCAATTCTGCTATATTGAATTATGTTCTCTACTTAAACAAGTTTTATGTGCTGTTTTTATAAGACAAATAGTGATCGTCTGTGTACGAATTTAATTATTTAATGTTTGATTTTGTACCATCGCGGTACACGGTCATCTACACACCTATTTTAAGTTAAAAATTCTTGGAAAACTAGTAGAAAAACATAAACGTTCAAAAAAAAATAAATTGAAAAAAATTTTAGTTAAAGGCATATTTTTTTAAATTTATTAGTTATATTGATTGTCCTTTGTTTATATTTTTAGAAAATTAAAAAATCGCGTTGCGGCTCAAACATCCAGAGATCGCAAAAAAGCTCGAATGGAAGAAATGGATCATGAAATTCAAGAGTTAACAGAAAAAACACAGATATTGGTTAATAAATGTGAATCTTTGCAAGTTATTAACGATTCTCTGCTGGAAAAGAACCATAAACTTGATATGGAAGTCGAGCTATTACGACAACAGTTGCAAGAATTACAAAAACAGCAGCAGCAAACCCAGAATACCGTCACCTGCGCCGGCTGTGAGTCCTTACTCAACGGATCTGCAGTATCCTATATTACTGACCCTCTGCCGCAGGGCTCAAACCCCAAGGACTCCCAGTCGTCACAGGAGACAAATGCCGTATTAAAGCTGAAGCAACAACTGAAGAAGAGTGCGACAGTGTCGTCTCTTTGGCGAGTAATAGCTCTATGCCTTCTCTACAAGATATGCTCCTACCCGACATCGAAATCGACGAAAGAGCGCTCGATGATGCAGAATTTGATGCCGGAAATTTGGAAGAACTTGCCGAATCACTCCTTGCCGATATCACCGCAGACTTGGAGGCAAGCGATAGAACGAGCAACGCGACTGTTGCCGAGACTTCAAGCGAAACAGAGCGACTGTTTGGATCAATGGTGGGGTCCGCAACAGAGTGCTTGGAATCCAGCCAACATAAAGACAGCTTCAATGGCAGCAGCTTAGAACTGAGCAATATAGTTGCCAACACAGCACAAGCTCTAAGAAATCAAAAAATTTCAAACAATAATTCCTTACAAACACCTGAACTTAATATGGAAAATAAGTTTCAAGAAGAAGAAACAAAAGTAGCAACAACTTTAAGCACTAACAACACCAAAGCAACAACAGCCTTAATTATTGCAGAGTCGCCTTTAGACTTGACTCTTCCTGTAACAACACCAGATACAGTTTATGGTACATACGATGCTAAAACAGATTCAATAACCATTGTCATGGACGATGTGTCAGTTCCAGTTAGCGAGGCTGTTGAAGAGATCTACTCTGATGGTGCATCTGCCGCCAAATCCACTGATGAAATTGTTTGCACGTCTGGTGCCACTTCACCCTCACAAGTTTACCTCAACTTTGCCACCTGCTCAGATGATGAAACCACAGAGTACGGTGACGATGATGAGGATATTTATTTTAATTTCGATCCCATAGAGAAATTTTTATGCCCAAAGCGTCCCTTAATCTCACCTCTCGCGAAATCTCCAGCGGCTTCATTACACTCTGCCACATCGGACCATGGCTATGAATCAATAATTGGTTCACCTTCGCCTCCCAGTCGTCACCTTGAGCCTTTCTTCGAGGATCTAAGTAACGATGCTTTTAATTTGTGGCCTCCGGGTTTTAATGAACTATTTCCCAGTTTAGTTTAGATACGATTTGAACTAGTACAACAGCCCTCAAATATGAATGGCTCTTCATAATTTGTAATAATTTGTCTGTAATCGATTATTTTTAGCATCAAATGTCACAAAGACGCTTTAATTTATTTCTCTTAGAAAATAAGTTGAATAAAATTGTTTTTAAGGCTATTAGTTGTTGTTAAGTTTAGTTGTAATCAATTTAGTACCTATGTTAAGTTGTAAGTGTACACTTTATTGATTTTACTACATAGTGTTTAAAGAGTTTTTGTAAATACATACTTGCATTATTCCTTCATTTTTTTAATTTATTTTTTTTTATATTTTCTTGTGAATAAGTTAAAATTTAAAACCTTAAAAAAATAGTTGTTAGGTTACAGTTAAGCTCAAGTGTTTGTATGGAATTGAAAAAGTTTAGAAAAATAAAATGAGTTTGCTTGTTCAAAAAATAGTTATTTTTTATTTAAGCTAAAAATAAGTGTTGCTGTTGTCGGAAACAGCAAAAAATTTGAGAGAGGTACCAATATTTTTGCATTGTCAATTTAGGGACAATTATGGGAGGAAAAAACTCTATAAACGAATTTTAAAGCCTCACTCACCATCCTACATATGTATATAAAAATATAGGCAAAACTTAACAATTTTACATTACAACGTTAGGCCCTATTAGCTCAAATATATAAAAATCAAACAAAAAGTTAAAAATTGGCCAAATTAACATACAAAAAGCCTAATTAAAATTGAAAATAATTAGGATTCGACTCACTATACGAAGGTGTAGGAAGCTCAACCCGCGAAGCTTCCGCCAACGTAGGATTCCTGACAGTTTACACAATACCAATACTACGTAAGCGCACACCACAATTAAGGTTTATTATTATCCCCCTTATTGCGAATGTCAATACCAATATTGGTATTTATTTCCTAAAAAATATCGATAACATGACCATCAACACATACATATATACATACGTACCTTTAATAAAAAAGTTATTTCCGGCAAATTGATCTCGGCAATTTAAATAAAATTCAGCTAAAAAAGGACTTCGACAACGACTTTCAAAATAAGGGACAATATAAATCAAAATGGAAAACGACTATAAAATTTAAAATAAAGCCAGTTGGCTTACTTAAAAATTAATTAATGTGCAGAATATTGAGACCTTCTCCACATTAAAATATAATATAAACTTTTCTACGTTCCTTAGAACAAAGACTTTCTTTCCTTTTAAGGTATGGTAGACAGATTGCCTCTGCTGTTTGGATTTTCTCCCTAATTTTACTGAATGATGCAGAGCACAACATTTTTTCTGCAGAATATACTTTCTTGTCATATTAGAAGGGGGCAATGAAATCTACTCGAAATTTGTAGATCTGCCGATAGTAACGGGCAGGCTTGAAAGACTAGTGTGAAAAGAGAAATATTCAATGCCCGACCAGGAATCTTGATTTTATTAAGACTACCAGATAAATGCAATGTCCTGCAGGCTGATGGGGGCGATTTTTCACAATCACATGATTAAATTTTTTACTACATTTTGTTTGTGCTTTCAGGCGTTGCATTCAAGAATATAAGGGAGTTAAATGTTACCTTTAACAATTACTTTTTTTTACATCTTAGCTGCTCTCTCTCTCTTTCTCTCCTTCACAAGTAACCCAAAGTGGGTTGCATCTTAATGTTTGTTTTTCTTTACATAACATAACCCAGTGATTGCCAAACATGGGGTTGTTTTCAGTCAAAATAACATAAAAAAAACTTAAAACTCAACCACCATAACCTTTGTTCATTTTTTTTTGTTTGTTATACACAAACTTCACATACACTGAGCCAAAAAAGCATTTTTAAATCCAAAATTCGGCGTTCTTGTTTTTAAATTGCAGCATTTTTATGAAATCGTTTTTAAACGAAAGATTTTCTCTTTATTTTGAAAATTAACAATCTTATTTAAAAAATAAAACATTTAAAAAAAACAAAAATAGTTTTTGTTTTAATAACGAAATTTTTTTGTGAACATGTTAAGGAATAAACATTTTTTCTTGTTATATTAAGATTTAAAATTTTTATTTTTACAATGGAACAAAAAAAAGCATTTTTAAATCAAAAATTTTACATTCTTGTTTCAAAACTAGTGTATTTTAAAAAAATAATTTTTAAAACAAGGATTTTTTATTACTATTTGAAAATTTAACATTGTTATTTACAAAATGATGCTTTTATACCATTTTAAAAACAAAAATTTTCGTTTTTGTTTTACTAACGAATAGCTTTTTGCTAATTATAAAAATGTTTTCTTTTTGTTTTAAGATTTAAAATTTTTATTGTTAACACTTTAGTTTTCGATTTGAAAATATAATATTTTAGTCATTTTTGAGCAAGCGCCATTTTGTAGATTGAAAAGTTCAAGCGAATATATAACATTAAAGTGCTGTGAAAATATAATTAATAAACAAAAGTTCTTAAAAATGGAAGAAAGAAATTACATTTTTGAAAAATTCGAGCTAGGGGAAAGAGAAATTTATACGAAGCAATATGATCACTGTTGGATTTGTTTAACTGTTTCGATTTGGGAAGAATAATGCTATTTTTTAAAAGGTAAGTTTTTTGTTCAACAGTTCGGTGGCAACAAAGTTTAATATGATGATTATTTTATTTTTTATAAATTCAGATGCTGAAATATATTTTAGAAGGCCCCGCAGTTGTACATAGATACATTATTATTACTTCCAGTTGGATGTCGATGACGCAAATGTTTGGGTCCCTTTAAGGTGAAGAATTGTTTGCAAGATTCGCGACCTCTTTCAAGTAATTTCCTTTTAGCTTAAGACAAAGTAAGTTTTGTCAACACAATATTTCATTTACATTTTTGCAAATATATATATGTACATAGTAAAAAGTTAAATAAATGGTTTATTTTTATTTGGTTTATTGTAAGTATAATGCAGTGTCGAAACAAAAACACGCATTTTTAATTTAAAAATGCTTAATTTTTAATTTAATAATGCTATATTTTATATTTAAAACGTTTCATTATCAAAACAAAAACTTCTATTATTAATTTAAAAATTCTCATTTTTTAATTAAAACATTTTATTTTTAATTTAAAAATTGTCAACTTTGTTTTAAGATTGTTTAGAGTTTGAAACAAATATGAAAAACTTTAAAACAAAAGATAATCATTTTTGATTTAAAAATGTTTTTTACAATTCCTCCATTTTAAAAACAAGAACGAACCTTTTTAAAATAAGAAAAAACAAACTTAGTTCGATTTTGTCACGGTTTCATTTTTAATATAAGACTGTTTCTGCTTGATTTTAAAACTTTTCAGTGTAGTAATAATGGTAGACATACATACATACATACATATATCTGTTTGTCATTCCATTTGTAATTTCTATATATGTATGTATCTATTATGAACTTATAAAACATACATTTTGAAAAAATGGGGGAGTGCTAGCCCCCATACAAAAAGACGAAAGACGATCAGCTGTGTTGTTGAGATTCCCTGACACCAATTTTCCCCTGCACCTTGTTTTTAAAATTTAACTTTTTCACTTAATACTTAATTTTCAGAATTGTAATTTTTTTTAGAATTGGTCTTTAGAAATGATTTTAATAAAAAAAGCATTTTCCCAAAACGTCCACCCAATTCAAAAAAAAACTTTCTTTAAGTTTTAGTCTAAATTTTTATTTGTCTTTTGTATAAAAAAAATATATTTTAAACTAAAACTATAAGTAAAATACATAATATAATAAATTATATACAAAATACACTAAAATAGCTTAAATTTATTAATTATTTTAATTATGAATAATTAAATTTAGATACCAATGGAGTATAATTTTAAAAAAACTTCAATTGCAATATTAACGCAAAGAAGAATTCGCAGTGTTGTTTTTCAGTTACTTTTTTTTATCTATGAAATATCATGGTTATGATTTATTAATTAATGAATAGCAGTTTTTGAAAAATGCACAAATTACAATACAGATACAAATATTTATTTAATTAAAATACGGACTTAAAAAAATGTTATGAAAAAGATTATTTCTGAATTTTAAAAACTATATGCTTATGCCACAAACAAAAAGTGGGCGGACGCGATAAGCGTTTATTAACTTTATACACATTAGTGTGTATTGCTTTCTGATTTAATAATTTTGAAAATAAAATAAATTTATATTTACAAAACTTTAAGTCATAAACAGCAATGAAAAGTAGATGAAGTATCAATTATAAGCCAAATTAAATACAACTACAAATTAAACGGTGGGAATTTAAAAAATATAGATGACGAGATACATAAACGATTGCATTGTTGTGATTTAATATGTTTAAAATACTTTGGGCACCAGATAATATGGAACTTTATTGCGATATCGCACCCAAGACGAGTGATAGCGTGCATGATTTCTACCATTTACACGTAAGCAACGATGTACAAGTAATGCAGCAATTAATGACAAGCAGATCATGGGAGGCCAGGCAAAACGCATAGTCAAAGGTAAGCCTAATGCTATTATTGCTATAATGTCGCCTAAATAGTTGGGTTGGCGTAAACGACCCCAAACAGGGCCGAGTAACAAACGTTTTCCTTGGAACGTGTGAATAGTTTCCATTTTATTAAAGTGTGGATGTTTGGGTTGAACACGATACTTGTACTTAATAGCGTTGCTAAAACGTTTTATACCTAAGCCCATAATTAGGATTAAGAGGGGAATATAAGCGGCAAATTTGCAATTCAAGGGAGTACGGTGTTCGTAAAAGAACTTGGCGACGGCTGAAAGTAAGTATGGTGTGACAGCATAACGCAAGAGTAGCAGGCAACCAAATCCTTCGCCTTGCAGTTCAAATGAGGAAGCTAAATGATGTTCAAAAACAATGGAGTCCAAAACATAAAGCAAAAGCATTATGGCGCATAATGCAGCGGTGGCATCATACTTCAAGTGTCTAAAGAAATATGCCAAAATCGCAATGCTTCCCTCAGTTTCTTTGGGCAACCAAGGCAATTGAAAGTTCTTATAAATCAGACACACAGCATACAAAAACGTTAAAATTAAAGAGGCCTTGTAAAATACCAGCTTAAACTCAACTAAACCTAACCATTTAGGATTTACCTGGCGGCCTAAAGCATAGTCTATTAGTGCATTACCAGATTTTCCATATACATTAAAGAGGGCAGCATCCTTTTTTCGCAACATATCAGATCGCACATAGGCCCACAAAGCCACTACGTAAGCATTAAAAAAACCATAAATGCCAAAACGTAAATAGTTTTCAACAATAAAATCGGCCACAGGATATTTTAGATACTCGGCTACTGCAAATGTAAGTAGGAAAACTATTGTTATAGGAAGTGCATTAAACTTATATTCTTCGCCGCCTGACAGACGTACACCACGTCCAAAGAGAAATGCAGACAATACAAAAATTCCCAAATGAAAAGCTAAATAAGAGCCGACAGCTTGTCCTTTAAATACATCCTCAAACCAAAAGTTTTTGCTCGCAAGTCCAGAAAAATTTGGCATTTTAAATTCACATTGATGAGGAGTGCAGCACCATTGCAAATAATATACCAAACTTGGTATTAAAATTAACAGAAAGGTTACACCAAGCAAGCCACCAAATTCTTTAGGCGCTAAAAACTTGCGGCAAAACGAAGCCGTTTCTGCCAACCCCGAAGCATTGAAACTCTTAAAATGCACATCCTCTTCATACACCTTTCCCTCGACGATAACGTCATCATTTACTTCGGAATCAGAAAACTCAGCCTTTGAATAGCGATCTTCGTCATCGTATAATGATCGTGATGCGGAACGACTGTATCGACTATCTCCATCAGTGTGTTGGCTTGGCGTGAAGGATGTTTCACGCGGTTCTGCTGCGGTGCCACCTCTTGAAAATGTCTTTGACAAAGAGCGTCGTATGTAATCGGTTAGTTTATTGATTTCTGAACGACCTGTACGTATTTCGGCTGTTTTATGTGTAGACGTGCTGTACGAACTTTGTGTCGAAGAAGTTGTAGTCTTTTTTGCCGGTGCCCTAGTTGATGTATTAGTTGTTAGAGTTTTTGGTAAATTAGACTGTGAGATTTTTGCCTGAAAAGATAAAGTTAAAAATAATAAAGATATTTTGTTGTTAAAGAATTGTATTTTGGGCCATTTGGCCCAACTTATAATTTTTGTAGCCTTTTTCACTATAAAAAATGTTAAAATGAAAAAAGTTCCCAATGAAAAATTACTCCAAATGACATAAAAAAGTAATTTAAAAGACAAGGAAAGGCAAATAATTTTAACTATATCGAAATCGAACTGCTGGTTTCGCTGTAGCTTCACTTACTAAAGCTTTCATTTCATTTCAGAATAAATTTTTAATCAGTACGGTGACCCTTTATTACTTCCACTCCTGTTCCGTTAGATACCCAAGATAATAAAAACAATCCCGATACCTATGTATATCCTAAAAATCCCGAGATGAATTTTTAAATACCCGGGATGTAGGATTTTTCTATTGACTTCCCTAACATGCTCCCACTGTATATAACCTTGACATTCAGCAACCCATAGGGAGATTATACCTAGTTAGTTTAAAAAAAATGCATGTTATCTTTTACCTTTACTATCCATAAATATACGAACAAAAACTGGTTTTGTTTTACCCAAAATTACCTTTTAATGCAATTAAAACAAGGAAATGCATACGTGCACAAATAAACATGTTTTTTTATTCTACTTGAATATTTGGTTAAGAGACTTACCTCGCCTTTTTCCTTAGTTTTGGTTGAAGCAGCACCTGATGCTGATGTCTGAATAGTAGGCAGTGTTGAGCGTGGCCTTGAAGATCTGCGTTTAGGCGAGGTACGTTTACGTGCTGGCGATGCGCGTCTTGATGGTGACGATCTAGTTACACGACCTGGAGAAGGCTTTCTTTTGCTGGCACCACCGCTGCTAGTAGTAGTTTTGCTTGACGATTTTGTTGAGACCGTTTCGACATCACGTTTAGAGCTACCTCTCGTGGTGCGTCGTGGGTTATCCATCACTCTTGACAATTTTCTTTTCAACTGCAAATAACACACATACACATTTAATTTATCTACGTTACATAAAATTTTATTTATAGAGTCAAGCAAATCTATTTATGTTAAAAGGTTCATTTGGGTTTACGGAAATTTTGCTTGCGTTTTCCCGCGTAAAGCGTCTCAACTGTACATACATACACAAACTATTAAGAATTTTCTGCTTATACTTAAAATTTGTTTATTAATTACTCTTTTAAAGTATTACCTTAGTTTTTTCAAATTCCACTTTGTACTAAAAGTTTTACACAGAAATTTTAAGTTTTTATAAAATTTTAATTGATTTTAATAAATTTTTTTTACAAATTATGCAAAGAAAAACAATTATTGTGTCGTCCCACAAACAAGCCAAGCCAATAATTATAAAAAAAATCGTAGTTGTATTATAGCGTATTAAACTATACCGAATTAGAGTTGTATTTTGTGATTTTGGGGGTTGTTATTTAGCACAGACCAATAAAGGAGTTTTTTCGTGAAGTATGAATATCTGTTTTAATCTCATTTGGGGATTTAATATGATATTATTCCTTTTTGAAATTAACGGTTCTTGCATATATTTAATATTTTTAACGTAAATTACATTTTTATACAAAAGCAAAATGCCTCCTGCAGTTGCTTACTCTGTATCACTGATATGATTTTTCATCGGCTATCAATAAAGTTTTAAAACCTAATGGTGTAAAGAAAAAAAATAACGCTTCCATATTTCATTTATTAACAAAATTTTCAAGACATAAAAAACTTGAAATAAAATTTAACATAAATTGTAAAAAACTATTTTATATTTGCTCTGATTATCATAAATTTTACATAACTATATGAATAAATTTTAATTGCTCAGCTTACAAGGTCATTTTACTTAATCTCACCTTGTCAAAAAATTCAAAAATGTTAATATTAATTGATTTAAAACACTGCTCAAATGCAGTTTTAAAGAGAATTGCTTGCGAATAATATATCTCTCTAATCGACGACTACAAAGAAGAGATTTTATACAAATATTTAAAAACATATGAAATTATTTGGTTTATTTTAGCTAAATTTTATATGAAAACTAGCTTACCCGTCCCGGCGTTGCGCGGGAATAATATTAAAAGGTAAAGTTTGAAAGCAATTGTCTTACTTAAAAAAGTGCATATAAAACTCGGGGAAAATTACGGCATTCGACTCAACTCCAAATTTTGATCGTTTTGATGAGCTGCTTATACTTTTGGTATGTAAATTTTTACACGAAATACCCTTTAGTGTTGTTAATAAAACTTTTACATAAACATTAAACCCATAAACAATATTGTGTGAAATTATGCAAACAAAACCTAACAAAACAAATCTGGATTATTAAGTTTTAAATTACTATACAAATATTAATAGTTAAGTTTGTATCTTATAAAAAAAATGACGTTTCGTTAGGTACTTCATAAAACGCTATTTTACACTCTGTTAGGAGCTTTTCCATTTAGTGCAAAAATCTGTAAATTTTATCCACTTAATACCCTAGTACCCCTAGGGGGGGGGGGGGGGATTTCCAAGTGCAAGCCAGAAAATCCAGCAAACCAGAAACCTTTGATTATTTGATTGTTAAAGCAAAGGCTAGTTTGTTTGAAAACTGCCAGCGTTAAGAATTGGAAGGCAAATCTTTTGGATTACTTAGCATATGGAGCTTAAAAATATCTTTCCCTTAGAACTACCCTGTTGGTATTGTTGCTCCAATAATTTTGTCATACACAGGGTGTCCGCCGGAAAGGTGGTTTATATGCACAAACCTTGCTGCTCAGATATCCCCACAAAAAGAAGTCTGGAGCAGTCGAATCAGGCCAATCATCATCACCATTTCTTGAAATAACTTATTGTGGAAGGAGATTTCGGAGAAGTTTCATTGTTATCCTAGCTGTATGCGATATCGCTTCCCATTACGCCGTTTTCCGTTTTAAAAAAGTACGCTCCAATAATTCCTCCTGACCAAATTGCACACCAGACTTCCACTTTTAATGGATGCAAAAGTGACTGATGGATAATTTGAGGGGGTTCTATTACCCAGAACCGACTATTCTGGCTATCGACACATCCACTCAAATGAAAATATGCCTCGGCACTCATTATTATTTTTTCATGAAAAACGGGGTTGTCATATTTTATTGATTAAAACACGTTGGGTTACTGAATATTTTTTCATAATAAATTTGCCATGTCTCTACTTCATGACTGAAAAATACGGGCTGTCGAGATTAACGTTTACCAAAATGGCGGTAAAATAAATTAGTATAACTTGCCGGCGGACACCCTGTATATATCTATCGTTCTTAATTTATAGTATAATTACATTTCAAGTGTTTTTCAAAAGGAGTTTAAAGTTCTCTTATATTGTTATACCCAAATTTGATTATGTTTTTGTAAAAATATTTATACCCTACAAAAGTAAAGATCTCAGACCTGCCTCTAATTATACCGATCGACACAGAATCACTTCCTGAGTCGATTAAAACATGTCGGTCCGTCAGTCCGGCTTGGAGTTAATGTATTCTTGTGAACAATGTAGAGACCGCATTTTTGCAGATATTTCAGTGAAATTTGGAACAGATACGTATTTTGGCATGGCAAAAAAGCATGTTGTTTATGGTGATGATCAGTTAATTTTTTGACCTAGCTCCTATACAAAAGTCCTCCCGGATTTAGCGTTTTAGGCTATAACTGGCTCAAATATAGCTCTATCTTCAAATATTTTTGCACGTTTGTCCATATTTGTGCCACTAATTATTGTACCGAAAAAAATAAAAATTATAGGTCAATTTTTGAGCTTCATAAATATCGCAGCAATAGAACAACCAGTATGAAGACTGTAATTTTTGTGGGCGCGGAAACCCCTAGTTCTTGTCCTTTAGAATTTTAGAATTAGAGGCCTTTTATATGTGCGCCAAGTTTGAAAAAAAATCGGTGCAATAAAAGTACCAGCAAAAAAAAGTTTCATTTTTGTGGGCGTGGCACCGCCCACTTTTTTACCTCCAAAATTTTAACTTGGAAGCCGTTTATATGCGAACTAATTTGAAAAAAATCGGTCTGGAATAAGTGCCTATCATATAATTTTTGTTTTAGGGGGCGTGGCCCCGCCTCCTTTTTTGCCTTAAAATTTTTTTCCGTTAGCGGCCTTATAAATGTGTACAAAATTTTGAAAAAATCGGTGCAACATATGCACCAGTATTAAAAGTTATTTTTTTACAGTAGAAGTACAGTTAGATTTGAAGTGCTGTGGGCGTGGCACCTCCCCTTTTTCCAAAAACGTATAGCCTATCGCACACCCAAGGCTTTAAGGTATTTTCATTCCAAATTTCATGAAAATCGGTCCAGCCGTTTAGGCGTGATTGCGTGACAAACAAACAAACAAACAAACAAACTTACACCTTGATTTTATAATATATGTATATAGGGAATATAGGGATTAGCAAAACAGTCAAATGTACGTTATGGGTGCTTGTAAATTGATCAAATATTTATTAATAACAAAACCAATGGTACAGTGATTTTTGCATCTATCGTTTTTAATTAAATTAAAAACTCGTTCTGGTAAACTAACTAAGTTTACATGTTTTTCGAAAAACTAACTGGCAGGCGCTTTGTTAAAAAGTAGGGAAAACAAGTAACTTTACTATTCACATCAATTGCATGTTGTTTTCTGTACAAAAATTTCTTAAGAAATTTTGACGAAGCACGTAAAACCTCAATGTTTATAATTTGTTTCTTTTGTATTAAAATTTACTCAAAATAAACTATTTGTAAGAAAGTTTTAATTTCGTATGTATAACCTATTAGCATCACTACCCAGCTGTCTTGTTATATAAAATTTTAGATAATATCTTCTACATTTGTTTATATAAGCACGACTTTTAAGAGGTCGCCACACCTAAACTTGATTACTTCAACATGTTTCTATAAATGCAAACATATATAGTATATTTTTCTCTTTTCTTTATTATGACAATTGGAATGTTCTTAAGTTCCTTATAAAGGAGATCAAAGGCACGCAAAAAGGTTTACTTTGAGATATACCGTTTTTACTCATGGTATTTTCCGTGTACGTTGCAGCGGTTGTACACGTGGGCGTGTGTGAAATTGTATTTTTACCTAGAAATTAAATTAATATGGATAGTTTTTTTTTAACATATATATATTTACTTTGTTTTTGTTGTTAGTTTAACAAAGTTCATTAGAAGCTTTGACTAAAAATTCAGTTTTGCAACGTTAGCAACTTAGTAACTGTCATTCTATAATTTTTTTAGCTAAATTTGCTTTCAATTCAAAGAAAAACAAAAAAAAACCTCTGGATTTCTTGTTTATATCTAGTTCTAGTTAAATAAAAATTTATTAATTTTTATTTAAGCAATTGATTATCTTACACGTCTGCAATTTTCTATACCCCATATTGTACTTAATATAACAGCTCTGCAACCATTTTTTTTTAATTTGCAGAAGTCTGCAAAACAATTAAATGACAGCTGCAAAGCTGTAAAAAAAGAGAAAAGTTAATAATTTTTGTGTGTGTTATTTTTTATGGAAGCACAAAAAAGGTATTTATTTGTCACATAAAATGTAGATCCAAAGAAAAATATTAAATTATATGTGCAATAATCAAAATTATAAAGTTTAATCCTTAAATTTATATATTTTCTACATTAAAATTTTTAAATATTTGGCAACGAACACTGTATTTTGGACTCTAAATTTGGATGCACTAAAACCAATATAAACGTTTATGTAAATAAATTTTTGTGTATGGGTTAAGCTTATGACAAAAGATTCATCAAACCATAGAAAAAACAAAAGCAGAACTGATAAAGAAGCAAATACGTGCTAAAGTTCTATAACTAAAGATATTAATAATTGAATTTATTAGAGTAAGAAGAAAATGGTTACTCCACAATCGCCCAACCGCATCTTTAATGGTCTTGACGAGGATATATACAATGAAGCAAAGTTTGCTCATGAAATAAATGACAAAATGCGTGTACCTAAGCGCATAAAGGCTACTGGAGAGTTTTCCGACGAAGATCTCTTGCTATCAAATCAAAATGGATTGATTAACTCATGGAATTATCACGATAAAATCGATATGAATGTACCAGATCGCATAGTTGTTTTGGGTCACAATCAACATTTGGAAACAAGATCAGCTCCCCGTGAAATACAGCTAGAAAATTCAATCTTGCCCAAAAATCCTACGGGCTTTGTGCGAGTACAGACACCACCGCGCACTATAACACTTAATGATCACCACTTTCCATCGGCCTCCGAAGAAAGTTCACCCAATAAGTTGCAAAATGGCAACTATTCTGACGAAGATTTCGGTGATGAGGACATCGAACGTCCACCCCCTTATGTAAGGGCCAATGGCACTTCTAATGCAATTGTTGGCTTTAATTCAAATGATACCAATTCAATAGAATCTGATTCCCAGGTAAGCTGATAAAAGTTAAAACCACATATGTACCTATTAAAGTATTATTCTATGGGAAAAACAATTGCAGCTTTAAGATTAAAATATAACAAATAGAAAACTTTAATTAAATATTTTTTTTATTAACTACTGCTTATTAAGGGCCTAATTACGTAAAACGCAACGAATAATGACGCAAACAATTGTATGTAAAAAATTAAAATGTTAAAAAATTTTCCATACATTTTGTTTTTGTTTTAGGGCGTTGCAGGGGGTAAAGATCAGGCGCGTTACTATGATATTCAGTTCGGAAAAAAATTATGGGAATTTTTTAACGTGGAAGGAAATTCCTAAAATGTTGTCATTCACACAAGTTACTTAATAATTCCCTAGCTTTATTGTTACGAAATGGAGGATTTAATAAATAAATAAAATGCATTTTTATTTCGCTGGCTTTAATGCACAGTATATGTATGTATATAAAATTGTACAAAAGGCTTTTTTTATCCCAAAGTCATTGTTGTTTAAATTGAACCAATGATTGGGGAAACTACATACATAGGTGGCCTCATTTGTTAAGACATGAGTTTTTTTAGTGTAAATCGGCAGTTCTGTCAGAATTTATAGATTTTTTTACAATTTCGAAATAAAAATCTTAAATCTGGCAGTTACCTTTGGCCAATACACATATGAACATTTAAAAGTTTGTAGATTATGAATAAAAATTTTATAAATTAAACGCCGAAACACGGAAAATGTATTGTAGAGCAGTTTTTATACATTGGTTAAAAAATCGACCAAAGTTGTTGGTTAATTTTTAATTTTTTTTAATTAGCAGAAAAGAGATTTGGACTGTTGGCTTATATAGATATATTGTTCATTTGGACTTCAATTATTTTTTATTAAAAAAATTTTTCACTGAATTATCTGAATTTAATCTTTTAAAAAATCAGTTAAAAAGTTTTGTTAATTTTTTCCAAGCGGTTTAAACTGATTTTAATGGGTTAACTAAGTTTTCTCATGGTGGTTGCGCCTGTTCTATATTTTTTACAAATACTACATATAAAGGAACAAACGAAAAATAATAGAGTTCCGCTTATTAATATTTTTAATGAACTCCTTCTAACTTTTGATAGTTTCGAAACAAATTTAATTATATCTGAATTTTTAATAACTGACAATAGAGCCAATTTACTATATGAGCAAGTTGGTTACGTTAAGGAAAATACGATGTCAATTTTTGTGTAGTATTTTTTAGACAGTTCAATTTTATTTTGTCAATCATATTTTATTATTTCAAAATAAGGATATATTTTATACATGTGTTTATAACGCATATTTCAACATTTAAACCAATAATTAAGATATCCGTTGGCCTGCAAATGGTGCTTAGAGACTTTAAGGTATATATATACAAGGTGGGCTAAAAGAAGTCATCCGATGTTGTTTGCGATGCGTTTGGCGTTCGACAGACAGCAGCTGATGCACGGACTGGAATTTGTACGAGAACATGAGCCTTAGGGGCGACCAGCTGATGGCTTAATGCGAGGCATGGCGTCTTGTGGATGTTTCTGGGGACAGCTCGACATCCTCGCCATCAGCGGCAATATTCTCGGCAGAACAGGCGCTCCTGGGCCGGCCAACCTTGGCAGCGTCTCGTGTGATCCCATACTCTTCAAGGTTAGTGGCCAAACGGCGCAGTGTTTGTGCATTCGGGACCGGTCGACCGGGGAATCGGCGGCGAAATGCGCACTGCGCCAACACCAAAGACGAATTGTTACGCGTTATTGGGGAGTGTATCGCTTGTTCACTTGTATTATACATCTATCTAGTTCATAAATGTCAAAACAGATTTGACATTGGCCGCCATTTGCAAAAATAAGAGCATCTTCCAATAACTTGATTTAGTTTTGCCCACCTTGTATCTAATAAACATTTTATGTAAATATCAATGTATACATGATTATTATTTACGTGTTATAAATATTTAAGTAGATATGCTTTCACTTACCATTAAAAATCTATAAATAAATATTTAAATTACAGTTAACAACAGGTGGTGCAAGCAAACGTTCGCAAACCTTAATCTACAATCCAAATGATACTTCCATGGTAAATCATCGTGAGGGAGATCTGACACCACATGAAGAAATCTTATATTTAAGACGTCAGTTGGCCAAACTAAACAGAAGGGTTTTAAACATAGAAATCGGAAATGAGCAACGTTTACAACGTGAAAAAATTATCTATAGTTTAGGTTTGGCATATTTTGTCCTCAAAGCAATTTTTTGGATAAATCGCAATTAAACAAGTTATTACATAAGAAGAAAACAAATAATCGATAGATTTATATACAAATATGCAGACCCCCTATAAAATTGGTAAAACTGGCATAGACCGTAATTTTAAATAGTTTGTTGCTAAAATAAAATGGTTTACATACTTTACCGGTTACACGTTCTATTTTTAACTCTATAATTACAGTACCCTAACATTTCTTGTCTTGCAATCAAATAAAAAAACTATTGGTATTATTAGCAAAACGATATATAAAATTCAGAAGAATATTAAGTTGGGCAAATTTCTAAATTAATTTTTTTAAAGAAGATGATAAAACTATTAACATATGTGCAGCCCATTAGATTGAAATTTATTTAAAAAATTTAAATTATTTTATCACTTAGCATATGTGATCAATTTGAAAAGAAAATCTTAAACGTGTAACCGAATTTAAAGGGTCCTGCATTTCAGTTACATATTGACTAAACTTAACATTTCATAAAGCAATGCACGTGAAAAGCTGCGGTTAAAAATGTTATAATACAGAATTAGATTTTTGTTAATAACGTTTTGAATTTATTTTTCATTATTTCTTCCTTAATTTTGTTTTATTTCTTAAGCTTAATTTGCAAATTTTCAAAAATAAAGAAATACATAATTCTTTTTACAATAAACGACCATTTTCGAAAATTTAAACGTAGTGACTTGTAAATTTTTATGTCTTATGAAACAGATTTTGAATTTTTTGTTACACCTATGGTGAGATTAATTATGAGGTGAACACATGCGGGAGAGAATTTTTTACTCTTTTACTTTTTTGTATGTGGAATTTGACAATACGGTTGAAATTATTTCACCGTGTTGTCAAAATCCATATATAAAAAAAGAAAAAAGTAAGAGTCAAAAATTCTCTTCCTGATGCGTTTAATTGATAATTAATTTCACCATGGTTTCACCTTTAAAAGAAGTTGTTGGAAAAATTTAAATGGCCAACTCAAATTTTGTATTTCGTCAGCTGAAGTGCAAAACCATGTTAACTAAAAAAATTCAAATCGATATTTCAACATATTTGAGTATATTTTATTAAATTTATTTAATGTTACACACAAAACTTGTAACAGAAAGCCGAAAAAAAAGAAACAATTTATAAGCACTGCAATTGTTATTTATAGAATGTTTTTGCTTCTGCCGTAAAATTTTTAAAAATGTAGTTACGTGGTTTTGCATTTAATTAAACGATATTCTTATATAGAAAACATTATAATATGCAGGGTACACGTATATCAGGTAGCCCCAGATAAACAGCTGAGTAACGGTATTATAACGAAATAACGTTAATGTCAAATTTTGTTTATGTTTATGTATTTTCTTCCTTTTTTACAAACAATAACTGTAGCAGGGTACACGTATATTAGGTAGCCTCAGATAAACAGCTGAGTAACGGTATTTCGTTATATTAATTTCAAATTTTGTTTATGTATTTTCTTCCTTTTTTACAAACAACAACTGTGGTACTGTAAGAAAAGCTCAAAAAGAAGAAGAACGATTTTGTGAGTTTTTGTTATTTGTGTTTGACATTCTTATGACGCTTTTGTTGTTTTTGTAGAATCGCTCCTACCTGATATACGTGTACCCTGTTAGTATGTTATAAAATATGTTACCCTCTTAAATAATATTTGGGCAATTCACAAGGCATGTTATCTGTTGTATTGTCTTATTTTCCAAAAAATATTAGTTTGATTTAAAAATGTTATTTTGAACTGAAATGTCTTTAAAACGCATTTCATTCTTTTAGAAAAATATGACAATAGGACATGATAATATGCCTCGTAAATTATCTAATAACCTCTTTGCAACAGTGTTGACCTAAATTTAAAAAAACAAGAGAAAATTTCACTTTTTTTAATGCATTTTACTTAACATTTTTCCCTTAATCTAATAAAACCTACAGATTTATAGAAAAAAAGTTGTGTTTCTTATTATTTCATTTAAATTAAATTATTATTTTTTTTCTTTAAAAAGCACAATGCAAGCTACTTATTATATTGTTAGAACAAAATTAAAAGATTATTTAAAAAAGAAAACACTTGTTAATTAGAAATGTTAAAGTTTTTATTATTTTATAAGCTTTACTACACACATCCCTTAACAAATCAAGAAAAAAAAACTTAACAATTAATTTTGTAAGTCTGAAGTAAAAAAAGCCTACAAATTGTAACAAATATTAAATAACCACGTTTTCAATTTGAATCAATAGTAATAAACTAAAATTGGAAATTTAAATAAAAGTTTAAAACATTTAATTGAGCTTTATTGTCGGGGAGAAAAACTTATCAGGGTGTTACCGTGTATCTTTGAGGGAACACCCATGTACACTGATGGATCTAAAGGGGCACTGGGACTGAAGAGGGTATCTTTAAGTGAATCGTTGAGTCATTCAGACTAGACGATCATGGTAGTGTATTCAAGCGGAGACATTTGCAATAATACGAGCCGCGCACTTATCTCAGCGGAGTAGCGGTCAAAGGAAGAATGTACTACCATCTTTGTGGATAGCCTGCTGCTGCTCTTAGGGCACTGGGTTCTAACCTGGGGGGTAATTATGTAATTCGATTCGAATCGAAAATCTTTCATATTCGTACAAATTTGATTATGTTGTACGATTTTAGAAAATTTATTTACGAACGTTTAAAAATTAATTTAAATATTTTAATAATAAAAATTTAAATTTTTAGAAATTTTCCGCCAATTTTAAAAGTGCCACAATGTTTATTACATGTTTAAATTCGACAGCAACTGATATTTTCCTTAAATTATTTCAAGTGTTTATTTTTTAGTCGTATAAGACAATACGAATTTCTTTTGAATCGTAATTCCTTTCGCAAGCTTTTTTTGATTCGAATCGAATTACATAATAACCTCTTGGTGAAACTGAAGGCGTTAAGATACTGTAGATCAGCGCTTCAGGAACTCAGGTTATTACATCCTGATGGGTTCCGGTTATATCCGGAAAGGAGTTTGCAGTTGAATAGGTGCGACGGAGATTCTGGGGCAAATGCTTATGTGGTAACTGCCTTGATTTTCCCCCCACTATGCAAATTTTATGGAACGATCGAGTGACATTTCATAAAGCAATCAGGTTCTGGACTGATGCCGCTGGCTGCAGCGAGTCGAAATCTCTGACAGGTACCGTCAGCCTAAAGGGCCATAGGTTAGAAGATCTAAGATGCTAAGGTACTCTAAAAGCAACGAGCGGTTCCTAGCATTGTTCGCTTTTTGAATATTAAAACTCTTTACTGTATCTTTTTTATTTCCTAGCTTTATTCATAATTGGGCTGAAGGGGGGTTTTTTATGGCAAATAAAACGCCCTTGGTTCCGCATCTCAATTCGAAATTTTCCGAGTCTCTCAAATTTTAATGTGGAATAGTTTTTGGTCGGCCACAAAAACCTTATGCCAATAATCAGCCTTAAGTGTGTTTGGCAAGTCGTTTTGCATTTGACACAAAAACGACAAGGGTGCTGCTATCCATAAAACATTGGCGTATTTGTTAGACGGTACCAAACAACTAAAACCGACTACGCGAACGCCAACCACAATAAGGGTGAATAGCTGTAAAAATTACCCACTGCTTTACGACACCTTTTATCTTCTTCTGTTTAAAATGTTTATTTTTTATTTAATTAATTTTACATTAATACATTTTTTTAATTGTTCAGTGACTAAACGTCTTTGTTTTTGTTTAAATGTGAATTAAATTTAAAATATGAGAAAATTATATAAAATTATTTATGTATATAAAAGTCAAATGAATTATTAAACTATAAAATATATGAGAACACATTTAAAGTTGATTTAAATATTATGGAAATTGGGATAGAACTTGAAGAAATTGAAAATAAGTTTGGGAATTCATTTAAAAATAAAAATTAGGTTTAAAAATGTAAACCATTTGTTCTTTGTTTCTAAAGGTTCAAAAGTAAAAATTGTCATTTAAAAAAAAGTCAAAATAAACTTTTGAAAATTAAGTTTAAATGATTGAAGAATACCTACAACATTTTCGTTCTTAAAAAATGGAAATGCATATTGTTGTTGCAAGACTTAAGACAGCGTTTTCTTTTCTATACAAAAATTTTTTTTATTAAATATACTATTATTTATATTTAAATTTATACATAAAAACATGCAGCTGCACAAAACTCACTTTCAAATACATTTTTTTTGCGTTTTTGTTGTCTTTTACTCTTTTGCCTTGAGAATTCTTATGTAAACTAAAATATTCTTATTTAAATTCAGGAAAATTTTAAAATTAAAAACATTTTTTTTTAGAATTTGTACAGAAAGGATGATACATTTTTGTTTTAAATTTATTTTCAAATGACCGCAATTTAAAATGGATTAACTTGTTGTTAACCTCTTTTTAATAAGCAAACTTGAATGTTTTTGTTAAGGTTTTGAAAAAAAAAAGTTTGTTAATTTGTTTTCTCTATTGCTGTTGTTGTTAAATTGCCATTCACTTGTAGTTTGTTTTTTGCTGGTAATTTTATGTTGGTGGGATTTCTGACAGTAAATAAAAAACGTTACAAATAAACAACAGCAGCCAGAGGCATATTAACAAAAACATAAAACTGATGACAAGAAAGTTTTAAACAATTTTTTTTTAAAGATTTTAATTCGATTGGTTGTTTATAAATAATGTTTTTTTTACAACTGTTGACTTGTTGTGCGCGCTGCTTGTGAGAATTTTGTTTTGATGTTTCTTTAAATATTTTATTCGCTCTCATCTTCCTCCTCTTCGGATTCGGCTTTCTTGCTTTTTTTCGCTGCCTTTTTGCCAGCCTTACCGCGTTTTTTGCCGCTACCATTCGCTGTGCTACCACCATTGGCTTCAAATTCTTTGACGGCATCTTCGTAATCTTCCTTAGCCTTAGCAGCTTTAGCTTCCCATACCTTAAAAAAAGTGACGAAAAATCAATTAAATATGCTTTTGGTTAAATTTCAAGTTTAATTTAACTTCCTAAATATCTACTTACAGATTTGTCCTTCATTCCACGCCATATTTCACCGCCTCTTTTGGCGATTTCTGTGACTTTAATGCCGGGATTTTCACGCTTGATACCTTCGCGGGCAGAGTTGAGCCAAATCATGTAGGCGGAGAGGGGACGTTTTGGTTTATCTGTCATTTTGTATGCTTAGATTTGTGTAAAATTTGTCAAGTTATAAATTGAAGCGAAAAAGCTTTGTATTTAAGCTGCAAATAACAAAAAACAAACATTTTGCTTATAATAATTATAATAAATAAAAATATTTTTTTATTAAAAAACATAGTAAACTTTTGTTTAACGGAAATAAGGTTGATCAAACTAGTTGAAGAGTTGCTTTAAAATATTTTTTTTAATTTTTTTTTTTTGTTTAAAACCAGTTATTAAAAAAAAATCGGTTGCTTGCAATTAACTGTTTTCCATTTTGAAATATTTTTGTGACACTACAAGTAATTTTATTTTATGTAAGAATTTTTAAATTTTCATTATTTGATTTAAAGCTCACTTTTTATTTGTTAAAAAGACTTTTTAGCTTGGTATGCAACAAAATTCCTTTTTCTTTTGCTAAGCAAATTTATTAAGTAGAACTGTTTTCTTGAGATCCTTAACTTCAACTGTACTATAGAGTAAAATTTTCAATGTTTAGGTGTGAGTATTGTTAAGCAAAGTATCTTAGTTAAACTACGTATAGAATTCTATATACCTAAAACAAAATTAAAAGCCATCAACCACGTACATTTAAAGCGAAAAGAAATGGTGGTAGTATAGCCAGCCAAACAACGAACAACACTCTGTAAACCTCGAACAAAAGCAGACAGCAAAAAAACTATGGATTTTTTTTTACAAGAAGAATATTTTATATACCTACCTACGAGCGCAAACAATATACTTAAAACTACTATACAAACAAGAACCTTATGAAAAACCCTTGCTGCTTGTGTTCTAATAAAAAAAAACTCTTTAAACAGCAGATGCTGCTTGGTAGTTTAGTACTGGAAATATTGTTCAAGTGTTTCTCTACATTTATTACAAAGCAGCAGATAAACGCTTTGTAAATTTAGTATCCAGAAAGTAGGTAGTAAAATTTAAGAAAAAGGAATATATAAATGATTTGTAACATTTACTAGTTTTAAATGTTATTTGTATGTTTTGTATATAAATTGTGCTGTACAAAAAAAAACGATTTGTCACTTTGTATGCATGCATCATGCATTTATTCCCATAATATACTGCAAACGACCTTTCTTATATAATAAAAAAAAAACATCTATAAATATTGGTACCTATAATCAAGATAAGTATATAAACTTCCTTAGAGATTTTCTCTGTCAAAAGAGAAAAAGCAACGTATTTTTCTTCTATTTACTAGTTGATTTTGTACAACTAGCTACAAAGCAAGAGATATGCAAAAGAATAAAATAGGAAGCTACCTACTACATACAATAAAGTTAGGTAAAATAAATATAAACAAATCGGCTATTAATATGGGATGTTTTTTTTAAAGTGCTGTTCTTAGAAGCAAAACGTCCGACGTTTTTTTTTAAACGCGATTTAGGTATAAGCAGCACAATAATAATTGTGGCTTAGAAGTTTTTGGCGCCCAATTTTGTTATGCAGTTTTTTTTTAAGAATTTAACGATCAAAACAAAATTGATAAAGTTCGTTACAAAAATAGCACCATGATACAACTTATCTTTCTTGTATCATGAATAGCACTAAAACAATTTTGTTTTTTAATTTAGCTACAGAAGAAAAGATGGGGGCTTTATGTTTTTTAAATGTTTAGGTTAAACATAAATTTTACAGTTTAAAAACAAATACTTATGTAGTAGATATTAGAGTTATAGGTATAATAAAAAAAGTTATTAAACAAATTTTGCATAGCTTCATCGAAAAATCAGGGACTGAAAGGAATAATTTAGAAATTTAATTATACCTATTATAAATATCTAAACTCAAAGTTCGATGTACATACATATATGTATATCTATTCAGATTATCAGGCATGTTCTGAAAATCATCTTTTTGTAAGTGATTTGAAATCACAAGAAAACTTTTTTAGTTTTTGTGATTTTAAACCGGTAAAGTTACTTGGTTATATTTTTTAATAAACAAATTTTGAAATAAATTAAATAAAAAACGTAAAACCACAACTGCGAAAGTGAATTGAAACCACGTGATTTTCAGAACATTTCTATGTTAATATCGATCATTTTATATTTATTTCAATTTCAATTTATTTATTCAGTCTTGTAATATTTATAAAGCCATAAATGGCCAAAATAACAATATTACATTGCAATACAGCCCAAGATAAAACTCAAAATATATTTAAAGAAGAATATTAAATTCTTACAAATAAAATCAATAAAAAATAATCAATTAAATCGGTGAAAATCGATTTTTTTTTGTTTATTCTGCCAAACAAATGTCATATTTATATCTTTTAGATTGAAAATTAAATTTATAGCCCCTTTATTATTAATTGCATTCTAACATTTTTATTATTTAGTAAATAAATAAAAAAAAAAGAAATTTATTTTTAGTTTTATAAAAACATTTAATAAAGGGAATTTAAATTCAACCAAACATTTCGATTCGCAACTTTTATAAAATTTTTAGATTTCGTAAGACTAACTACTTAATACTTAATCTGCTTTCCAGCACCGGTTTTGTTTGCAGAACTCATTTAACTGCACATTCCCTTTTCATTTTACTTTCGCTTTAGCACAATTTGAAAAATGGCGCCAAAAAGCCTACAGAATCGCGAGAAAAGTGTAACAAAAGAAATTTGTAGGCAATGAAAAATGGACATATATAAAAAGTTAAAACCAATTTTGAAATAAAATTTTGTAATAATAAAACTTTTAGCCTTTTAACTTTTTTAATTAAAACTAAAACTCTTCCAAAGAACGACATAACCTGCTAAAACAGCATTGTATGTATGCAAAATAAACCGGTTAAAAATCAATATGGCTGGCTACATGTGAAATAAATGATTCGAACGAATTTTTAAATTTAGCAAATTTTATTAAAAATTCCGCAAATAATGAACTTATTTTAGATTTTTCTAACAAAACGCAAACTTTAATAATAAAACAAACAATTCTTTTTTTCAAATTTGCCTCGTTGTGTCTACTTTGCTGACAAAGCGTGCACCAATTCACATTAAATTTTTGTAATGAGTTTGTTTCCTTACCTAGATTTTATCACTGGATTTTTTATTTTAATTAAGTTTAGATATTTATTTCAATAAACTTATTTTATCCTTAAAAATTGAATTTTCACAAATAAAAAGTTAGAAAAACACCAATTAATCAATCCACTTCGAAAGT
Source organism: Melanophora roralis (assembly GCA_963583895.1). Taxonomy (NCBI): domain Eukaryota; kingdom Metazoa; phylum Arthropoda; class Insecta; order Diptera; family Rhinophoridae; genus Melanophora; species Melanophora roralis. Next base: position 18,444,638 of record OY757191.1, on the reverse strand, counting down.
ATTCCACTGACTGTACCTTCATACAAAATTAGCAAGCCAAGCTAATTTTTCATGCAGTGATGACAACCTTGTTTGTGTAAAAACCAAATTTGTAAACGTTTTTTTTTTAATCATAATTACTAACGCAATATCAACGTAACAAAGTATAATGTTATAAGAATTGGTGGTTGTTGGAATCTTTAAGCTTACTTGCAGTTCTTAATATTAATTATTATAAATTTTTGATGTACAAACACTGAATTAGATCAAAGCGCAATGTTAATTAATATATTAAAACTTTAAAGGTACTAAAATTGGCACCACTAATTTCAGAGTTGTAAGGTTTTAAAAATTATTCCCCAAATTTTTTGTTTAAAATGCCAATGGGATTTGTCATACCAAAACCAATCTATTTTTACAAATGCACTTAAACTAACAGAAACCAATGGCATAAAAGATATCAAACTGCAAATACTTATAGCTAAAATAATCTATTCAAAAAGTTTTAATGCAGTTATAAATAACATATTGAACATTATATAAATATGAATGAATTGAATAACAAATAAATATTAGTTTATTGTTATGAAAGCAACGAAAGAGTGCAGAAAAAACAACATGGCAGCGCACAATGGTGAAATAGTTATCAGGTGACCGAGATTCCGGATAAATATTTAGACTCTGTTACTTTTTTTCTTTTTATACCCTTCACATAGTGATAGGGTATATATCACTTTGTCATTCCGTTTGTAATTTCTTTATTATACATTTGCGACCCCATCAAGTATATATATTCTGGATCCTTATAGATAGGGAAGCCGATTTAGCGATGTCCGTCTGTCCGTCTGTCTGTCTGTCTGTCTGTCTGTGTGTCTGTCTGTCCGTCTGTTGAAATCAAGTTTCCGGAGTCAAATAAAAAGATACAGACCAGTTAATGGTGTCAAACGATTAGAAATATCCCGCTAACAATCGCTATTTAAAATCAGCAAAATCGGTTCTCTATTGACCGAGATATGAGCGAAAACCCAAAACAACCCATTTTTTTAGGACAAAATCCGTGCATATATCCCTATATATCTCAGTAAGTATAGTCCCTATTGCCACAAAACTTGGAACGGATACTCTTTAAGTAGGCACCTAATTTTTTCAGATAGGATCAGGGGAAGTGGTATTTTTCCTACAATTGCACAAATTTGGTGAAATATTTTATGCGCTGTGTCTCGTAAACTATAACAGCTATCGACTTAAAATTTTCTACAAAAAATAATTGTACGCAAAGACCTACACCATAAAGAAAAAATTTTTTGAGTGGGGGCAAAAAAAGAGGTAGCTCCCATACAAATCGACAATTATCATAAAATATTCGATACGCTATATCTCGGAAACTATAAAAGATATCGAAATGAAATGTTCTACAAAGAGTAATTGGGCAAGAATGCCTACGCTTTGAAGAAAAAATTTTTTGAGTGGGGGCAAAAAAAGGGGTAGCTCCCATACAAATTAACAATTTTTATGAAATATTCGATACGCTATATCTCGGAAACTATAAAAGATATCGAAATGAAATGTTCTACAAAAAGTTATTGGGCAAGAATGCCTACGCTTTGAAGAAAAATTTTTTGAGTGGGGGCAAAAAAGGGGTAGCTTCCATACAAATCGACAATTATTATAAATTATTCGATACGCTATATCTCGGAAACTATAAAAGATATCGAAATGAAATGTTCTACAAAAAGTAATTGGGGAAGAATGCCTACGCTTTAAAGAAAAAATTTTTTGAGTGGGGGCAAAAAAAGGGGTAGCTCCCATACAAATCGACAATTATTATAAAATATTCGATACGCTATATCTCGGAAACTATAAAAGATATCGAAATGAAATGTTCTACAAAAAGTAATTGGGCAAGAATGCCTACGCTTCAAAGAAAAAATTTTTTGAGTGGGGGCAAAAAAAGGGGTAGCTCCCGTACAAATCGACAATTATTATAAAATATTCGATACGCTATATCTCGGAAACTATAAAAGATATCGAAATGAAATGTTCTACAAAAAGTAATTGGGGAAGAATGCCTACGCTTTAAAGAAAAAATTTTTTGAGTGGGGACAAAAAAAGGGGTAGCTCCAATACAAATTAACAATTTTTATGAAAAATTCGATACGCTATATCTCGGAAACTATAACAGATATCCACATCAAATGCTCTACAAAAAGTAATTGCAACACAAGGCCTGCGCTTTAAAGAAAAAAATTTTCGGATGCGGGGTGAAGAAGGGGTAGCTCCCATACAAATTAACAATTTTTATAAAATTTTCCATACGCTTCTTCTGGAAAACTATTACAGCTATCGACTTCGAATGTTCTACAAAAAGTAATAATCAAATAATTCATACATTTTGAAAAAAAAGTTGGAGAAGAGCAGCGGGACTAGAACATTTAATAAGTTTTATTAACCTTTAAATATGGATAATGTCGAAAACTTTTAAAACTTTCGACCTCAAATCTTCTTCATCTATTTCTATTATTCATACGAACGTTAAAATTTTGTTATTTTTTCTATGGGCTTTAAAACTCGCACAAGGTTTTTTTATTATATTATTTGCAGTACAAAATTACTCGGCTGGGTATATTTAAAGACCAATGTGAAGGGTATATAAGATTCGGCACAGCCGAATATAGCGCTCTTACTTGTTTATATTAAGTTTGACACATATACTGGAAAAGAATTTCTATTTAAGTGCCAAACTCCTTAGAGAAAACAGAAGAAAGTAAGAGACCAAAACACTTCGTATTGAAATCCACTTGTACATTATTTACCATGGCAGGACACATATAACCATAATTTTTAACGATGCCAAAACACATTTTTTATTTATGTAGAAAATTATACACAATTTGTTATAATTTCGCACACTTCATAGAAAAGTTATCGTTATAAAAAAAATTCCTTCTTAGTTAAGGAGAAGAAACTTCATAGGGATTAAAAAAATATTAACAAAAAACTTTTAGAATTAGAAAAGACCTGATATATTCGAAGTCAGTTATATATTGACGGTAAAGGCGCTTATAGATTCCTAGTTAGTATCGTCAAGTTTAAAAAGATAACTTAAACTTGACTACCCTGCCTCCTAATGTGGTAGCAACACCAAGTCGAGGAAACTTTTTGACGGCGTACTCTTATGTTCCAGTAACGGCTTTAGCCATGGTACAATTACCTTACTTGGGCTGTTTTTAACACTCCCTGTTTACATTGAAAAATTTCTAAGCAAGTTATGGGTAATAAAAACGAACTTCGATTGCCTTTACACGAATAAACGGTTAGGACACTTTTTTACAAAACCATATTTCCAAACAGCTGGAAACATAAAGGGTAAAAGGTTATTTATTATTATAAAATCCAGAATCCAGATCGCGGATCGCGCGATAAATATTGAACCTGTAGCAGTGTCCTAAGCATGGTATTAAGTGCCAAACACACCATGCAAGCATGATTAGCAACCAAGTGATTGTTGAATTGATCTTTCAGCATCACTATTCAATAATCACTTTGAATAAAAAATATATTTTATTTAATTTATTATTAGAAATTGCAAAGTATAATTCACGGTGTGCACGTTTTTTGTGCGATTTAACTACCCATGCTGATATATGGTTCTAAAGCATGGGTACTTGCCAGAGCAGATGGCCATGTTGTAAGAATGATTGAAGATGCTCCTGCTAGAATGCGAAACTGGTGCCGGATCATGCAGAAGGCAAAGACTGAAACTCCGATGGACGGATCTCGAAACTTGGTGTCAGAAATTGGAGAAGCGCGGCAGATCGAAACGCCTGGAAATCGATTCTAAGTTCGGCTAATGGAACAAACGTTCTGTGATAGCCATCCAAGTAAGTAAGTAAGATTAATGCACATGCATACTTGATTGTTACTTGATTGTCAATCATACTTACGTCATGTATCTGGCGACCGGAGTTATGACAGTGTGACACTAAAACGATTTTCTTCATTATTTTAAGTGGGGCATTTCTTTTTCTGCTTTTTATTTTGCATAATTGTGTAATTGTTTAGAAGAGTAAATCCTTGTCTTTATAAGGTAGATTTTGAAAACATACAGTTTAAGCACCATTTTAGTTCCTAGTTAGTGATGACCCATAAATATGAAACAATTTTTTTATATCTGGGTATCATCAGAAAGACACATACATATGTATGTATGTAGGTAGGTATTGCACTTATCGACAGGCTTACCCCGTGTTTTGGCTGGCAAACCTAATTTTTTTTGCAAAGAAATTTTGCTTACCTCTCCCTATGGACAATTACAACAACATTGAAAGTTTTTGTTTTAAATATTTTTTTGGTTTATATTTTTTAATATATATAATGGGTTTTTTTATACATTTTTGTTATTTTTTTATGACTTTTATGTTTGTTTTTTTTGCGAATAATTAAAGTTTTTAATCTACCATTACAAGTACATTAAAAGTTAAGGTGTTTTTGTTAAAAATTTGTATTCTTTTGTTTATATATTTAAAATATGCAAGAGATTTGCTTAGAAATTATCGTTTTGTAATAGATATATTAATTTAATTTAACAAACTCTTACATAGATTAAAAAATAAAATTTACAGTACATTTTATTTTAAATCTTCATTTGAAATTGTGTTGAAAAGGATAAATGTTGTTTTATATTTTGTTTTTAATATATTTTAAGAAATTTATTTTTAAACAAAAATTTACGCATATATGTATATAAACATATGTACGTAAAATTTTAAAAGTGAAATTATTATATTTTTAATGCAAATATTTGTAGAAAATAACTATTCATGTACACACAGTTTAACTTAAAGAAAAATTAAAAAAAAAAATAAACAAATAAAAATTAAAAACATTAAGTTAAGACGTTTTTTATAAAAAAAAAAATCAATTAATAAAATAGGTTGGCGGGGATTGTCTGAGAAAAATAATAATAATAATATAACTGGATATTTGTTTTAATTTTCCTATACTTATTGCATTTAAATAATTTTTTAATATTTTGTCAGTGTTTTTATTTTGTTTTCGCATATATATTTTTTTTTAATTTTTGTTTTTGTAATATATGCCACTTAAGCTTACATTTATAAAATGTTGAAAACTTATATTTGTAAGTTAACGTCTAAAGAGAGAAAAAAAAACGAATTTGCAGGTTTTTTTCTGTGTTAAACATTGCATTAATTTAATCGCTTTCTTCTTCATCTTCTTCAGATGTTTCTTTCTTCTTGGCCTTTTTAGCGGCCTTGGCGCCCTTGCTCTTGCGTTTCTTGCCAGCACCGGTATCGGTACCGCCATTGGTTGATGTTTCTGGATCCTCCCGAATACTCTCCTGTACCACTTGAATATTGTCAGCCGTGTGGACAGTTCGGTGTCTGCCGGGACCAGGAAGGTTCCTTACTGCTCCTTGTTCTCGAAAATTTGCAACCAGACGGTTTATTGTTGACTGAGAGGGTGCAACCCGCACATTAAATTGACGACGGTATGCACGCTGAGTCAACACAATGGACCGTTGATTTGAAAAGTAAATTTCAACAATTTGGGCACGTTGTTCAATTGTGTATTGCTCCATTATAAATTATCCAAGTCTTCTTTACAAAATACTGAAAAGAAAAGAAGAAAAAAATTATAATAAAAAAGTTATAAGGAATTCACACCACTTCGGTCTTTCTGGGCCACCCTGTACAAAGCAAGAGATATGCAAAAGAATAAAATAGGCAGCTACCTACTTCATACAATAAAGTTGGGTAAAATAAATAAATATAAACAAATCGGCTATTAATATGGGATGTTTTTTTTTAAAGTGCTGTTCTTAGAAGCAAAACGTCCGACGTTTTTTTTAAACGCGATTTAGGTATAAGCAGCACAATAATAATTGTGGCTTAGAAGTTTTTGGCGCCCAATTTTGTTATGCAGTTTTTTTTTTTAAGAATTTAACGATCAAAACAAAATTGATAAAGTTCGTTACAAAAATAGCACCATGATACAACTAATCTTTCTTGTATCATGAATAGCACTAAAACAATTTTGTTTTTTAATTTAGCTACAGAAGAAAAGATGGGGGCTTTATGTTTTTTAAATGTTTAGGTTAAACATAAATTTTACAGTTTAAAAACAAATACTTATGTAGTAGATATTAGAGTTATAGGTATAATAAAAAAAGTTATTAAACAAATTTTGCATAGCTTCATCAAAAAATCAGGGACTGAAAGGAAAAATTTAGAAATTTAATTATACCTATTATAAACATTAAACTCAAAGTTCGATGTACCTACATATCTATTCAGATTATCAGGCATGTTCTTAAATAAAGTAAAAAGTGATTTGAAATCACAAAAAACCTTTTTAAATTTTTGTGATTTTAAACCGGTAAAGTTACTTGGTTATATTTTTTAATAAACAAATTTTGAAATAAATTAAATAAAAAACGTAAAACCACAACTGCGAAAGTGAATTGAAACCACGTGATTTTCAATTTATTTATTCAGTCTTGTAATATTTATAAAGCCATAAATGGCCAAAATAACAATATTACATTGCAATACAGCCCAAGATAAAACTCAAAATATATTTAAAGAAGAATATTAAATTCTTACAAATAAAATTAATAAAAAAAAATAATCAATTAAATCGGTGAAAATCGATTTTTTTTGTTTATCCTGCCAAACAAATGTCATATTTATATCTTTTAGATTGAAAATTAAATTTATAGCCCCTTTATTATTAATGGCATTCTAACATTTTTATTATTTAGTAAATAAATAATTTATTTTTAGTTTTATAAAAACATTTAATAAAGGGAATTAAAATTCAACCAAACATTTCGATTCGCAACTTTTATAAAATTTGTAGATTTCGTAAGACTAACTACTTAATCTGCTTTCCAGCACCGGTTTTTTTTGCAGAACTCATTTAACTGCACATTCCCTTTTCATTTTACTTTCGCTTTAGCACAATTTGAAAAATGGCGCCAAAAAGCCTACAGAATCGCGAGAAGTGTAACAAAAGAAATTTGTAGGCAATGAAAAATGGACATATATAAAAAGTTAAAACCAATTTTGAAATAAAATTTTGTAATAAAACTTTTAGCCTTTTAACTTTTTTAATTAAAACTAAAACTCTTCCAAAGAACGACCATAACCTGCTAAAACAGCATTGTATGTATGCAAAATAAACCGGTTAAAAATCAATATGGCTGGCTACATGTGAAATAAACGATTCGAACGAATTTTTAAATTTAGCAAATTTTATTAAAAATTCCGCAAATAATGAACTTATTTTAGATTTTTCTAACAAAACGCAAACTTTAATAATAAAACAAACAATTCTTTTTTTTCAAATTTGCCTCGTTGTGTCTACTTTGCCGACAAAGCGTGCACCAATTCACATTAAATTTTTGTAATGAGTTTGTTTCCTTACCTAGATTTTATCACTGGATTTTTTATTTTAATTAAGTTTAGATATTTATTTCAATAAACTTATTTTATCCTTAAAAATTGAATTTGCACAAATAAAAAGATAGAAAAACACCAATTAATCAATACACTTCGAAAGTATTCCACTGACTGTACCTTCATACAAAATTAGCAAGCCAAGCTAATTTTTCATGCAGTGATGACAACCTTGTTTGTGTAAAAACTAAATTTGTAAACGTTTTTTTTTATTATGATTACTAATGCAATATCAACGTAGCAAAGTATAATGTTATAAGTATTGGTGTTTGTTGGAATTTTTACGCTTATTTGCAGTTCTTAAAATTAATTATGATAAGTTTTTACAGCGTAAACACTGAATTAGATCAAAGCGCAATGTTAATTAATATATTAAAACTTTAAAGGTATTAAAATTGGCACCACTTATTTCAGAGTTGTAAGGTTTTAAAAATTATTTCCCAGATTTGTTGTTTAAAATGCCGCTGGGATTTGTCATACTAAAGCAATCTATTTTTACATATACACTTAAACTAACAGCAAACTATAGCATAAGAGATAACAAACTGCAAATACTTATAGCTAAAATAATTTATTGAAAAAGTTATAATGTAGTTATAATTAAAATATTGAACATCATATTAGTATGGGATGAAATAGATAACGAATAATTATTAGTTTATTGTTAGGAAAGCAACGAAAGAGTGCAGTACAAATAACATGGCAGCGCACAATGGTGAAATAGTTATTAGGTGACCGCGATTTCGGACAGATATTTAGACTCTATTACATATTTTATATTAAGTTTGACACATATACTAGAAAAGAATTTATATATTAGTGTCAAACTCCTAAGATAAAGCTGAAGAAAGTAAGAGAATTAAATTCTTCGTATTGAAATCAACTTGTTCATTATTTACCATTGCAGGGCATAATAACCATAATTTTTAATAGTGCTTTCGCACGATATGTATTTTACACATGACTTGTCAAATTTTGCAGTGCGAAATTGATATCTGCCGTCTGAACGCGTTTAAACATTGCATGTGTTAAACACATATGTAAATGTCATATGACAAATTTGTAATTAGAGCGTGCTCTATTTTCATCTGACAAAGCATGTGTCAGCAGCTGTTTTTAGAATAACAACAAGGAAAATTAGTTGTTTATTTTGGTTTGGAGGTTATGTCAGATGTAATTACATGCGTACGTGTGAAAGCAAAAATTATAAACCGCCTGTAAAATAACAATTTTGACAGACATACGCAAATACATGTGGATTGCAAAAGTGACAAGTCATGTGTAAAATACATATCGTGCGAAACCCCTTTAACAAAGCCAAAACACATTTTTTATACACATATGTAGAAAATTATACAAAATTCGTTAAAATTTCGCACACTAGAAAAGTTATTGTTATAAGAAAAATTCTTTCTTAGTTGTAAAGTAGAAAAAACTTCATAGGGATTGAAAAAATATTAGTAAAAAATTCTCAGAGTTAGAAAAGACCTGATATATTCCATGGTACAATTACCTTACAAGGTAGTATCGATTCAACAGGTGACTATTTTCGAGTTTGTTGTAGTTGTGTCCATAGCGATAGTACCTTGTAGGGTAATTGTACCATGATATATTCGAAGTCAATTATATATTGACGGTAAAGGCGCTTATAGATTTCTAGTTAGTATCGGCTAGAGTTGTGTCGGTCATGAACGAACTAGTTCAATTGAACGATTCTGTAAAAGGAAAGATAAGAAATAGTTCGTACTCTTTCCTTCAAACCTTTCTTCGTTCATCTTTCACCTTTCATGTTTCACACAGAATTGCCATTGCGTCGGTTATGAAAGAACTATTTCAATCGGCGTTGCCAGTTGGTTACATTTGAATATGCTGTAGATGATTATGACGTTGCCATAAGAATCTCTTGAATTGTTGCCATAACAAAAAACTAAGAAAAAAAAGCAAAATTTAGATATCTTGTAAGTAATATTAAATTATTCTTTTTTAGCTGCTGGATATTTAAATGAGCTGTAACACGTCTTTGCTATTAATAATGTTGCTTTTCATGCAGCAGAAATTTATTCATTACTTTTCATGTAATCTGAAATTTGTAGAAAATGATTAGGTATAAGCTAAAAACTTAAACTCAAAACCGATCGAAATTTATCAAAACTTAGATTAAATAGCGAACGCTTTCCATCACATACCTGTATATTTGTTCCGAATACAATTTGTTTTATGTAAAATTTTATATTTTATACGACATTTAATATAACAGACATAATAAAAAATTTTGGCATATCTGATAGTATTGCCATACGATTAATCTTCTAAATAGGTGGCATTGTTAATTTTAAATTTATCTTTTTACCGGTTTACAAAGAGCCGTTAGTAAAAATCTTATACATTTTTTATTTAAGATAAAGTGAAATATCAAAAGTGGTTAGTTTTTGTAACAGTGCGAAAATAATTTTATAAAATTTTTCAAAATGTCGAAAAGAAAATATAGCACGGTTTGGTTGCATTTCGATGATGAAAATGGGCGAAACGCAAAGTGCAAATATTGCAAAATTTCGATTAGCTACTCTGGTGGATCTCATGGCAATTTAAGTCGGCATTTAAAAAGCAAACATCCGCTTATGCCTATCAGTTTAGAAAGGCAAGTACCAGCTGCAGAGAATAATTTAGAGGAAGCTCTTGACGAGCAGCCAACAACAAGCGCTCAAGTCAGAACTGTAACACAACAACACCAAATCACACAGTTCTTCCGTAGGCCTCCTCCTATTCGAAAGGTAGAGCAAATAGACAGGCAGGTTTTAAAAATGATTGCAAAAGGGCACCACTCGTTTCGACTTGTTGAAGAGCCAGAATTTAAAACATTGCTTCAAGACGTGTCAAATTGTCCAGGATACAATTTACCGTCAAGAAAAACACTGTCAAACAATTTGCTACCAAGCGTTCATATGGAGATTTTGGAAAATGTAAAGGAACAAATTAAGAGTGCTACAGCCTTATGCCTTACTACTGATGGTTGGACATCACGAACAAATGTCAGTTATGTGGCAGTAACGGCGCATTACATAAATTCCGAAACAGTGCTAAATTCGCATTTATTAGCCTGTAAAGAATTTGATAATAAGCATACGGCTGAAAATTTATGCAATTTTTTAAAAAAGGTAATTTCAGACTTTGAAATTACCAAAAAAATTACTGCCATCGTAAGTGATAACGCGCCAAATATTGTTGCCGCAATTCGTCTAGGAGATTGGAGAGGGATTGGTTGTTTCGCTCACTCTCTTAATTTGATTGTACAAAGTGGAACTGCTGAAATTGCTGAATCAATTTTAAAAGTGAAAAAAATTGTGGAATTCTTTCACAAAAGTTCACTGGCTTTAAGCAAATTGCAAGCAGCTCAGAAGCAAATGAATCTCCCTGATCTGAAATTGAAGCAAGACGTCGCAACAAGGTGGAATTCAACATACGATATGTTGCATCGTATTCAGCAGATGAGAGATCCAGTAGTTTCCACTCTTTCATTAAATCGTCCAGACCTAATGTTGTCGCTAGTAGATTGGGAAATAATTGAGGAAGTGATACCAATTCTAAGACCGTTTTACGAAGTAACAGTGGAAATTTCAGCGGAAAAAAATGTAACTTTGTCAAAGGTTACTGTTTTATGTAACCTTTTAGAAAGCTACATTTCCAAATGTTCTCCTCTAAATGAAAAAAATCGTTCATTGGTAGAAAAGCTTCAAATTGGCCTTGTTTCTCGCTTTGGTAATTTAGAAAGAAATTACCTTTATGCGGAGAGTACAATTTTGGACCCACGGTTTAAGCGAAGAGGATTTAAAAACGATTATTCATTTGAGCAAGCAGTGAAAACTTTGAGAAACAAAATATGCACAATAAGATTGCCTACAACTGAAGAAGAAAGTTTTCCTGTAGAAAGTCCCATCGAAACTAGTGATAGTTTATGGCAAGCCTACGATATGGACTTTAATAGAACGGTTAGACCAGAAAATAATGCGGCCGCATGTATTCGTGAATTCGATAAATACATGAATGAAGAGTACATAGACCGGAAAAAAGATCCACTATTATGGTGGAAAGAAAGAAAAACTCTTTATCCACGTATTTATTTGTATGCACTAAAGCGCCTGTGCATAGTGGCAACATCAGTTCCCTGCGAACGTATATTTTCTGCGACTGGTCAAATTATAAGCGACAGACGTACTCTTCTTACATCAAGTAAAGTGGAGAGTTTAGTTTTTCTCCATAATAACATGTAGGCATTTTTGGTAACACTCTGAAATCAGCCCTTTTCAGGGCTAGCAAAAATCAGTCCTTTTCAGGACTAGCAAAAATCAGTCCTTTTCAGGACTAGCAAAAATCAGTTCTTTTCAGGACTAGCAAAAATCAGTCCTTTTCAGGACTAGCAAAAATCGGTCCTTTTCAGGGCCAAAAAAATTTATAAAAAGGAGAAAATTAAAAATTGTTAAAAATTATTTATTAAAAAGCTTTAATAAAGTGTTGAATTAAAAAAAAAACAAAAATTTATGGAAATATTTTAGTTGGTATATTTGAAATAATTTTATTTTCATTAGTTATAAAATATTTATTAAATAGGTTAAATAAATATAATATAATATAATATAAAGAAACTAACCAACTTTATTTTTATGGATGTTAAAAAATAGGCATAGTACAATTTGTTTAAAAATAATAATTTTATGTAAAAGAATTTAATCTTTGACACTGCACGTTGTTTGTATATTTAAATAAATTACCAAAGTGGTAATATTTTTAAAAAAATAACAAATACGTAGTTCATATATGTATGTAATCATGAATTTGAATACTCTATATATGTACCTATAATTATACAAGTCAAATAAGTAAACAAATTTACCTATTTAGTATTATTAGCCCATTCACTGTCATCGTTTATAAGATTGTCTTCACCCTTTAAGCGTACTCCTGTTAGAACTAAATAAAGACCAAGTTTGAATTGTAATCGCGGAAGAAAATACGAACCACCGACAAAGAGAAGCAGTCCTATGGCTATTTTGGGCTTGACAAATAAAGTACGTTCTGTGGCAACTCGATATTTGCCATTAACAGACAAACCAACATCGCCTCCCATGGTTATGCCATCTATAAGGACAATGTAGGGTGGTATGCATAGTTGCCTTTTAACGCATTTTTGTTATATTTTTCATGGAAGAAACTATTTGATTTCTCGCTAGATTCAGCTTCAATTACAACGTGCACACTCCGCCGACACAGAGAGCTTTTTCGACGTTACCTTGATAATCACCAGCGATTTTGTAGTCTCGCACTTTTTCAAATATCTGTGGATATGGCATTTTGCGAACATTAATGGCAATTGGAGCCTTGTGACTGTTAAAAGTTATCATACCTGTCAATAGATTATTTTTTTTAATATATATTTTCATTATTACCACAAACAATTACCAACCTTTGCCAGATGATTATGTACCCAAAGCAGAACTTACTTGTGAGCTGCGTGTTAACATTGTTGGCCAGTGAGGGCAAGGTACGATGACCAAAGCATATATGATACGTTGAAGGGGCTAAGTAATAAAATAGATAATTTAGTTAAAAACATTGACTTGTTTTTATTTTAACAACAAAATAATTATGCATAGAAAAATAAAAACATGCATACAAAACCACACCTCTTACGAGGTTGCAAATTTTAAAAAATATATAATTATTTCTTGTATGCACATAAAGTTTTCTTCAAACACTAAATAGTACAAATAAATTACATTTTTGTAAAGTGTATAAATAATTTACATATGTATCTTGTAATGTAAATTAAATAGTCTATCACCGAAAATAAAAACAGTTTTTAATTTTGCACACACAATTGCTATATAGTTATTTTCTTTATCAGATTAATAGTTTTATCAAAAATGAAATAACTATGTATGTATTTTAATTAAACTCTTTAAACACACCTCTTGAATTTCATGCCCCACACATAATTTTTTTGTTTTATTATTAACATATTTTTAACTTGTTTATCACTTAACAATTTTCTTTTTTTGTTTATCAATTAACACTCAATATTACCATTTTCGTTAAATTAGAAAAAACAGCTGTCAACATGTCTTGTTTCAGTCGGTCATTCATATTTCCCACAGAACATCTTTCACACAAAACATCTTTCATAAAAGAAAGATGAACGAAAAGAACGAACTATTTCCTTTAACCTTTCTGACCGATTGTGAACGATTCCCTAAAAAGAAAGTATTGACTTCAGATATTTATATTTAATGATAAAAAGAATTCAGATATTTATTTATTGAAAGTTTGATTTGGATTAAATAAAAATCATACATTTTTATTTAACAACATTTTTAGAAACGATTGCTTTAATTATATAAAACAAGTTTTATTTTAACACCCTCTCTCAATCGTTGACTCCTAGCTTATCTCGCAGGTCTCTAAAGAGTTTAGTGTCTAAGGACTTTGTGAACATGTCTGCTTCTTGATCTCTGGACTTAATAGATTCAATCTTTACTAACCCCTTCATTACATTGTCACGAATGAAATGATGTTTCACATCTATGTGTTTAGCACGTTTACTCTCAGAAGTATTTGCCATGCCTATGCAACCTTTATTGTCCTCATATATTGTAACACTCTCATTTTTGATCTCATTTAAGTCTTGCATTATACCACGTAACCATAGAGCTTCAGAAACTGCGGAGCTTAAGGCGATATATTCCGCTTCACTCGAAGAAGTTGCTACTGTTTGCTGTTTCTTAGAAGACCACGAAACACAACATCCATACACTTTAAATAAAAAACCACTAACTGACTTCCGATCTTCTCTATCATTGGCCCAATCAGCATCAGCAAACCCAATGATGGGAACATCACTATTTGAAGAAAAACTCAATTTCAAACCCTTTGTACCTTTAAGATAACGTACGATCCTTTTTAGATGTTGCCAGTGAGTTTCATCTGGACTTTGTTGAAACCGACCCATGTAAGCCACACAATAACAAATATCAGGCCTACAACTAAGCATTATGTACATTAGGCTGCCAAGAAGCTCACGATATGGTTCATTTAAATTTTGATTACTATTATTTCCGGGTAGCAGCTGAAGTCCCTTTTCCATTGGCGTTTTAACAGGATTACAATCAGCCATTCCAAACTTTATTAGGACCTTTTCAATACTTGATTCTTGTGATAATTTTATTTCTTTTCCTTTACATTCAAATTTAATTCCGATAAAATATTTTAGGCTACCACAGTCACTCATTTCAAATTTTTTTCGACAAATCAATTTTAAGCTTTTCAATAGATTTCATTTGATTTCCAGCAATTAACAAGTCGTCAACATATAGAACAACTATTAGAGCTGTATCTTTTTTAAATTTTGTGTACAAACAATAATCTCTATTTGACCTTTGAAAACCAAGTGTCAGCAGAAACTCATTAAAGGCACTGTTCCAGCTACGTGGAGCTTGCTTAAGACCGTATAGCGATTTTTTTAGCTTTAAAACCATTCCTTCTTCTAATTGAGTACCTTCAGGTGGTTCCAAGTATATCTCTTCATCCAGCTGTCCATGTAGAAAAGCAGTTTTTACATCTAGCTGATGAAAATTATATCCTCTGTACCTTCCTACAGCGAGAACAACACGTATGGTCGTCAACTTGGCTACTGGGGCATAAGTTTCATTGTAGTCAACCCCATACTTTTGTAAGAAACCTTTTGCCACTAGACGTGCTTTGTATCTTGTTGGTTTTCCATCAGCATCCTCTTTTATACGGAAAACCCATTTGGACTTTAAAATTTTTCTCTTAGAAGGTTGTGTTACTATTGTCCAAACATTATTTTTATCCAGTGATTTTAGCTCTTCGGATACAGCAGCTTTCCATTCTTTAGTATCGGGTCTTCCAAATATTTCGGCATAGTTGTCTGGGATAGCCTTAAAACCATTAACAGCAGAACCCGCTTGTAAACCAGTAATATAATCAAACAACTTACTTGGAAATCTGCGCTCCCGACCGCTATGTCTTACAGGTTTAATACTGGTTTCTTTCTGTAACGGGAGCGCTGCAGTCTCTTCATTTGAACCAGAACCTTGGGTATTCACCTCATCTTCAACGTCATCAGTTAAATTGTTTGATGTACAATTGCTTCCATGACAATCCTGCTCATTAGTTGACACTGCCACAACACTATCTTCTTCAGTAGAAATTTCTGCACAGGAATTAGGCACAGCACTATTCTCATCATCACTACTCCCCTCTTGCTGATGGCTTACCACAAAAGACTGATTTTTTTCTTTCAACTTATCTTTATACGGAAAAATTGCTTCATCAAATTTAACATCACGTGAGGTAAAAACTTTTCGCTTATTTGTATCCCAAAGCCGATATCCATTTGGAGTATAGCCAATCATCACTGCCTTACGACTTCTAGGATCAAGCTTGCTTCTGCACTGACTGGGAATCCATGCATACGCTTTGCAGCCAAAAACCCGTAATTTCATTAAATGAGGTTTTACACCATACCAAACTTCTGCAGGTGTTTTAAAATTTTTTAACGAACTCGTGGGACATCGATTAATTGTATATGTTGCATCCCGTACCGCCTCATGCCACATGTTTTTATCTACGCTAGAATCAAAAAGCATAGCTCTTACCTTTTCCATGAGAGTGCGATTGAATCGCTCAGCAACGCCGTTTTGCTGAGGACTATACGAAATTGTGGTTTCCATTTGGATTCCTTTATTTTTATACCATTCACTTTGCTCTTTTGAAAGATATTCACGGCCTTGATCTGTTGTAATTTTTGATATTTTTGAATTAAACATTGCTGTTGACATTGCCTCATATTCCTTTAATGCATTAAAAACTTCAAATTTGTTTTTTATTAAATAAGTGACGGCAAAATTACTAAAGTCATCAATAAATGTTACAATATAACGTGATCCATCTATAGCGACTGGATTTATTGGCCCACATACATCACTATGAATTCGCTCCAAAACCCTTGTAGCTTTATTTCGAGAACCATTAAATGGATCACGCGAGTGTTTTGCTTCAACACAAACATCGCAAAAAACTGCTTTTTCTAGATTTTTATTAACATTTGGAATCATGTTGTCCTTAGCTAAAAATTCTAGTCCTTTTTGACCAATATGACCAAGACGACGATGCCATAATATTGCATCGTCTTTGTTGCATACACTAGCTACAGGCTTTGTTAGGAAAAATTCAATCTCATACAAATTTCCATGCAAATTTGCAGTGCCAATTAACTTTTTATCTTTTACAATTAAGGCTTTTTTATTAACAAACTTTACCTCAGCTCCTGCTTTTGTTAATTTTGTCACTGACATCAAGTTGTCTCTTAGATCTGGAGCATATAAAACATCTTTCATGGTTATATCAAAACCAGCATCAGTTTTACAATGTACTTCTCCACTAGACTTTGCTAATACCGACACATTGTCCTTTGCAATATTTATCTCAACTGGACTATCAAGTTTTTTTAGATCGGAAATATACCAACTTTCATTAACAAGATGATCGCTTGCACCAGAATCTAACACAAAGCGAACTCTTGAACCTACAGTACTTTTAGTGGAACTATTACCAACCATAAAACAAAAACTTTTATCGGCAGCACGTGCATCTTTAGTTTTACAATCTTTTGCTTGGTGGCCAAACTTGTTACACTTGTAACACTTACCATTGAACTTCTTTTTATAGTGTTTCTTACTTGTAAAAGCAGTTTTTTCTTCTACTTCAACATGATAACGGTCATTAAGTTTAGTTTCTTCAGCTATCAGTCGTTCCTTCACAAATCCAAAGGTAAGTTTGTAATCATCTATGTTTTGTAATGCAGTAACTAAAGCATCAAACTTTTCAGGCAAAGACAAAAATATTTGAGCAATTAAATCACCATCTTCTAAATTTGCTCCAGCCAATTTAAGTTGTCTGGTAATGTTTTCAAACTGTTCTAAATGAGATTTTATGGAATCGCCTGGTTTCATACGTAGTGTAGCTAATTGTCTTCGAAGTAACAATTGATTTACAACAGACTTCCGAGCAAAAGCCATTTCCAAATTTGTCCACATTTCTTTAGCAGTCTTTTTATCACGAACATAACTTAAGCAATCTGCGTGAATATAGCTTACTAAACGATCTTTAGCCTTCTTATCTCTTTTCAAGAATTCATCTTTAGCATTAGCCTCCGATGGTGGATCGTCGGTTAGAACGTCCAAAATATTCAGAGAATCCAAATGTATCTTAACTCTGAATTGCCAGTTATCATACCCACAACCGTTAAATTGAGGAATACCGCTTGCCAATTCTTTATTTTCGCCCATAACCTATTGACTTCAGATATTTATATTTAATGATAAAAAGAATTCAGATATTTATTTATTGAAAGTTTGATTTGGATTAAATAAAAATCATACATTTTTATTTAACAACATTTTTAGAAACGATTGCTTTAATTATATAAAACAAGTTTTATTTTAACAGAAAGATTATGCCCAACTCTAGTATCGGCAAGTTTAAAAAGAAAACTGAAACTTGACTACCCTCCTTCTTAATGTGGTATCAACACCAAGTCGAAGAAATTTTTTGACGGCGTACTCTTATATTCCAGTCACCGCTTTAGCCATGGTACAATTACCTTACAAGGCCTGTTTTTAACACTCCCAGTTTACATTAAAAAATTTCTAAGCAATTTGTGTGTAATTAAACCTACTTCGATTGCCTTTACACGAATAAACGGTTAGACATTTTTTACAAAACCATATTTCCAAACAGCTAGAAACATAAAAGGGTAAAAGGTTATTTACAAATCTCCTGAAAATTATTATTTTCTTTGAACTTAAAACCAATAACTTTTATTATTAGTTAGACTTTCTCGCAATTCACAAGATGTTTTACGTTATTTTGTTCTGGATGAAAATGCTACTAAATTGATTTCGTCTTTAATATATAATTGTAAAATTTTCTTGACTTTCTTACATATATTTTTATCAACCAGTATGCAAGCATGATTAGCAACCAAGAGATTGTTGAATTGATCTTTTAACATTTCTATGCAATAATCACTTTGAATATAAAATATGTTTTATTAAATTTATTATTAGCAATTGTAAAGTATAATTCACGGTGTGTACGTTTTTCGTGCGAATGAACTACCATTGCTGTTATATGGTTTTGAAGCATGGGTACTTGCGAAAGCAAATGGCCATGTTGTGAGAATGATTGAAGATGCTCCAGCTAGTTTGCTAGAATGCGAAACTGGTGCTGGATCATGAAGAAGGCAAAGACTGAAACTCCGATGGTCGGATCTCAACTTGGTGTCAGAAATTGGAGAAGCGCGGAAGATCGAAACGTCTGGAAATCGATTCTAAGTTCGGCTAGTGGAACAAACGTTCTGTAATAGCCATCCAAGTAAGTAAGATTAATGCACATGCATACTTGTGTAGAAAATATCAAAAGCTCAATTAAAATGTTACTTTATTGTCAATCATACTTACGTCGTGTATCTGGCGACCGGAGTATTGACGGTGTGACACCAAAACAATTTTCTTCATTATTTTAAGTGGGGCATTTCTTTTTCTGCCTTTAATTTTGCATAATTGTATGATTGTTTAGAAGAGTAAATCCTTGTCTTTATAAGGTAGGTTTTGAAAAAATACAGTTTAAGCACCATTTAGTTCCTAGTTAGTGATGACCCATAAATTTGAAACAATTTTTTTATATCTCGGTGTCATCAGAAAGACGCATACGTACGTACATATGTATGTAAGTATTGCACTTATCGTCAGGCTTGCCCCGTGTTTTGGCTGGCAAACTTAATTTTTTTTTGCAAAAAAATTTAGTTTACCTCCCCCTATGGACAATCACAACAACATTGAAATTTTTTGTTTTAAATATTTTTTTTGGTTTATATTTTTTAATATATATAATGGGTTTTTTTATACATTTTTGTTATTTTTTTATGACTTTTATGTTTTTTTTTTTTTGCGAATAATTAAAGTTTTTAATCTACCATTACATGTACATTAAAAGTAAAGATGTTTTTGTTAAAAGCTTGTATTATTTTGTTTATATATTTAAAATATGCAAGAGATTTGTTTAAAAATTATCGTTTTGTAATAGATATATTAATTTAATTTAACAAACTCTCACATAGATTAAAAATAAATTTTACAGTATATTTTATTTTAAATCTTTATATGAAATTGTGTTGAAAAGGATAAATGTTGTTTTATATTTTGTTTTTTAATATATTTTAAGAAATTTATTTTTAAATAAAAATTTACGCATATATGTATATAAACATATGTACGTAAACATTTTAAAAGTGAAAATATTATATTTTTAATGCAAATATTTGTAGAAAATAACTATTCATGTACATACAGTTTAACTTAAAGAAAAATTAAAAAAAATAAACAAATAAAAATTAAAAACATTAAGTTAAGACTTTTTTTTAAAAAAAAAATCAGTTATAAAATAGGTTGGCGGGGATTGTCTGAGAAAAATAATAATAATAATATAACTGGATATTTGTTTTAATTTTCCTATACTTATTGCATTTAAATTATTTTTTAATATTTTGTCAGTGTTTTTATTTTGTTTTCGCATATATTTTTTTTTTAAATTTTTGTTTTTGTAATATATGCCACTTAAGCTTACATTTATAAAATGTTGAAAACTTATATTTGTAAGTTAACGTCTAAAGAGAAAAAAAAAACGAATTTGCAGGTTTTTTCTGTGTTAAACATTGCATTAATTTAATCGCTTTCTTCTTCATCTTCTTCAGATGTTTCTTTCTTCTTGGCCTTTTTAGCGGCCTTGGCGCCCTTGCTCTTGCGTTTTTTGCCGGCACCGGTATCGGTACCGCCATTGGCTTCGTATTCTTTAACGGCCTTATTGTATTCTTCCTTCATTTTGATGGCTTTCTGTTCCCATTCCTATTAAAGAAAATTGATTAAAAATTAATTTTTGTTAAACAAAATATGTAAATAAATAATTTAAATGTAGTTTATATGCACATATATGTAAGTATATATGTATGTAAAGATTTACTTACAGTTTTGTCCTTAATTCCTCTCCATAATTCACCGCCTCTTTTGGCAATTTCGGTTACTTTGCTTCCGGGATTTTCTTTTTTAAGTTGTTCACGATGTTCGTTTAACCACAACATATATGCGGACAAAGGACGTTTTGGACGTTCACCAGCCATTTTTTATTAAGATAAGTTTTTAAAGTCTAAAATTAGAAAGAAAAAAAAAATTATAAACTTTAGTAAAAAATATCTTTAAATTTAATAAAAAAAAGTAATTGGGGAGCATGAAGGATATATCGTAAAATTGCAGTAATAGGTATATAAAACGGAATGAGGCCAACAAAACTATGGTGGCTTCTGAGTTGTTTTTTTGTAAAGTGATTATTTTCTAAAAGGTAAAATTATATAAAAAAAAAACTCATAAGCTTA
Source organism: Melanophora roralis (assembly GCA_963583895.1). Classification (NCBI taxonomy): domain Eukaryota; kingdom Metazoa; phylum Arthropoda; class Insecta; order Diptera; family Rhinophoridae; genus Melanophora; species Melanophora roralis. The sequence goes on along the minus strand of OY757191.1, from coordinate 18,423,680 downwards.
TATACCTATTCCAGGGTAAAATATATTTATTATGTATTTAGGTAATGCTTTGTATCTTTCTGCATTAAATACATACATAAATACATGAGTATATGTATGTATGTACAGATGTAAGTATCTTTGAACAAAAATTAATTAAAATTATGATTTTGTTTAATTTATGACATGCCTGGTACATACATACATATGTATGTGTTAAGGTCAATACATATCCATATATGCATTTTTATGTGCGTGGATACATAAATACATTCATACATATGTACATATATGTACATATGTACCTGCATTTGTATAATATTTAATTATGTAACAGCAACCCACAAAGTTATACCAGCGACATTAGAATGCTTTTTAAATTTAGTCATTCCACGATGAATAAATTTTATTATGAAAATATGTGCTGTGCCAAATGTGTTTTTATCGAAATAATGTCTTCAGTACTCTAGAAAATATAATGTTGAGGACAGTTTGTGAGCAGCATTATTGAACATTATTTTTAAGAACTATGAATATGCCCTCAGATACCATGAACCTATTAAAAACGAGCTTGGGAAGCAATCAATATTACTCACCAAGATAACAGTCCTCGTCACAATGCTTGAAAAGTATGCCACACGGTAGGACAAGCAAAAGCGTACCCACAGGATGTGAAATGTATATACATACATTTATACTTTATAAATTACAGTCATTAATTTATCGTCTAAAATAAATCTTATACACCTTTTTAAATATTCTGAATTTGTGTTTTTAGACCCATAATTTTTGTATTTAGTAGAAGAGCTGGTAACATAAAGATAAACATGTGTTTGAAATTTTGAGGAGGTAAAAAAATTTCGAGCAATTTATAAATTTGTATAGGAGGACATTAGTTTGGGGGATATATTAAACAAAGAACCGATCATATTTTTGCTCAGTATACTAGTTAATGGCTTAAACAACGCCAAATATGCTAAATTTCTTAAAAAAAAGAGTAATATTCGAGCAATTTATGTTTAAAATGCTTATTCAGGAAGGATATTTGTATGGAAAATATATCAAAACAAAATAGACCGATAATAATTTCGTTCAGTGTAGTAATTGGTGGCATGAAGTAAGACACATATGCAAAAATAAGTAATATTCGAGCCATTTATAGCGCAATATGCCAATTCCGAGAGGACATTTGTATGGAGGCTATGCCAAAGAATATATCAATCATTAGGCAATAGGCTTCGTGACAAAGACGAACGAAGATTAACGTGTGCACCTGCCGTGCCCACACAGTGCCAAAACACTTATCTGTGCCAAATGTGATCAAAATATCGTAAAAGTTGTAACCTGTATTTTGATCACAAGAATAGATGGCCTAAGCTTAAATCGGCTCTGGAAGTGATTCGGTGTACTTGAAGGTGGCTCTCAGACCATTATTTTAATGTTAAACGCATGTACGAGCTAGTCGCGTTTTCTGGAGGGTATGCACATATTCTAATACATATGTCATAAATATTTATATGTACATACATACATATGAATGCACTTATTAGTATATATTTTTTGATAAATATGTGTTATTGACACATAGATTCATTAACAATGAAACATTAATTAATTTATTGCTTATGTATAAGCCTTAATGTAAAAACAGCTAAAATGTTACTTTTGTGTATTTGCAGCAACATATGTACATACATATATAAATATGTCAATATAACTATATCCCAGCATACTAGAGGTGAGCTATCTCGTGATTTTTAAACAACAATGTAAACAGTGAACATAAATTGTATTTTAATTTTATATTGATAATAATGCAGGATCAGTCACTTCACATTTTTTGCCACTGCAGTTACCAGTGTTTTTTAAGTCACAAGTATAAACTCACAGCTACAGAAATATCGCTCCGTTCTACACAAAGTCAAACCTTTCAAATAAATAAGATAAATTTGAATAATTCTCATTCTTAAAACAGAGTTTGCTGGGATATAACGTATGTATGTGCGTAGGTGATATATAATATGACAATAACCTTTGCCATTATATACACATACATACATACATATGTAGGTATTTTATAATTATGTTATTCGCTGGTACATTAAAGTTCAATGACCAATAAAAACCAAAACCTGCGTTAGAATTATTGAAAATTAAAATTTTTTTATATAAATACACACATACATAAGTATGTTTGTACATACATAGGTATAAGGCGTTTAGTTTGAAACCTTGCTTTTTTAATGTTCTAAGTTATTTGTTTCTTAATAGTCAGTGCAACGTAAATTATTAAAATTTATTTAAAAACCTTTTTGAGGCAAACATCCTTCTACTAGCATCCAAGTCTCAAAAAAGTCACTTTGTATGTATGTATGTATAAAAATATATTTGCATACATTTGTAAGTAACCATGTTTAAAATAAACGCTTATTGTTTTTGTAAATTTTTCTTTTTTAATTACTAATAAATGTTCACATCGATTTGAAGCTAGTATTGTTTAATCAAACATAAATTTTTACTATCAGTTAAAAGCAATTAGTTATATGTAAATCTACACTAAGCAGTCAAAAAAGACATGTTGGTAAAAAGGTCCTTAAATTAGTACTGATTTCTTTGATTATCTGCTACATGTTAATTTGTATGTGAATATGTATTAAGTTTATAACATACATTTTAACGCCTAGAAATATGCTTTAATCCTATTTAAACTTTCAAATCCTTAAATGTCCCTAATAAGTTTTTATATAAGAAAAAATAATTATTGAACCTGTCCATAATATTTCTTGCAATATTATGTTGCATTACGTGTAAATGTTATATGAACCTTGTTAAGTACTATTATGCACGTGTGTATGCATGTTCCTATTTATGTAATTATGTATACATATAAGCATAAATATATAACTAACTGAGCCTACAGGCTGAATTGCAAAAATAATAAATAAAAAAGTAACAATATTTTTTGTAAAAAAAATCAAAATTCTAAAATAAATAATTATTATTTTTAGAAAAACAAATAAATTTGTATATAATAAGTACTTAAATAAGAAAATATTAGCTTAATATTTTAAAAATTTAGAGACTTTCTGCTGTTTTTCCTTAAAAATTCAAAAACTTAGATGAACACATATTTTTGTAAAGTTATTGTATGTTTGTATGCATGTGTGTATGTATGCGTATGGGGGAACATATTTTTTAAGAAAGAAAATAGAGTAAAACTTAAAATATTTAACATAATTTTAGGCTGTTAAAGAAATTAAATGATGTATTCGATCGCACTTTCTTTGTTTTTTTACATAATATAAAATTTTTATGTTTTATGTTTAGTAGATTCTTTTCAATAAAACAAATGATTTTATATTAAAAATAGAACAAATAATACACACATACACATACATATGTATGTATGTGTGTACATATTTTTTTTCGTTAAAACTGTATTATTGTAAGTATTGCAGTGACTACTGCTTATTATTTAAGAAAATACTCTGTGTATATTTCCAGTGCGCAAATTCCTATAAAAGTATGTATTCATAAACCCTCTTACAGCGCACAAGCTCAAATTTTGCCATTTCTTTCGTTAACTTTGAAATACATCAACACACAAATATAGTCAATCCGGCACAGGAAACACAGACAACACACATACGCACAAAAATAAAGCATTGTTGTTGCTGTAGCTTTACATTGGAGTGCGGTAAAAAATAAATTCATGCATATGTATGTGTGTAGCAAACACACGATGGTTCTCCTACTCTCTTTACAACCTCATAAAAGTTTTATGAGCTTTGCTTTTGTGTAAAAGTACTTACAAATGAATGTATGTGTATGACTGCCATATTTGTGTGAGTTCAGTTTTAGCTGCCATATTTTTGTGAGTTCAGTTTTAGCATACCCTTTTTTTGGATTTGGATTTTTAAAATTGTTTTATAACAATTATTGTATATTTTTACAAATTTTATTTTTATCAACCAACTCTTATTACGTTTAGCCAAATTGTGCTTTGTAAAAATTGTGTTATTTGTAAGCTAATTTGTTTATTTTAACAACCCGTGTAGAGAACGGTTTTGTACTATTTTTATCAATTTTATTCCGTTACTATTTTCGTTTTCTTTAGGATGAAACTTGGTTGTTGTTGCTGTGTTTTGTTTTTAACAAGTAAAAAATCAAAAAGCTTATGTTTGTGTATTTTTTACCCCCATAGTTTTAAAACAAAATATGACAAGTATTGTTAGTTCAACATATGTACAAACTAACCACATACTTAACTAATTAGTTATTCAATTTAACGCTGTTGTTATGCTATTGATTGTGTTTTTCTTTAGTTTAAAGGAAAATAATACTACAAATGTTTGCTTTTTTTTTAATAATAATAATGTTAAACAAAAACACTTGTACTTATATTGTTGTCCAAAAATTTTTTAAAATGCAATTCAGTCAGTGTTGGGGAAAACTCTTACAGCTTAAAATTAAAATTCAATGATGAAATCATACACAAAAAAACTAATAATAAATAAATAACTGAAAAAGTTTGACCAATAACTAAATAACAAGTTAACAGAGCTCCTAAAATTTAAAAGCAAATGGAAAACATTATATTGACTACAACCTTTGTTGCTAGTTTTTAAATTAAAAAAAAACTTAAGCACAATAAAATGAGTTTTCCATGCCTGTTATTTACCGGCTTAAATTTAGAGGATTTTAATGATTTTTTGTTAATTCCTGTAACAGGTAAATAATTACTTACAAAATTTATGTTAAGGTGTGTAAGTTTGTGTAAAGAGAGAGAGAGAGAAAGAGAATTAAGTCAAAACAAAAGAACACAAAACAACGTTGTCTTTCAATGATCGCCAAAAATAGAATACATCAGCATGGTTTTGTTTATTGTTGTTACTAATACTACTACAGTTGTTGGTATTTTTGTTGTTCTTGTTATTATTATTTTTCTGTTGTCAAAGCCAATTATGGCGCAATTTTTTAATTAAAAAAATATTAATTTTTCGATAGGCAATTCACATACATACATTGGTATATGTATGTGCATATGTGCTCGTGAATAAACATGGCAACAAAATTGCCGGCTACATTGAAAAGATCCCATTTGCACGTGGGTAGTAAAATAAAATATAAACAGTTTACTATTGTTTTAAAATAGAGTAAAATAACCAATATATGTATATAGTAATAAAGATCGGGGTTAATAGGAATATTATTGATTTAATTGATTCAGTTGGTACACATATGTTTATATATTTTAGCGGGCTTTATCTGTACATAACCAAAGATAAATATTAAAAAATTCGTTAATGAGACAAAGGACAAAAATAACTACAATACATTTTTAGACTTAAGCCCTTTATAAATTTGTTTTTAAATAACATTGTTTGCATAATATTTAACAGATATGTATGTATGCCTTGTCTATACATCTGTATAATTGTTTGTTATGTTTGAATGAACAGGGTGACGCATAAGCAATTTTAATTGCTAATAATACCAAATTTGTGATCGTTCTTTATTAACGACGATTTTAATTTATTTATTTTTTAACAGAGATTCAAACAACCGCTTAAGGTTAATTTTGACCATTTTTAGTATTGATATCAGTACAAAAAATAGAAAAATGTTTTAAAATACACAAAAACCTTCAACAAGTTTTATTAAATTGTCAATATGTACCTATCAACATTAGGTTTTATATATTATATCCCTTAATCACAATCATATATATGTATGTATGTAATAGTCATCTTGCTTTTATTCATATTTTTTTTCACTTTTTAAACCTTTGGCTCTTAAGAAATTTTAAAAAATGTTTAAAGGATTAGTGAAATTTTTTAGAAAGTTTAGGATTAATTTTTGAACGTAAATTTGTGGTTTGGGAAACACAAATCCTTAAAATTCGTATGTTATTTTGTCTGGCTGCATTAAATTATATGTATGTAAATGCGTAACATACAAATTGCATGCTAAGTTGTCAATCCTTACAAAACACTTAAAAACCGGCAAAAACACATTTCTATGCAGATCAGGCAAACTACTTAAACATACAGAGAAATTCAATGTATCACGTTCCTTTAGTAAATCTCATCGTGAGGCTAACAAAAGGTATTAAGTGAGAGCAACTAATAGTGCCGAAAATATATACACTTCATATCAAAGTGATATAATACACAAGGTTACCTCTTTAGCACAGCTGATTATTTTTTGCTTCTTATTTATTGTTCGTTCATAATGTCACACACAAAGAATTTTCAAGTCTGTGTTGTGACAGCATGAACGTTTTTTTACAACGCATTGTTGTAGTTGTATCTCTAATGCGGTCACCATGTGTATTATTTTACCATGTTGCATATGTATGTATGTGAGTATATGTACACATTGTTAACAGGTTAAATATGTTAAATGCTTCTTCTTACAGACGTGTTTATATTTGCTATGAACGTATTTAGTAAGGAAATTGTTGATAAAATTTGTTTATTATTTTTTTATATAAAATCTTTTGAGTTAAATATTTTTTTACTAAAATAAAGAATTTGGGTTTTAAAGCTAAAACGCTATTATGCTATTCTATTATGTATAAAAGTCACACCCGTCAAATTTGCTCGAAAAAAGTTTGTTATTTTTAAAACTTAATTATAATGAAAAAATATAAATAGATATGTTTTCTGGAATTTTTTTCAAAATATGTGTAACATTATGAGTAAAAAACCTTTAAAGCAAATTCTTTAAATTTTTAAAGTCATCGCCGTTTATTGGCTGTTGTGAGTCTAGGGACTGAGAAATAATAAAAAAAACCTGGAATAACCCATTTTTTAGAATAAAAACATGCATATCTGTCTGTTGAGATCAGGATGCTTTGACGATGGCCTCCTATAGTTGCATAAATTTTATGAAATTTAACAATACACAGCTACTGATTTTAAACCTGCTAAAAGTTATTTTATCAAATTGCCTTTGTTAAAAAAAAAATATTTAGATACGAGCAAATGGAAAGAATGGTAGTCCAGGGACAAACGAGATATTTCAGGAAATATTTAGCGCACTATATCTCAAAAACTATTACAGATCTCAAATTTATTTAATCTCAGAAGATATATAAGATTTTGACTTCAAACCGGTTACAAAGCAATTTGATTTTAAATGTTAATATTTTGAAAATAACTAAAGCAATTGAAGTAGGTTGCAGGTCATAATATAGTCGGGCTAGGCCGACTATAACGTTTTTACTGGTTTTAATTATAAGTTTTATATTTTTAGAGTCCCCTTTTATAAAACGAAATTTTCATATAAAATTTTTTAAAGTCAAACATTTTTTTATGAATTTAGGGGTAATATGTATTATAGGAAAATGTAATGAGCGTAATGTAATGTATAGATCACACCTGCCATAATTGATGTACCCATATGAATAAAAATGCATAAATGTATTTTCTTTTGTTGTTATTCGTCTAAGGAAATGTGAATGCGGATTAATGCGTGCGAGAAAATAATTACGCAAGTTTTCTAAGTATGTGTATAGCTACATACATATGTGTTTAAGTACATGTACCCAGTTAGCAATTGAAAAATTGTTTTGCGAAAAATCACCAGACTGCCCAAGAAAATTAAAAACTGATTTAGCGGCTTACAAGGTGGTAACTACTACTAATACTAATACAACATTGCAAATCCGGGGACAAACATCCAAATGTCAAAAATTTGTATGGTCATGGGAATATGATCACGGACAATTTCATAATTGTATTGTTACGAAAATCATTATTATGGCTGCCACAATTTTACTCAAGTAGTAGTAAGTTTTTGGCGAAAAATGCAATCATAGTTATGATTAAAATTATTATCACAAACATGTTATGCCAGGAATGCCATTAAAAGGCCTCGGTTGGAATACCATTTTCTCCCGACAAAACAATAATTTCGTCTTAAAAACGAACGCATAAGCGATAATTTTAATCATGCAGAAGATTTAAAAAAACTCTAAGAAGATCAGATATGCTAGCTGGGTGCATATGTACCTAAGCCTTATCACTTTATATAGTTGAAGATAAAAATTGCCCGCAATAGTTATGGTTGTTGTTTTTGTGTATTGCATTTTCAAACTGTGCAACAATGCAATACCAGAAGCATTTAGCGCCATAAATTTCCAACACTCTTTCTCACAAACACACTAACAGTATAAGGAAACGCAAAATGTAACGGTTTTTTTAGATTTAAATTTGCCATATGCATAAAGAAGAAAGGTGTTGCCATATAAATAAACATTTTTTATAAAAACAAATATTTATTTGACCACTTTCTAAAATTTTTGTGTTTTTATAAAATTTGAATTTTTATTTAAAAAAACACACACTTTAGAAGAAAAAAAATATATAAAAAAATTGTTCAACATTAAAATAAGAAGTTTAATAATATAAACTTGTAACTTTTTAATGCTCTAAATTTAATTTAATAATAATAATTTTAATAATAAAGGTTAATGCTGATAAGTTCAAAACTTTAAATCCACTTTAATTTAAATTTGAAATATTACACTTGCAATTTTTGTTTAAACCTTTTATTCTTTCAGCAAGTAGAAATCTTTTTTTTCATTTTATTTTATTTTTTTTTTACAATCGTTAAACAACAAAATATTTTTTTTTTAAATATGGATATTGAAACAATATGTGAACTTTAAAATGACAGAATTCAAAACAGCCATAAAATTGTTAAAATCACAAAAGCTAAATGCTTGTTTTTACTAAAATGTAGTAGTAATGTACGATAGAATTTATTATTACTCACAGTCACAAGCTAAGAAGATAAAGAAGCCAAATTTTATATGGGATTTCTGTTCTTTTGTATTTTGCAAGATACCACCGAAGAAATTATTTCTTTAATACACAATACAGCACTAGTGTAAAATCAAAATCGTACTATGAATAAATGTAATATGAAGAAAAATTCAAACTGTTTAAAATGTATACAAGCTAAACTGACTTGAATGACTAGATGGCTGGCTGGCTGGTCGACTGAACAGAAACACAACTGAACTGTATGTTTGTATATGTGTATCTGTGTTTGTAACTAACTGCCTGCCTCCCAGCATACCATATGCGCTCTAAATGAGCTCATAAAGACTCTTTTGTCGGAACGCTGACGCTCATAAAGAGTTCATAAAATAATCATAAACAGTCATAAAACGTTCATTTTTGAGTGGCTTTTTCCACTAAACTGGTCACTCATGAAAGAGCTCTAAATTTTATGCATAAAAAAGTATTTTATGACTCTTTTTTTAAAACGCATTTTGAGCTCTTATTCCAGTTTTCGTTTACACTCTCTCTTTCTAAAATACGTTCACTCTCACTATTTTCTTCAACAACACTATTATTTTTAATACTACATGCTGGATTTTCTTTTCTTAATTTGTTTGAACGAAGTTCACTTATTATTAATTATCTTTTTTTTTTAGTTTGCTCTTTTAATTATTTCAATTATGTTTTATTTTTGTATTTATTATAAGATAACTCACAATTTTGTCTTTACTCTTCCAAAAATATTCACTAATGAATCAATTTGAGCAACTTCTTTCTTCTGCTTAGCTGGAATTTACCGTTATCTGTCAGAGTGCAGAAATTACTCATAAAAAGCACATAAAGTCGATCGTTTATGAGCTCAGAAATATGCACGCAGGAAACACTCACAGAGGCTCATAAAATCGCTCATATATGAGCTCATATATATGAGCGCTCCGATAATGGTATGCTGGGCTGCTTTAGTACAAAATATACTCGCTTGTATATTTTGTCAAATAAAAATTTTGTATGAGGGAAAACAGCAAGGCAAGGAAAAAGGCAAAGCAAAAAATATTCAACAGTACAGTACTACCGTGGTATAGAAAGGCGAAGCACTAGTACATGTTTGTATGTATCTATAGAGATGTTAAATTCTGAGCATTTTATAGGTAGTTTTATATTAATGTACATAAATATATACAAACATATTCCTAAATAATAAGACATAGATACTTACAAGCAAGCATAAATGTGACATACAAACATGTAGCCGCTTTTTCTACGTACGAAATAATTTTGTAGTACGAGTTTATGCTTTCGGTTTTGGTATATAAAACATTTTATATATAATTTTATTTCATGATGATACAAATAGTGCCACCTGTTTAGATTGAAGTCGTTGAAAGAGTTTTTCAACAAGACTGTAAATAAAAAGTGAAAATTTTTTATTTTTTTTTTCAAAGGCAATTTATAATTTTTAAGTTCAAACAATGCAAAACACATGTACCCAGCTAAAACTTTTCTTACTTTATACATATTTAAGCAAGTAACATTAGAGAAATTTATTTGTATTTGAGTTGCACAAATAATTCATTGTCCACGCTTACAAGTAAGCCTATCAAACCTAAACCATTGTTTAACGCCAATAATTCGTAATTTCTTTTAACAGATTAAATAAAGAAACATTCCACAGTAAACAGCTGTTCGTGCTTAACTTATGGGCAACACTGCATTTGATTATATGTGACTTACCATTACGCCATAACCATTACCTTAGAAACCGATTAAGTTTTGGTTTTTATGGCAACGGTTATGGTTAAGACGTTATGGTGAGTCACATATAATTCAACCTTAAGGCCACTACCCGTAACTCATTACTTTCTCTAAACAAATGATGTTAGTAATTAATGAAATAATAGGCAAATATTATCTTTAATTTAATAAAAGAGTAAATAATTTTTTTTTAACAGTGTTGCAATATATGGGAAAGTTTAGAGATTATTAAGAATATGACCCAGCATGCATAATATATGAGTTACTAAGCATTACGGGGCAACCAAAAATAAAAAAAATAATCTGCCATTTGATACAGGCAGCCCTAAGTTGAGTTAAAAAAGCGGACGGAAATTGCTCGCAGGGTACTGTGCAACAATTAAATACATAGTAAAAAAAATGACGACATTTTAAGCAACCCGAAAGAGAAAGGGACTTATGTACTTCTAAAATTAAAGAAACCTACAAGCATACCTCCATCAAATGAAAAATGTAAAGAACAGAGATTACAGAGTATGCACGAACATCGATATATTTTTTTATTGTTTTATAAAATTTCAAAGTATACCTATATTATTCCTTCCTCAAATTTTGATTTTACGTTTAAATAAAATTAGGAATTAAATTTTTGATTTCAAAACGTTTTTTTCTTTCAGTGTATTAAGTTTTTTATCTTTGGAAAAATTATAAAAAAGTAATATTTGGCTTTATTGCATTTCAGATGGCGATATGTTGCTTAAAAATATGTAAAATCATTATCAATATGCTTTATTAACGTAAAAAGTTTTAGACATATGTATGTATGTATATAACTGATTCATGCAATCATCTGCATAAAATTGGTATTGGCGTAAGTAAACGATCTTTCCAACCATAATATGTTTGCAATAATTAACAAAACATATTGAATTCTTTCTAATGAATATCAAACTTTTCTTCTAAGTAGCTTTTGGGTCCCAAAAATAATTAAACAGAAGTTAAGTAAGCATATGTACTCTTAACAGATTTCGTATTATCCAGATGCGTATCCCAGAGAGGGTAAACATAATATTATAAATGATTCTAAAAATCTGGTACTAATTTTTTTTTTGGAATAAATAATGTTTTTTTATAAAAACCCTTAAAAGGTTTTGTAAAATACGCCTTTGGTCATGTCATAGAGGGCTACTTTAAGTTGCTGATAAGTGACAAGGTTTGTATTTTGTTTTACTTAGGTTGATACAACAAATTTACTTTCACATAGGCAAGAACGCTTTACTCGGCTGTGCCGAATCTTATATACCATCTTCATTGGTATTTTCGTATCCTTAGTAAACCGATAAGCTTGTAGCAAGTATAAAGTCGATAGTTAGTTGTTAAAGTTTCTTAGAAACTTTCGGGCAATAAAAATTTCATAAAATTTTTAATTTGTAGGGGGGTGACCAATGCCCTTGCTTTTATTTTACTTTAGTTATATTTTTTTAGAATGTGGATAACTGTCAAAGGTTTTTTTCGTTTGTGGGGGGGAGGGGGTGACATTCCCCTTGCTTCACCAAACAGTTTTTTCCAAACGCAGTAGGTTTGAAGTCGATAGCTGTTACAGCTTCCGAGACATAGCCTATCGAAAAGTTTAATAAAATGTATGCAATTATAGGGGTAAACAACTTCTCCTTCTCCTATTCAAAAACTCTCAGCCTTCAAAGTGCCCGTGCAACAATAGCCAGTCAAAGTATATATATAAATATATGCCTGGGTTTTTCCCTAAAAATGGGTTATCTCAGGTTTTTGATGTTATTTTGGCGCCTTCTAACTGATCTTACTGAGATTATGTAACGATCTGCTTAGAAATATATAGTTTGACTTCAAAGCCGACTCGGTTGGACTTTAAACGATTTAACCATACAGACGGACATGGCTTAAGGATCGAAATATATATGTATGAACTTTATGGGGACGCAAACAAATAAGTCGATAGAAACAACAAACGGCGAAACAAACTTATATATTCCCTTATCGCAATGTGAAGGGTATAATAATTATCCACACTACATACGTGGTAGTGGTATTATACTTTTGTATAAATGTTTGAAACGCCAAAAACTAATGTTATAGGTTTCACCTTTAATTTTTTTGATCGGTTCAGGAAAACTTATTGAGTCGGTTAAAACTTGTCCGTCCATTCGGCTGGTTGTCCATGCCTACTTGCGATTAAAGATGTATATTTTTTTTCAGTAAAGACCAGGTAATGTATAAGACCTTATGAAAGTTGTGTAACTGAATGTTTTAGTATAGATCTTCTCCCGAAAAGTATATTTGATAGCATTAACTGCGAAAAAATTATATCAAGATATTGTTTTGCGCATAAAAACATAAAGTTTTTGCGTTCATATTAAGTTTTAAAAAAGGTCGGCTCATTACTGACCCTACCTTCCATTGAAGTGGTTAACCCGGAAATCATGTTGATATCTATTCTACTTCCAAAAATTTTAATTAAGCAGTACAAACTGCTAATATATAAGGCGATGGAAATATATTTTTTGATAAAATTCGGTCCATTGTATACCGTGGGTCAATAATGCCCCATTTCAGGAAGCACGAGATTAAGGGAAAATATGTTATGTAGGGTATTATATAGTCGATCTTTATTGACTATAAGTAAAAACAGATTTGTCTTTCTGGCAATATCAATCGGCAAGCTAACAAACAAACGTAATAGGGATGAGATTGTTTGTTTGTCATGGCTCATATTGTTGATTACGACGATGTTGTTGGTGGGAGGCAGCAGTGGTGGCCTAAACTAATGGTGTTTTCCTTTCTGGCAAAAATGTTACATTAATGCTACCATTCGAGCGGGTTTATGTTCCATTCTAAAAATACATGCAAGAGTGAAAACAGTTATCGTGTTCCTTTCTGAACATGTTGCACAAATAACTGGCAAAAGTGTAACATTTCTTACCCCCAATTATATTGCAGTGTTACAAAGTACCACTTTTTACAGCTGTGTTATGTAAGTAAATACTTTTTTATGCAGGCGAGTTTTTAACACAGAGTGCAGTTTTTATTAAAATCAAGCAATTTTATGTTCCATTAAAACAAAAAAAATGGGCAATTTTTTAAGTGTGTGTGTAAACTGATAAAAATGTTACACATATTTATTGTAACATTTTTTTTTAGAATGGAAAACACCATAAGGCATAACCAGACTACATACTTCTCAATATTGTTTTTGAACATTCAATTCGTTTGTAACAAACGAAAAGATACCATACTGTCAGTTGTAATAAATTGTGGATATGTGTGTGTTTTGCTTAAATAATAATGAACACAAACGCAAGCCCAAGTATAGGGGGAAAAAGCAGAAATACTGCGCCAACACTTAACTATAGAAGTGTTGTACAGAGAAACGAGACGAAAACAACTCCATGGTTTAAAATTTTGTATTGGCTGTACTAGAGCAAAGCCAAAGCAGCCATAATGTACGAGGCGAATGAAGAATATTATTCACAGTATTAGTTAAAATATACGTATGAAAATACAAGTATGGTTGAATGTTTGCTTGTTTGCTCGTCTGTTGTCCTCCTGCATACGTACATACGTACATGTTTTACAAAGAGCAAAGCCGGCTGACTGGCCGACTACCAGTGCGGTATATGTAGTGTGTCGGTTTCTGAATTCCGGAGATTTTAAAAGAGTATTAAAGGGGCAGATAGTAGTAAGTATTGTGTGTGCGCTTTTCAATGTATTTAATACGAGCTAAGCGAGGAAGCGAACGAACAAAATTTTATACAACTACCTATAGCATTTTAATGTACGTTTGTTTGTACATACATGCACATACATACATACATATTTATATATGAACGTTTGAAGTAAAGGCAAATTTTTAAAAGCAGCAGCCAGCTACATACCTTATTCTTTGTATACGACGCCATGATATTATAACAAAACTCATATACAGTAGAATAAAATGTATGAGAAAATAACGCAAGCAAACTCGTACACAAACACACACAGCTTCGGCAGCATACGGTTAGTATACCGACTCGTATACTTGATAATAAACGAAAAGCAGAACACAAAATTACCAAGTCAAAATTCATTCGTTTCTTTTATGTTTATATGTATGTGAACAAAAATCCACAAAAAATAACAGTCAATACAATTTCAAAGTATATTTAGACATTCTCTAAATATTAATAATTCTTTGTAAAATTTAAAGAAATATTTTTCTTAAAAAAATAATAGTTTTTTTTTTCATAAAATAAATTAATTTAGTTTTAAGATTGTTGTAAAATATTAAAAAAATTAAAAAACATACTGTACTTATGTTACGGCAACACTGTGGCTGTTATGTATGCAAACTCTTTTGTACTAAGAGTATACAGCTCTTGTAGTTAAGTACTACAGAGTACAGTGCAATTTTCTGATTAAGTATAGTCTGTAAAAAATCAATAAATTGCAAATTCCTCTATAAAATTTAAATATTTCTTTATATTGTTGTCAAAGTAATTAATGTAATTAATTTTTAGTTTAAAATATAGACATTTTAAGAAAAATTTAAAAATTGTTTAAGGTACATATAACAGAGCCCGTGACTGTAATTTACTAAGTATGGCGCATACTAAAAACAGCTACAGTTTATTCAAGCAATTTTCAGTTTTATATGAAAATACATTAGGCTACAGTAGAGGTTGGTTGATTAAGTACAATTTCAATTTTATTTTAAAGATTTTAGGTGTTTTCACTAAAGTTTTAATAAAATTTAAATAAATACTAATTTAAAATAAACTTTTAATTGTGAATTTTATATTTCTTAGTTTTAATTCATGAAAAATGTTAGGATTTATTTGAGAAATTCGTTGATTAAAAAAAAATTCTTATTAAGATAATATAAAGACCGTATAAATTTATTTTTTTTTAATTTTCTTTGTAAAGTTTATGGGGATATTTTTTAATGAGACTTGTTAATTAATATTTTTGGAATAAAGTTTATTAGAAAGTTTCGATAAATTCTTTAGCTAAAATTCTTTGAAGCTTTGAGTTATTAAGGATTATAACGTGTTAATTTGATTATTTTCAAATACGTCTATATATGTTTTGCAAATATAACATTAATTGCAATTTTTTGTGTTTGGTTCAAAAATAATATATAAAAAATACTTTTTTAAAATAGATAAACAGAAGGCATGCGAGATTTCATCTTAATCATCCTTTGATACCGGAACTTAAAAAGGCAAAATAGTTAACCAAGTATTAACAAAGTTCTTTTAAATTAATTATTTTGTTTGACAATTAAAACGTTTTTAATCTAATCCGCATTTTACCGTTTCAGTATGTTATTGGTTCAGGCAAAGTTTTATTCTAATTAAAAATCTAGCTTTTAGGCTTACGTTGCTTTGATCGACCTCCTACAGCACAAACATTTCTAAATACATAAAAACAAAAGTATTTTTTATTCTATTAAGACATTTCGACTTTATAAACAAAAATCGGGTTAAATTATGTGCCAGTCACGTGCTCTTTTAGACTCTCACATTTTGTTAAATATCTGAATGAATATATGAATGTGTGTTACTAGTACTCGTATCCATAAGATGTGTAGTACTTTTTGTATTCAAGTATATGAAGAACTACATTGTCATAGTAATACACCCAACCATACTGCCAGCTGTATGATACGACGGTTTAAGGTACTGTTTGGTTAAACAGGCTTGCTCATATGGACGCCTTGTTAGTAATAGAATTAGTTTTTTGTAAATAAAGTTTATGCATTTTTGAGATAATTTTTTTTATATTTTTAAAAATTAAACAAAAAATTATGAGAAATATTATAAAATTTTTATTAATTTTGGGAAAATTTGGTTAAAAACGCAAAAGTTTCATTAATTATTGTTTTTTTAAAAACAATGTATTGCCAATATTTTTTTAAACAAAAAAATAGAACATTTAAATATATTATTGTGTCTTAAAAATTTATTTTCCTAAATGCTTGATCAAAATCTACTATGAACAACGGTTTTAGAAGGCAGCTAGCTGAATGTTGCAAATAGTTGTGTTAAAAAAGTAGAGTCCACCTGTTGCACTTTATTTTTTTCAACGAAAAACTGTTTTTCCAAATTTTAATAATTTTTTTAGCAAATAGAAAATGAATTTAATAAAAACAAGAAAATAGTTTGTTGGTCCTTTAAAAATTAAATGTTTTTTTTTTTTTTTTAGCTGAGTTAATTTAAAATAACGTTTCTCTAACGATTAAAAATGTTTAAATAATTTTGCTCTGTCGGCAAAAGTAGGCCAGAAATTGTTATTCATGTTTGTGTGTATATATGTAAATGTGAATGTACTTCTAATTTCCTCTAACTTAAATTGCTTATCAAAAATGGATAAGTATGATGTTGCTAGAGGTGTCTTAGTTGCCCGATGATTTCGGAATATATGGCATCACTAAATACTTTTTAAAAACTCTGTTTTCTTTAAGAAAGTGCCAATCTTCGAAAGGGTTTTAATATTTTTAAATGGCATTTGATTCTGAAATTTATTTGTTTTTTTTTTACAAATTGCAACGCTTAAAATATTACCTAAACTTCGAAAAAGCAAGTTATTACTTTGCCGGAACTATTGTTTGTATGTACATATAAACATCTTTATGTATATGTGTGTGTAATTAGTGTGTACATATTTGATTAGGATATATTTTGATGTTTACACATTTAGTAGGCCGTTTAACAAAAAATTTTAGTTTAGCGTTGCCAACACATATTCCACTTATAAATTTAAAGAAATTTTAGCAGTGTTGCCAAGTCTATTAGGGATAAATTTTATGTGTTTTTGTATTAAAAGTATAAATTTTTTGTTAAACAAGGATTTTTTAATTTAAAATGTTATTTAAACAGCGGGTAGGATTTCTAGAAAACGCAAAACCTGTTGTTATGACAGAGGCCGATTTGAAAGAGTGGGCGAAAACCGCCTACAGGACGCTGTGCAACAATAAGACGATAGGCAGACTGACGAGAATCCTCTGGGGCAATCCGGATAAGGATTGGACTAGGGGGATTGAAAAGCTGACGGGTCACTCAAACTTACAAGCACACCTTTATTGGAATGGATGGTTGCGGAGAACTGGATTTCATTTTCTGTATCGCTGACCAGCTTTTGCAAAGACATAACCCGAAGTCTTATCTCATGTGGCTGGATAGGTGTGAAGCGGAAAATGTTAAAAATATTCATCTGCATTGCCGGATTTCTATGAACTTCTTACCCTCCAAATTATTTTTCCTTTGTTAGAAGCGCACAACAAACCAATTATTCGCTTAGATGTACGTCCTGCGTAACTTAAGACCTGCTTAAGTTAGCCTTTTTTAAACATAACCTTAACATATACATACATATATGGGAACCTGAAATGCAAGTAGCTCTCATAATCTAAAAACAGTGGGTCTTTTCATTCATAATGACAAGTCAACTTAAATCTTTCTTAAATTATTTTAGTTGACTGATCTTTTTTCTACTTTCGGTGACAATACATATTCATTGTTTTTCGCAACACAACAGAGGCAAACAATTTTGCTAAATTTTAATACCCATTTAACATTTAGCCAAAGTAAGAAAGCCCTAATTAAATTAGGTTTGATTTAAAATAGAATATTTGTATTTAATCCGGTTTAAACTTGCAGCCAAATCAATGATGCCCAGAGAGTTCCCTGGGGGTAAACACTAATTAAGTTTTAGTCGCACACAAGATGGAAATCCTAACAAAAATACCAAATCAAATAAAACTTGTATTCAGCTTTATTAAGGAAAATTTTTAAGGTAGGTTTATGCCACACAATTTCAAGGCAAGTTCTAAGGGCAGATTGCGTTAGACAACATTTAGTGGTAACACGCTTTTTAGGCAAATGTTTGACAGGTCTAACTGAAGCTTTACATGTGTTAATATAAGTCTGGGGTATTTAAAAAAATAACTCTTAAGTTTCGTATTCTTTTAAAGTACAAAATATTACCGTCAATATGAATTCACTTCTTAAAAAGTTAATAAGTAAATCACTTGAAAATCGGTAATATTTGTTGGTTTCTTTAATTATGTTTAAGGTCACCAACAAGCAAATCAAGTGTTTATCTATTTGTATTTTGATTGTTGGAGACAGACAAATGTCTTCTAAAATCGAACATCAACTTTAATACTATGTAACCTTATTTAAGGTATCTACTAACTTTAAACTAACTTTGAAAAATACTCAAAACAGTTGTATTAAATACATTGAAATAAGACATTTAGATAAATTGTACAAAGTTCACACTAGACAAATGTTTACTGAAATAGATGAGTTATTATTTTTTTAACAAGAAAATGTAAACTTATATTAAGACAATAATTAAGTATTGGATAAACTGCAAAAAGACAAATTTTTTAAATACTTTTGGAAAGTTTTTTAAAATTCTCTAATAATCTGTGGAAGAAGTTTTTTTTGTGTTATAAAAACTTTTAAAATTGCATTTAAAATCAGCTAAATTTCCATTAAACTTTTAAAATTATTCTACTGTTCAAAGACTTACTACATAGTTTTTGCTATATCTTAATACGAATGTACATGCAAATGTATATATACTTTTGTCATGCACTGTAGCTTTTATACGTAACGAGAAGATTTGTATGGCACCATCAACATTGAGCAAAACAACATTTTGTACTAGAATACACTAAAGGCCAACAAGTATAAGTACTCTTGGTGCTTTAAGGCTTTTTTCCATATTTTTTTTCAGAAACAATTGAAAAATTTTAATATTTCTATTTTTAATAATTCATAAATATAAAAAAAGAAAAGAAAAATAAAAAAAACACGTTAAAAACGAAGAAAATGTATGGGAAAAGATGGAGTGATTTGTATGTTAGCCACTAGTGTAGTTGTAGTACAAAGAGAAGAGCATTTATATGGTTTGGTTTTGTATATGAAAACAGCGATTAACACTAAAAAAACAGTCGAGGCAAGCAAGAATAAGTACTGTGGATATATATTGTAATAAAAAAGGAAATGGAAGGAGGTTTATTAAACAAAAAGTACATACAAATATATAAAGAAAAAAGAACAGAAGTTAATGCGGCTGCTGATGGTGGTGGAGAGGGTATTTTTAGTATTTTTAATATCATTTTTAGCCACGACTGTTTAGGTTATGTATAATGTACTAAGATTATTTAATGTAAAAGTTTGAAGAAAATAATTTAATTAAAAAATTAATTAATTGTTCCATACAAAATTTGTCAGACAGCCAGTCAGTTGACTTGAGACACTTAGCTAAAAAAAATAAAAATTCAAAATTGCAAAAAATATAAAAAATTCAAATTTAATGCAAAATTTTAAAGCCAGGAACGATTAATTAAATAAGGATGGAGTATTATTTATTAATGGCCTCTAAAATTTTCTAAAATAACTTGGAGTTTTTGTTAATGTTTAAAAATGTCTTTTGGTTAATATTCAATAATAACTGTATTCATTTGGCCTAACACTGTATGATTATAATGTGGCTGTTGTTTTTAGTCTTGTGTATTCTCCTACAAACAAAAAAAAAAAAGAACAGGCAGCAAAACTTTTTATGTAAAAGTTTTTTTTTATGTTCAATATGGCCACAAAGTTACACTCAATACATAAAATTTTATGTAGTTCAGAAAAAAAAAGACAAACAGACTAAATATATTTTTAATTTACAGTACAGTTTTGCCATAATTATCAAATTGATCTGCTTATAAATATAAAAAAAATCATTAATTTTTTATGACACCTACTTAAGAAATTTAAAATTTTTATAATTCAATATGCTTTAGGAAGAAAAAGCGCGCGCAAAAATTTTATTTTGTTATAATGACTGCAGACCACAGCACTTTACTAAACTGAACAAATTATACCTATGGAGATTTTTAAGAAATTCAAAATTTTTGCGGCCATTTTTAGGTGTTTAAACTTTTACGGATTTTTATGACCATTTGAAAATAAAATATTACAAGTGTTAATTTCTAAGCTGTAGTGTAACATTTTTCACTTACCTGTGGAAAGAATTGATGAAATTTTTATCTGAATTGATGCACAAAACCACTTCTTTGAAAATTTCAAATGAAAAAATTCTTTAGAGGATTTTCAATTTTTGTTTATTATGCTTTTTACTTTATTTGGTTCTTGTGTAGTTTTTCTGTTACTTTTTTTTTCTCTCTCAAACAAATACACACAAACAGGTTGACTTTTAGAGTAAAATAAATTTTGTACTAGTGCTACGTACGTTTCACAACAGTATGAAAAATCTACTTTGGCTGAAGCTCTAACAAACAGTTGAATTTTGTACTGAAAATATATTTTCGTATTCAATTCGTTCAGTTGTTGTTCAATTTGGTGGTTGGCGTTCTTCGTTCGTTACATTTAGTCTCAGTTCATATGAGTACCTACAGCCATACATACATACGTAGATACATGTAGTAGCAGTATTAGTTTATAGTCATTGTGCGTGTGTTTGTATGGATGATGTAGATATGAATAAATAAAACTGAAAACAGCAACAAACATAAAATGTGCTTATTTTTCGTTAAATGCTTTGAAAAACAAAGTATCGTATGCATGGCGACGACAGCAACAAAATTGCTGCTTATGATAATAAGGCTTACAATGATAATTATGATGATATTTTTTTGTTAATTCTCCTTTTTTTACATACATATAGTTTGATTTACATAAATATTTACTTAAAGTTATGTATTAACGTTAAGAATTTGCTTAAACCCTGAGCCATCAAAATCTTTTTCTTAAAAGTCGTGCTAAAAACACCAGCAGTCATAAGAGCAGGAACAGTTCCGTCATGTCTTTAAGTAAACCAGGGACTCACAATTAACTCTCTAGAATAGAAAGACAAACGGTTACTACCGATTAGTAATTTCGGGGATTTGAGGCTCCCAAGCACCCCATAGACGCCACAGCTCGAAAGTGTCAATAAAGTAGTTCCTAAAGTTCCGAAATCGTCTTTTGACAAAGGCCTGGCATCGCAGATTATATGTTTCAATGTCCCAATTTCGTCTGTGTCCTCGCACAAGTCAACTGCTTTTAGTTGCCACTTAAAAACCTGTAACCAGTTTCAGGTCTCGCATAAAAAGAAAGTCTTGGCTGTGCATGTTAATGCCCAGTTTCTGCTTGTGATTTTTTTAAAATGTCACTTAAACTTATCAATGAATTCATACAGTGGGAAAAGAACCGAGACCACCTTTGTGCAATTCATCTGTAGCATTATTTCTGGGTATCGCAGAGTGCCCGAAAAACCCTAAAGAATTTAATGCTCCTAAAATTCTGAAGCCCTGAACTGCATTTGCCAAACACTTTAGACTTCACTTGGTTGGGACTTGGTGCTTTAAGAGCAGATGTACTCTAGATGGATAAAAAAATGGAAAAATTAAATTTTAACCACTTAAGTCAAGGCGAATTTATTAATCAGTTGGTGTTACGACCACAGCTGATCTACTTTTTTCTTGCATAAATCGAGGCTGGGTTGTCAAATTTGTTTATGTTTACATAACTTTTTTGACACAAAAGCCAACGAAAATTACAACAAAAACGAAAATGTAAGTGTTAAGCAGAAACATTCAAACGTATTTTAGTCCTATTCTATTGAATGTCAGTGTAATTTGTTTTAGGGCTTGTGTCACATCAGAGGCTTTAAATACCAAAAATGTACATACTTATTTTGACAGTTAAATATAATACTTCAATTGATATTTAATGCAGAAATTACTTAAACTTTTAGGGCCAAACGTTAGTTTGTTGGTCAATTCGTCAGTATAATTTTTTAACACGGCAACAGTAGCACCAATAAAAATTGCAATCGCTTTGTTATCATCATTATCATCTTCTTTAAATAATATGATTGTTATTAGGTCTGTTCAGATTTTGCATACACAAGATGAGGTTTACACTGTTACAAGCGGTAAATTCTTCTAAAAACAAATGATCTTTTGCAAAGTGGTTTTACTTTTTTATGTGTCAATTTTTAAATGATCTAGAGCCAAATTGTCAATAGGACAATTCATATGATGGTTTTATGGCTTTCATAACTGAACCTATTGGATCTTATACTTACTGGACGAACAGAGCCCCTAGCCCTATGGCCGATGACGAGTTGACTAATTGGGCATTTTTAAATAATTTGGATTTAGCGATATTATTTGAGGCACGCACATTTCTTTAATATTTCTTTGGTGTTATACCAACATACATATACCTGAAAATTACCCAAAATATTCATATTAGCTTTTAAGTATTCATTCAAAAAGTGAGCCATATCCAGAGTAAAAACAACGTTTATGTTTCTACATACATATTTATATACTTTTTATTCTTATTTTAAGTTTGTTGTCAAGTTCCTAAATTGTGTTGCCATGAATAAAGCTATTTTGCTCAATTAATTGATTAATTTTAACCTTTTTTTAAAGAGTTTTTCTAACTTAAAAAATAAAAAAAATAATAATTCTTACACACTGCAAGTGAACACACCTACTGTAAACGTCATTATTATCAGTCTCATTAAGTATCTATTAGGTGCATTGGTTAATAAGCGGTGGCGAAAGGGACGGTGTTGGTGGGATAATGAAGAAGACGACCAAAATGTTGACGCTATTATTTGCGAGAGGTAGTGGTCAAATATTTTGTTAAACTTACATATAACGGCCGCAACCGAGAAGGCAGTTTTTGTATGCGTGTGGGTCAGAATTTGTTTTTCGTGTAATTATAGTGCCAATGACACATTTGACTTCAGTCCAAGATGCAAAGGTAAAGTAATTTTGAGATATAAACTTTAAAATACTAACAAACCTGCCAAAAAAAATGTTTTAAGATTTTCTATTATGATGATCATCGATGTGTTTATATGTATGAAGTTAGTCGGTTTGTATATGAACGGCCTTGTTTATTTAATAAGGTTTATACAAACTGGAAGCTGCCATATCTTAAAGAAAATGGTGTCTCATACAAGGTCGTATATCCATTTTTTATTAAAACAAGTGGGTGCAATACACGAAAAAGCAATGCATACGCTTTAATTAACGTCAGCCATGTTGGTCCCCAGAGCCCAAACGCTAATCAAGTTTCAGACGTATGTAGTGTTTCACACGTACATATGTAGAGTACAAACGAAGACCTTAAAATAGAGATTGAAAACAAAAAAAATTCTCAGTATCAGAACAACAACAACAAGTTTGTCTACGTTCAATGTGATATAAGAACCTACTAAGAGGTTGTTACAGTTTTACCTTTCAAAACCGTTCATATTTTTTTTATTTGGGATTGTTTTTGAAATTTCGGCTGCAAATCTTAGCAAATAAATACTTTTATAAAAAAATTTAAACTGTTTGAATCAATTAAGTCATTTGTTTTAATTTAATAGAGGTCTGCAGCGGATAAGTTTTCAAATAACTTTTGAAATTTGACGTAAGAGAGAGTATATACTTGTATTCGCTCGCAGTTTAAGAGTACGGAAGATAACCGTAGTTTGTCAAATACAAACATTTATGAATTTGGTACAAAAGAAATATCTAATAAATTAATATTAATACGAAAATACTACAAATAAAAACTACAACAAGTTCTTGTGCAAATACATACTTGTTGGCACAATGTGAACTCTTTTTTTGGGGCACGTTTTTGTTTTGCAATGAAATAATATGCTGCTTGTATACGTGTGACAGTGTGTGACGTTTTGTGTATGTTTTGTTAAATAAAAGAAGAAATACCAGGCCATGCCCTTATTATAATTTCTTTTAGAAATATTGTGCATGTTTTGTTATTGTAACAAAAAACAATTACCATATGCAATTTGTGTTTAAATGCACATTCTGACATATCAAAAATAAATAAAAAACTAACAGAACTAAATTAATCGCCAAATTTAATTTGTGTTTGTTCCTGGTCAACTACATTTTTAAAAACGAAGAAAGCCGTAGTGGATACATACTAGAGACCCGCATCAAGTCCTATTTAAGCTAATTCAAGAACCGCATAATTTTCTAATTCTTGTTTTGTTGTGCTGTTAAACTATTTAAGTGCTGTAATGTAGGGTAGCTGCCACAGTTTCTTTGATGCAATGTAGTGTAGTTAAGAATAAAGAGTGGTGTCATGCACTGTTGTTGATACAACTTAAATACTGTCATAATGTGTGGTCGATAAAAAAAATTACTGTGATGATGTGTGGTCAACAACAACAAAACTGTGTGTATTACACACAATGTTGAATATATACATAAACAAATATATATACAAGCAGGCAAGTCAATTAAAAATGCATACGTAATTACATTACATTACATACATACATTAAAAATCAACCCCCGTTTTTAAAAACTAACACACCAGGAACATCTCGTTTACTTAAGTGTGCTTAAGTGTGAATATGATTTTCATTTAAGTTAAGTTAAGTAAACAAAAGAGATGGCAAACAATACAACGCAACACTAATTGTTGTGTGTGCACACGTAAAGTATATGAAATGAATTGAAAATACGGGATGATGCCTTATTTAGTGTCGTCTTGAGCTGGCCTCTAATACATGCTTCCATTATCAACTTGAATTTTTTAGGCATACAGAAAAATAGAACAATAAATCTTAAATAAAAAACTCTACCAAGTAACAGCGAATACCTAGTTGATGATTATGACGTTCATAGAAAAAAGTAGTACTTATTATTTAGTGGCACTACGAATGAGAGTTCATCCCATTAAATACCCAAGTATACAACAAGTTCAAGTATATTTGTGCAGCTCTCCACTATTTAAGCACGACCAGTGCACTTAAGTTTGCAAGTGCATTCGTAAGTATGTGTGTCTGCATATATTGTATGCCAATTTGTCTATTTTATAATCGAAGATATCTAAAAGGCATATACAGATATGGACTCCAGGATTAATATATAAAAAGAACACAAACGTGTATAAAACTCCTTTACATTACTTGGTTGTTTGTTTGGGTGTGCACCATGCAATAGACCGGGTTTCCTAATGCAAATAGATGTATGAATGTTAGAATTGATAGACTCTGAAAAAATAATAAACGCATATATGTACATACTTGTGAATATTCCCAATAAGCATTTTGGCTGGAATTCAAGTGGAATTACATTTGAAATCAAGTCACAATTTCCAGTTTCCAGTGTTGAATTACAGTTGAAACACAGTTGAATTCAATAGCGAATCCAGCAAAATTAACCATTGAATTACAGTCGAACAAAACAGTACCTTTATAGTGTAATTCCAGCCTTGAATAACGGTGTGATTCAAGTTGAACCGAACTTGAATCTGAAAATTTAATTATAAAATCATCATCTTCACCGCCGCCAATGATTTTCCATCAACTCTGTGCCATAAATAACGTATGCTTCAAACAAATTTGTTGTTGTTTTTTAACAAACTTCAAACAGACTGGAAAGAGGATGGATTTTAAATGTAATTCAAGCTTGGATTCACACCGGAATTCCAACATTGGAATTCACAAAAAATTTGTGCTTATTGGGTTCATTTAAGTATCGACGGCTTAATATAAAAAGGGCGTAACTTGACTTTTTTTCAAAATAGCGTTTTTAGTTTATTCTAACAAACAACTGTCACGTTCATTATAAATTTTTTGTTTTTATGAATTGCAAAAAAAAAATGTTGCCTTTATTTAATCAAAGTTTCATTTAAAGTTTTTATATGCAGAACCTTAGAAAGTTTAAATTATTTTTCTTCTCCTGTAAGGTAAGAAAAAACTTAAGTTACACCCTTTTTATATTAAGCCATCTATATTTATGTACAAAATGTGTATACCTGAGGCTGCATATGTAAGTTAATTTAAAACACGTTTAAATTTGGTGAGTTCATGATTACAACTGAAAACTTTATTTTAATAATTTCTTTTTTATAATATTAATTTGCCTACATCAGTAATATTCATTTATTATTTTTTTACATTTTAATTTAATAAAGAATTCCACGAAAGTAAAGCAATTGCAACATAACAGCAGACATAGCGTCAGCAGTTTGCTTTACTTTTGTGTTTACAATGTTTCATAAGTAGAACAATATTTATTAAATTCCACAGAATTGTTAAAAAACAGGAAGTAAATGAAGGCAAATAAAATTAAATAAAATTGTTGTTAACTCTTCCCTCTTTAAATGCAAACGTCCACGTTTGTAGAAGAAATTGATTGACAATTTTCTAAAGCAACGCATTCCAATATTTCCGTTTCTTTGATTTCGGACGAGATTTGTGGAATGCTAGTTTGGGTTAATTTAAGTACGTACCTTGTTTTTGCGGCACATTTGAGAATTATGGTGATTAAAATTACTGCACATATTATTAGGGCTGCTGAACTTTCCCATAGGTTTATACTATTTTTTTGCTTAATTAATTGGATTGTTTTAGTATTATTTAGATGTAATTCTTTTACAAGTTGAAGAGACAGATATTCCTCAAAATAATGAGTGGAATTTAATGAGCTTAGAATAGCCGGTAGTGGTTTATATGTCTCTTTTTCGTAGTGAGAAAATGTTACATTACCAATGGTTATGGTAGCGTTTTGATATTGTACTACGAAAGTTCCATACATCTCAACGGATTTACCGTTTGCTGATATTGAACCATTATACTGATTTAATAAAAGAAGACCATCTTGGATAGTCTCCACGGAAGGAATGTCTAAATTATTAGTTTTTTTACAAGTGGATGGGTTGCTTTTAAGGAGGTTTGGTATGCAACTTGTGTTAGTTATTTCTTCAATGCTTCCTCTTTGGCACAAAGTCAGCTCGTCATAACTTTTACATGGTTTTTTTACACTAAATATTTTATTTTTACAATTCATTATGGTTTCATATTCTAATTTTATAATAAAATTTCCTGTCTTTATTGGTTTTATTAGCATAGTTTTACAATGAGGTTTATTAACTATAGGCAATTTAATAACGTATAACAAAACTGAATTATTTGAGGCAACTTTAACGTTAGCAAATTTTAAACACTGTTCTAAATTATTGTAAGGAAAATTTTGTTCTACAATCAATTCATTCAAGATATCCATTTCATTGTGAGAGAACAGAAAAGGATTTATGATTCCACCTTTTGACCATAACAATGCTTGTTCAATATTTTTTATTTCCTCCTTAAGTATTTGTAATTCAAATTTAAATTTAATAGCTGCCGTCTCATCTGTGTCGTATGTTTGAATGTTCTTAGTTATGTCGTTTGTCAAGTTTGTCAGTTCATTTAGTTTTCGTTCAAATAGTCTGTTTATTACAATTTGGTTGTTGGTCTGTCGTAAGTTGTCGTTTATCTTGTCTGTCAGTATTTCAAGATCTGTTCGGTCTGGTGAGCCTGCAATCCACTTCCATACAGTACCTATTTCGTTTATGGATCTTTTGGTTCTGCTAAAAGGTTTAATTCGATTTATCATGTTGCGCAGTTCTGTCATTTCATGCTGAAGAAGTGGCATGAGGGGATTGGATTTCTTCATTTTGTAATTGATGTGCTCACTTATAAGTCTAAGTTCCCGTTCGTAAATCCCAATGTCTATTACGTGTATTAGATTAAATGTTCCATTCTGTATTAGTGCCTGTCCTATCTGAAACGTCACAACCTCGGAATTGGTGTAGTCGAGAATTTGTATTTCGGTTCTCGCTATTTGTAGAAGAGGTAAAAGATAAATTAGTATTAGTTGCATATTTTTATTTCTGGTTTTCTTCTAGATGGTTTTGCTGTTTTTGATTGGGTTGTCTTCTTCGATGTGAGTTTTACCCTCAGTTGTTGTTGTTGTTATTGTTAATTGGGTTGTCTTCTTCGATGTGATTTTTGCCCTTAGTTATTTGTTGTTGTTGTTGTTGATTGTTTTAGTTTTTAGCTATTCTGTTCATAAAGCACTTGAAACGTTATTTAGTTTATGTTTGTGCTCTTTTTTTTTATATAATTTTTTTATTCATTTATAAATTGATTGTTTTTTGAATATAAAGTCTACTGTCTACTTTTTTATATTTTAATCCTTTACTAGAAGATTTTAATTTTTATAGTTATTCGCGATATTTAATTTAATCTTTTTATTTAGATTGTTCTTTAGAGTTATTTATTTATTTCATAGCTTTGCAAGGAAAATTTTTTTTTATACGTTTTCCTTTATTTTAATCCTTTACAAGGATATTTAATTTTTGAAGTAAAAGTATTAATTTAAACTATTAACTATTTCCAATGTTTTCTTTATAATCCTTTACAAGGATATTTTATTATTTTTTTTTTTTTGAAGTTAAAGTATTTTAATGTTTCACTTTAATTCACTTTAAGGATATTTAACTAATTTTAAATTATTAACTATTTAAACTATTTCCAATGTTTTCTTTGTAATCCTTTACAAGGATATTTTATTATTTTTTTTTTTTTTGAAGTTAAAGTATTTTAATGTTTCACTTTAATTCACTTTAAGGATATTTAACTAATTTAACTTATTAACTATTTAAACTATTTCCAATGTTTTCTTTGTAATCCTTTACAAGGATATTTTTTTTGAAAACTTTTTGGACTTTTGCTCGGGCGCCAGTTTTCTTTGTAATCCTTTACAAGGATATTTTTTTTGAAAACTTTTCGGTCCCTGCTCGGGCGCCAGTTAATTTAAAACACGTTTAAATTTGGTGAGTTCATGATTACAACTGAAAACTTTATTTTAATAATTTCTTTTTTATAATATTAATTTGCCTACATCAGTAATATTCATTTATTATTTTTTTACATTTTAATTTAATAAAGAATTCCACGAAAGTAAAGCAATTGCAACATAACAGCAGACATAGCGTCAGCAGTTTGCTTTACTTTTGTGTTTACAATGTTTCATAAGTAGAACAATATTTATTAAATTCCACAGAATTGTTAAAAAACAGGAAGTAAATGAAGGCAAATAAAATTAAATAAAATTGTTGTTAACTTGTATTTAACATAAATAAAGACGGAACCAAAACTGTGTAGATTTTTTTCCAATTTAGGAAATGGCTAGACTAGATAAAGTATATCTGTGGGCAACAGGCATGGAAAACCAAGATTTTTTAATACTTAATACTTAAATTTATAAGAAAAGTTTTTTACTTCAAAATTGAAAAAATAATTTTAT
This sequence comes from Melanophora roralis, assembly GCA_963583895.1. Taxonomy (NCBI): domain Eukaryota; kingdom Metazoa; phylum Arthropoda; class Insecta; order Diptera; family Rhinophoridae; genus Melanophora; species Melanophora roralis. The sequence goes on along the minus strand of OY757191.1, from coordinate 18,394,043 downwards.
TCTTTGAAAAAAAAAAAATTATTTAATTTACCTCTGAAAGGAAATAAAATTAATCGAAAAATAAATAAATTAATACATATTTAATTTTTATTTATTTGGTAAGAGAAAAGATAATTATGTACGGAATGACCGGCCTTTTCGGGTTGGTAAAAATTGCACACCCGTCACATTTTCTAAGAGCATTTTTCTTTAGAAAATATTATTTTTTGTAAAGTATGCGAACGGTTTTTATTAAATTGGAAATCCCGCGGGATACTAAGTTACTGTACGGAAACCAACATACTTTATTTTAAGGTTAAATTAAAATTTAATACCAGAATCGAACCTTTATACAAAAAAACATATGATAACCCCTGACAATTACGCCACTTTATTTGTGGCCATGACTTGCTGCTATTACACTTGCCAACACGATATTTGTGATGAAAGGTTTTATATAATCAATTTAAAAACAAATGATACTGAGCTCCTGTGCCTTCAAATTAAATGTTTTGTTAGCTCTTAATATTGAGAGTTAATGTAATTGGAACAAAAAAAACCAAAACCAAAACATAAAAATTATTGATATTTCCAACCCTGATGTGAAGCTACATCACCAGTGTGGCCATATTAGCTTTTTTGGAGCTAAATTTAGCTTTACTTTTCTTCATTTAGCCCGAAATATTTACATTTAGCCTTTAGCTTTTGTTTTAGCTTTTTTCGAAATTGGATTCAGCTTTTTTAGTAGTTTTTGAAGCTAGATAAAAGGTCAAAAATCTGTCGTATTATATTTTTTTTGGTATAAATCTCAATTATATTGAAAGGTATCAAGCTCGAAATTTTCTTCGAATTTACAATATTAGAGTTTCCGAACCATTGTTTTGTTTAATAATTTACTTCTAGCGACATTTAAAAAACGTGAAACAGCACGCACAAAACTTCAATAAAACTTCAAATATTACAAAAAAAAACGTAAGAATTTGTTTTCCAAAACAAATATGTACTTTTAAATGCGGCAATTTTAAAGAAAAAATCCAAAAGCGACACAAACATTTGTTCCGTCTTTTGGTTAAATTAAAAAATGTTTTCATGTATTGCTCAAAAATGTAAAACACTTAGTTCTTTCGTTGAAACAAATTATTATATTAATATTTTTATTTATTTATTTATTTATTTTTTTAAAAAATCAAATCAAACAGGACCGAAATAATTTTTCAGGAAAAAGGCAGGCACAATGAAACATCGTAGAGTCAAGTAAAGCTCATCATTTTGATGGTATTAAACTATATTTGTTGAAAATCATGTTCTTTGTAAATTTAGTTTTGTTTAGCAGGACGGTCATTTTTTAATTTAAATAAAAACGGTTAATAACGATAATTATTATTTTTATGGATAGGGTTAAAAAAATAATAATATTTTTTATTTTTTCATTTTTACAGTCATTGGTTTTAAATACATATTTAGACACACATGTACAAATAAAAATATTTTTAAAAATGCTTTCTTACAATGCAACTTTTTTACATTAAAGACTATCTTTTTTTTTTCTTGAACAAAATGTACATGAATAAAGGCATTTTTCATGATATATATATGTACTTATGTACTTGAATAAAAATTTTCGATTTTTAACGAACTGTGTAGAAAAGTAGTCTCTTTATACTCGTTTTGTCAACAAACAAAAATTTCATTGAAAGAATATTAAAAAAACTGCATCGTGTAAATGTAATCTTATTGTTTCGATTTTTTATTGTTTTCATGTGTTTGTAGTTATGAAAAAAGTTTGTAAATAAATTACTTAATTTTACGTGTTTTTGTAAAAAAATGAACGAAAAAGTGTGTTGAGTATTCATATCTAAAACAAATTTTCGCTTTTTGTTTTTTTTAATACATATCTTACAAATTAGATTTTTTTACCAAAACAGGCAGCAAATTAACACCTGCTCCTAAAAACTTTTTAAAAAAGCTCTTGTACATGCATATGTATATGAACACATATTATTTCTCTTCTTACTGAAGGTATGGGTCTACGAAATTTTCGTAAATAAAACCAAAATTTTAAAAACAGATTTTCTTTTTAATTATTTTTAGCACAAAAACGTTTCGTTTCTATTATGAGAAATGTCTAAATAACAAAGAAATTTTTTAAAAAACGAATAAAAAAATGTAGCTTTATTTTTTGGCTTTAAGTTTTTGTTTTTAGCACTTTTTAGCTGTTTTTTAAAAGTGATTTAGCTTGAACTTTACTTGAAAATCTGGTCACACTGTACATCACATATGCAAAAGTGTTTATACACACATACATAAATACGTACTTATATGATATTTTTTTAGCTTAATAGGTTACTAAATTAGGTCATCTGCAAACTAAGAATGTAACCTAGATTTCATACTATATGAATTAGAAGTGAGTATTGGTAGTGGGCACTACAATTACATATGCATTTCGAAAAAATAAACAAAATTCTTATGCTTTAAAAGTTAAATTTTTAAAAATTTAAAAACTTGTACCATTCATATGGGCATTCATATTAGCGACCCCATAAAGTACTTACATATATACGTACATCTGCTATGGATCCTAATTAATAGGGAAGTCGATTAGCCATTCGTGTGTTAAGTTTCAGGAGCCAAGTTAATCCTACGGACTGCATTTAGGTTCAAACTGTAAGAAATATTCCTAAGTGGGTCGCTATTTTTAATTAGCAAGATCGGTTAACTATAGACCGATAAATTAGCAAAAATTTGTTATGATCCATTTTTATAAAAAACCTCATTTGTGTTTCCCAAAATATCTCAGTAACTATGGCCAATTCCACCATGAAACTTGGCATAGAGATTTTTTAGACGGCAAGCTAATTCTGGGATTTTTTGGAGCAAAAGGAGTGGTAATCCCCTTGCAACTGCACCCAATTTGTAAAGATTTTTTGATACTCTTTATATCGAAAATGGTAAAGAGATTGGGGGCCCTCACACAAGAGAAGCATTTTCATAAATTCTTTGATACGACATATCTTAGAGACTATTAAAGCCTACTGCTCAGAGAGTAACTAAGCTACCATAGCGTTAAATGTGTAATCATCCTTGGGACTTATAGGATGCTTTCTAATTAAAATTAAAAATCTCTAAATGCAAACAAAACATGTAGTTCAAAGGGTCACACCCGTCGTAATGGAAAATCCTACGTGTAGTTTTAACTTACCAATACTTCGCTTATTTTCAAAAAACAATTCTTGTCATAAGTTTTATAAAATGCGATTATGATTAGCAATCACTTATGACCAGGGTAACCAAAAACATGCAATTAAAGAAGGGGGTTTACGCATAAAAAATATGCAGTAAAAAGCTAAAAAAATATGCTTTAAAAAATGAAAAATATGTGTTTTAAAAATAAGAATGATCGGATTTTAAACTAAAGAATCTGAAATAACGGATTAATATCGCTAAAAAATTCTGGTACAAAATCATGTTAATCAATGCTTCATTAAACGGGCTTAAAACTAGTCGTATATCGATTTTTTGTTAAATCAAAACAAAAAAGAATGGGGTTTGCCTTAATATAAATAATGCAAATATGCAAAAAAAAGCCACAACAAATCGATGACAAAATTTTGCGAGGGCTTTGAAACGGACGGTAATAATAATGGGTTTCGCCTTAAAATAAATAAAAAAAAACAAAAACTTCAGAAAGGTGACAATGAACACTCAAAATAACTTTCAGTTTTTTTTTAATTAAATATAAAAAATTAAAAAATGCTTTTAAAAACGAGTTTTACCATAAAATATGCTCTTAAAAGAAATAAGCCAATATATGCCTTTATATTAAAATATATGCAAAAATATGCATTAACATATCGGTGACAAAATTTTGCTAAAGTTTTGAAAAGAATGATTAACGACATTGCAGGTTAATGCAACGCATAAAAAAAAACTATAATTTTGCAGCTTTTTGGTTGCCCTGCTTTTAACATTTATTTGTAAAACAAACAGTTTGTCGTTATTATTCGTTACAAATTTTTGAGAAAAACCTGACAAACACACTGGTTTTGTTGTTTTTTTCTTTGTTGTTAGTTTCTAACAGAAAGCCGTTACTATGTATTTCACTGAATTCACAGCCATTAAAACCCCATAATGATTTGAAACACTGAAATGCATATATGATTGTGCCTAAAAGAGCATTAATAACTATGTTTGTTTGTTGTTTGTAACTGAAATATTTAGAAAGAAAGGCCCTCTGCCTAAAAAGGAATTCTGTTTAATATTTATAAATGTGCGATTACGAGGAGTACATGAACGAAATCATTAAAGGTTTAAGCAAAAGAAAGAACACAAAGTAGAACGTTTTACGAACAAACAAAAAAAAACAGCTACAAATTCTATTCATGGCAAAAAAGGTCCTGAAAAGATAAAATGGGTGTGTATGTGTGTGTGTGTGTACATGTGAGCATAAACAACTTGATACTTTTCTATGAAAGGTAAAGGAAAAATAACGAAAACTAGTAGAACACAAAATTATTATTTTTGTAACTTAGAAAAACAACCAAACATACAAATACATGCATAATCACATACATATATAATCACATACATATATAACAAAAACATACTTTTATTCATATGTTTGTATATGCAGAGAGAAAAAAACAAAATTTTCATCCGCAAATAATTTCTGTCATTGAAATAAAAGAAAAAAAATATGTTTAAGGACTTGCACTTGCATTAATACAAAGAGAAATATTCGACAAATACAAATCAATCTAATGCTGGCTATAGATTTCGTTGTTGCTAGAAAAATGTGCAACATACGACAACCGTTACATGACAATTCCAAACTCACATGCATTATACAAAAAAATATTCCTTTCCACCACCATCATACCATCATGTATATGCAACTCATATAAAATGTAGAAATAAATATTTCACTTTTGCAAGAAGCCATTGTAAAAGGATATTTTTAAAATTTTCATTTAAGCGTTTGTCCTGTCGTTGAATTTCTAAGCCTCTGACAATATTACAAACAATATCTGAGTACAGTTTTGTGTATTAGAAAGTGTTTTTATCCTTTAGCATTTTTAAGAAAGTTCTGGATAGCTTTAAAAAACGCTTTAATTTTTTTTGTTAATATATATGTATGTGGGCCATTCCATTGTGGCCGGTGTGACCATTTTACTCACAGTTCGGTCTAAAAATATTAAATTAACAACTATCAACTCAGATTAGGGTCAAAAGTTAAAAGTTATTTCTTCACGTTCTTAATGCCTGTTTACTAATTTTTTTTTTATTGATATATACATATATGGGTCGTTCCATTGCGGCCGGTGGGACCATTTTACTCACAATTTGGTCTAAAAATATTAAACTAACGACTATTAACTCAAAAGCTCAAAATTAATTTTTTCACGGTATTTAATACCTGTTTACCACTTCTTGAAACTAAACTTTAATCCCACATATATGAAATTAATGACATCTGAACTAGACTGAGGTTGAGATTCACTTAAACCTTAACAAATATAAAGGTTTTCGACCTTAAACTGTAACAATAACTCCTTAATTCTTGTTTTTGCAAAAAGTACTTTTTGTCATTAATTTTACATATCTAGGCTGATAATCTCAAAAAATCCAAAATATACCAAAAAAACTCTTTGACCACTTATTTGACATCCGACCTTATATGTATGTATATGAGTCAACATATCTTAATTTTACATTTCCAGAACCATTATGAAAAAGATGCAAAAAATGCTTTAAGTCCACTTAGGTGACCTGCAATTTTAAAAAAGTACCAAGAATTTATTTAATTTTTTTTCAGAGATGTCAAACGCTATTCACATTATGTTTAAAAAAATGTTCGTGAAGAAAAATTAATGGGAATCGGTCTTAAATTGCACCCGTGTGGCGCAATTCCGGGGCAGTTGTAGAGGTTGTTATATACAATCGGGCGACTTTGCGGGATTTTAATAGCGGTTTGCTTGCAGATATACATATTTGATATGCGATATCAGGGGACTTCAGAAAGTTGATTTCAACCATAACACGGACAGATGGACATGGCTAAATCGACTTTCCTATCTGTAAGGATCCAGAATATATTTACTTTATGGGTACATAAATGGATAATAAAGAAATTACAAACGGAATGACAAACTAATACCTGTATACCTTTATCACTTATGTGAAGGGTATAAAAATAATTAAATACGCAAAATTAAGTTTTAATTTATCAAAGCACATATTTAGGAGTTTTTTCTAATATACTTATACAGGGTGGCCCAGAAAGACCGAAGTGGTGTGAATTGCTTATAACTTTTTATTTAAGAGATATTTTTTTAATTTTTTTTTTTTTAAATACATTAAATTTATGGGGAATATTTTTGGATTAGTTATTAAAAATGATATCCCGCAAGTGGTGGCCATATTCTGCTTCGCACAAATGTGCTCTTTCCAACACATTTTCCATGACCTTTCGCAAAACTTCCGGTGGTATGTTGTTAATTTCTTCTCGAATATTGGTTTTTAACTCCTCAATACTCCTAGGCTTATTAACATAAACTTTTCCTTTTAAATAGCCCCAAAGAAAACAGTCTGGAGCGGTTAAATCCGGGGAACGCGGAGGCCAATTAAAATTGCTGTTACGAGAAATTATTCTTTCACCAAAGATGTCGCGTAAAAGAGTCATTGTGGCCCTCGCAGTGTGCGCTGTGGCTCCATCCTGTTGGAACCATATTTGCGGATGGTTTTCCACGGCTGGCCTTACAAAATTTTGCAACATGGCCCGATATCGATCACCATTGACGGAAATGGCGACACCTTGTTCATTTTCAAAAAAATATGGGCCAATGATCCTTTCTGAAGAAACACCGCACCAAACGGTACACTTAACTGGGTGCAATTGTCGTTGATGAAGTACTCTCGGGTTTTCCGTAGCCCATATCCTACAGTTTTGCTTGTTAACGAACCCATTTAATTGAAAATGGGCTTCGCCACTCATTATTAAGTTATGAATAAAATTTGGATTCTCTTGTGCTTTTTGCTGGAAATAAATTGCATAGTCAAGTCGTTGCTGGTAATCTGTTGGTTTCAATTCTTGAACAAGTTGAATTTTGTATGGAAACAATCCTATGGTGTGCAAAATTCGCTGCAGCGAAGTTCTTGAGAGGCCCAGTTGTGACGAACGTCTCCTGGTTGATGTTTCTGGATCCTCCCGAATACTCTCCTGTACCACTTGAATATTGTCAGCCGTGTGGACAGTTCGGTGTCTGCCGGGACCAGGAAGGTTCCTTACTGCTCCTTGTTCTCGAAAATTTGCAACCAGACGGTTTATTGTTGACTGAGAGGGTGCAACCCGCACATTAAATTGACGACGGTATGCACGCTGAGTCAACACAATGGACCGTTGATTTGAAAAGTAAATTTCAACAATTTGGGCACGTTGTTCAATTGTGTATTGCTCCATTATAAATTATCCAAGTCTTCTTTACAAAATACTGAAAAGAAAAGAAGAAAAAAATTATAATAAAAAAGTTATAAGGAATTCACACCACTTCGGTCTTTCTGGGCCACCCAGTATGTATGTGAGTATATGTACCCATTGTTAACAGGTTAAATATGTTAAATGCTTCTTCTTACAGACGTGTTTATATTTGCTATGAACGTATTTAGTAAGGAAATTGTTGATAAAATTTGTTTATTATTTTTTTATATAAAAATTTTTGAGTTAAATATTTTTTTACTAAAATAAAGAATTTGGGTTTTAAAGCTAAAACGCTATTATGCTATTCTATTATGTATAAAAGTCACACCCGTCAAATTTGCTCGAAAAAAGTTTGTTATTTTTAAAACTTAATTATAATGAAAAAATATAAATAGATATGTTTTCTGGAATTTTTTTCAAAATATGTGTAACATTATGAGTAAAAAACCTTTAAAGCAAATTCTTTAAATTTTTAAAGTCATCGCCGTTTACTGGCTGTTGTGAGTCTAGGGACTGAGAAATAATAAAAAAACCTGGAATAACCCATTTTTTAGAATAAAAACATGCATATCTGTCTGTTGAGATCAGGATGCTTTGATGATGGCCTCCTACAGTTGCATAAATTTTATGAAATTTAACAATACACAGCTACTGATTTTAAACCTGCTAAAAGTTATTTTATCAAAATGCCTTTGTTAAAAAAAAAAACTAATTAGATACTAGCAAATGGAAAGAATGGTAGTCCAGGGACAAACGAGATATTTCAGGAAATATTTAGCGCACTATATCTCAAAAACTATTACAGATCTCCAATTCATTTAATCTCAGACTTCAAATCGGTTACAAAGCAATTTGATTTTGAATGTAAATATTTTAAAAACAACTAAAGCAGTTGAAGTATGTAGGTTGCAGGTCATAATATGGTCGGGCTTGGCTGACTATAACGTTTTTACTTGTTTTAATTATAAGTTTTATATTTTAAGAGCCCCTTTTATAAACTAAATTTATTGGATGTTAATAAAACGAAATTTTCATAAAAATTGTTTAAAGTCAAACATTTTTTTTTAATTTAGGGGTAATAGTTATAATAGGAAAATGTAATGAGCATAATGTAATGTATAGATCACACCTGCCATAATTGATGTACCCATATGAATAAAAATGCATAAATGTATTTTCTTTTGTTGTTATTCGTCTAAGGAAATGTGAATGCGAATTAATGCGTGCGAGAAAATAAAAATAACTAATTACGCAAGTTTTCTAAGTATGTGTATAGCTACATACACATGTGTTATATGTTTAAGTACATGTACCCAGTTAGCATTTGAAAAATTGTTTTGTGAAAAATCACCAGGCTACCCAAGAAAATTAAAAACTGATTTAGCGGCTTACAAGGTGGTAGCGTAACTACTACTATTACTAATACAACATTGAAAATACGGGAACAAACATTCAGATGTCAAATATTTGTATGGTCATGGGAATATGATCACGGATGGATGAAATTATCCATGTATTGTTACGAAAATCATTATTATGGCTGCCACAACCATACTATAGTAGTAGTAAATTTTTGGCAAAAAATGCAATCATAGTTATGGTTAAAATTATTATTATCACAAACATGTAATGCCAGGAATGTCATTAAAAGACCTCGGAATACCATTTTCTCTCGACAAAACAATAATTTCGTCTTAAAAACCAGCGCATAAGCGAAAATTTCAATCATGCAGAAGATTTAAAAAAACTCTAAGAAGATCAGATATGCTAGCTGGGTGCATATGTACCTAAGCCTATTATTTAGTATAGTTGAAGATAAAAATTGCCCGCAATAGTTATTGTTGTTGTTTTTGTGTATTGCATTTTCAAACTGTGCAACAATGAAATACCAAAAACTTTTAGCGCCATAAATTTCCAACATTCTTTCTCACAAACACACTAACCGTATTAGGAAACGCAAAATGTAACGGTTTTTTAGATTTAAATTTGCCATATGCATAGAGAAGAAAGGTGTTGCCATATAAATAAACATTTTTAATAAAAACAAATATTTATTTGGCCAGTTTCTAAAATTTTTTGTCATTTTATAAAATTTGAATTTTTATTTAAAAAAAACATAAATTTTAGAATAAAACAAACATTAAAAAATTTTTCAACATTAAAATAAGAAGTTTAATAATATAAACTTGTAACCTTTTAATGCTCTAAATTTAATTTATGTAAAAAAGATTATTTCTAATAAGTTCAAAACTTTAAATCCACTTTAATTTAAATTTAATATATTACACTTGCAATTATTGTTTAAACCTTTTATTCTTTCAGCAAGTAGAAATTTTTTTTTTCATTTTATTTTATTTTTTTCGTTACAATTGTTAAACAACAAAACATTTTTTTTTCAAATATGGATATTGAAATAATGTGTGAACTTTAAAATGACAGAATTCAAAACAGCCATAAAATTGTTAAAATCACAAAAGCTAAATGCTTGTTTTTACTAAATTGTAGTAGTAATGTACGATAGAATTTATTATTACTCACAGTCACAAGCAAAGAAGATAAAGAAGCCAAATTTTATATGGGATTTCTGTTCTTTTGTATTTTGCAAGATACCACCGAAGAAATTATTTCTTTAATACACAATACAGCACTAGTGTAAAATCAAAATCGTACTATGAATAAATGTAATATGAAGAAAAATTCAAACTGTTTAAAATGTATACAAGCTAAACTGACTTGAATGACTAGATGATGGCTGGCTGGTCGACTGAACAGAAACACAACTGAACTGTATGTTTGTATATGTGTGTATCTGTGTTTGTAGCTAAATGCCTGCCTGCTTTAGTACAAAATATACTCGCTTGTATATTTTTTCAAATAAAAATTTTGTATGAGGGAAAACGGCAAGGCAAGGAAAAAGTAAAGCAAAAATTATTTAACAGTACAGTACTACCGTGGTATAGAAAGGCAAAGCACTAGTACATGTTTGTATGTATCTATAGAGATGTTAAATTCTGAGCATTTTATAGGTAGTTTTATATTAATGTACATAAATATATACAAATATATTCCTAAATATTTAGACATAGATACATACAAGCAAGCATAAATGTGACATACAAACATGTAGCAATTTTTGTACGTACGAGTTTATGCTTTCGGTTTGGGTATATAAAACATTTTATATAATTTTATTTCATGATGATACAAGTAGTGCCACCTGTTTAGATTAAAGTCGTTGAAAGAGTTTTTCAACAAGACTGTAAATAAAAATTTAAATTTTTTTTCAAAGTCAATTTATAATTTTAAAATCCAAACAATGCAAAACACATGTACCCAGCAAAAACTTTTCTTGCTTTATACATATTTAAGCGAGTAACATTAGAAAAATTTATTTTTATTTGAGTTGCACAAATAATTTGTTGTACACGCTTAAAAGTAAGCCTTTCAAACCCAAACCATTGTTAAACGCCAATAATTGGTAATTTCTTTTAACGGATTAAATAAAAAGGGTAAAGGTTCATTTAAACGTGACATAAACATACCACAGTAAACAACTGTTCGAACTAAGCTTATGGGCAACACTGCATTTGATTATATGTGACTTACCATTACGCCATAACCTTAGAAACCAATTGAGTTTTGGTTTATGGCGTTATGGTAACTCACATATAATTGAACCTTAAGGCCACTGCCCGTAACTCATTACTTTCTTTAAACAAATGATGTTATTAATTAATGAAATAATGGGCAAATATTACCTTTAATTTGATAAAAGTTACAATGTCCGAGAGTAAATAATTTCTTATTTACAGTGTTGCAATATAAGAGAATGTTTAGATATTATTAAGAATATGACCCAGCATACATAATATATGAGTTACTAAGCATTACGGGGCAATCAGAAATAAAAAAATAATCTGGCATTTAATACGGACAGCCCTAAGTTAAGTTAAAGAAGCGGATGGAAATTGCCCACAGGGTACTGTGCAACAATCAAATACATAGTGAAGAAAATGAAAGAATTTTAGGCAACCCGAAAGAAAAAAAGACTTATGTATGTACTTCTAAAATTAAAGAAACCTACAAGCATACCTCCATCAAATGAAAAATGTAAAGAACAGAGATTACAGCACACAAAAAACTACAAAAAAAATTTTTCAAACAAATTCTTGTTCAAAATAATTAATTTTTTTAGTCAATTTATTTAATAGTCTCTAATAATATTTTTATTTGATTTTTAAATCAAACAAAATTTTCGCCTAGACAAATAAAATATTTAACCAGCTCAGCAAAATTTTTTAACAGAAGCTAAAATTCTTGCAAAATTGTTTGTCTAAATTTACAACTTTCGTTGTAGGTCCTCAGCCAGACAAAATATTTACTGATTCTCTGAAATTTGTTACTGATTCTACAACTCAGTTTTTTCTGTGAGAGTATGCAGAGACATCGACATATTTTTTTTTTGTTTTATAAATTTCAAAGTATATATTATTCCTACCTCAAATTTCAAGTTTATGTTTACATGAAACTAGGAATTAAATTTTTGATTTCAAAACGTGTTTTTCTTTCAGTGTATTAAGTTTTATATCTTTTAAAAAATTGTAAAAAAGTAATATTTGGCTTAATTGCATTTCAGATGGCGATATGTTTCTTAAAAATATGTTAAATCATTATTAATATGCTCTATTAAAGTAAAACGTACATATGTATGTATGTATGTATGTATATAACTGATTCATGCAATCATCTGCATAAAATTGGTATTGGCGTAAGTAAACGATCTTTCCAACCATAATATGTTTGCAATAATTAAGAAAACATCTTGAATTCTTTCTAATGTATATCAAACTGTTCTTCTAAGTAGATTTGGGGTTCAAAAAATAATTAAACAGAAGTTAAGTAAGCATATGTACTCTTAACAGATTTCGTATTATCCAGATGCGTATCCCAGAGGGGGCAAATATAATATTATAAATGATTCTAAAAATCTGGCACCTATTTTTTTTGGAATAAATAATGTTTTTTATAAAAATCCTTAAAAGGTTTTGTAAAATACGCATTTGGTCATGTCATAGAGGGCTAATTTAAGTTGATCTATATTGCTGATAAGTGACAAGGTTTGTATTTTGTTTTACTCAGGTTGATACAACAAATTTACTTTCACATAGGGAAGAACGCTTTATTTGGTTGTGCCGAATCTTATATACCCTCTTCATTGGTATTTTCATATCCTTAGTAAACCGATAAGTTTGTAGCAAGTATAAAGTCGATAGTTAGTTGTTAAAGTTTTTTAGAAACTTTCGCGCAATAAAAATTTCATAAAATTTTTAATTTGTAGGGGGGTGACCAATGCCCTTGCTTTTATTTTACTTTGTTTATATTTTTTTTAGAATGTGGGTAACTGTCAAAGGTTTTTTTCGTTTGTGGGGGGAGGGGGTGACATTCCCCTTGCTTCACCAAACAGTTTTTTCCAAACGCAGTAGGTTTGAAGTCGATAGCTGTTACAGCTTTCGAGACATAACCTATTAAAACATTTAAAAAAAATTTATGCAATTATAGGGGTATATAACTTTCCCTTCTCATATTCAAAACCTTCAGCCTTGATTATATTTCGATCCCTTCTAACCGATCTTACTGGGATTATTTAACGATCGGTTTAGGAATATATAGTTTGACTTCAAAGCCGGCTCGGTAGGACTTTAAACGACTTAAGCAGACAGACAGACATGGCTTAAGGATCGAAATATACTATATGTATATACTTAATGGGGTCGCAAACGAATAAGTCTATAAAAATAACAAACGGCGAAACAAACTTATATATTTCCTTATTGCAATGTGAAGGGTATAATAATTTTCCACACTACATAGGTGGTAGTGGTATTATACTTTTGTATAAGTGTTTGAAACACCAAAAACTAATGTTATAGGTTTCACCTTTAATTTTATTAATCGGTTCAGAAAAAATTCTTAAGTCGGTTATAACATGTCCGTCCGTCCGGCTGGTTGCCCATGCCTTCTTGTGATTCAAGATACATATTTTTTTCGTGTAAGGACCAGGTAATGTTTAAGACCTTATGCCAGTTATGAAACTGAATGTTTTAGTATAGACCTTCTCCCGGAAATTATATTTGATAGCATTAGGTGTGAAAAAATTGTACCAAGATATCGTTCAGCGCATAAAAAAATAACAAAGCATAAAGTCTTTGTGTTCATATTAAGTTTTAAAAAAGATCAGCTCATTACTGACCCTACCTCCCATTAAAGGGGTTAACCCGAAAATCATGTTGATATCTATTCTACTTCCGAAAATTTTAATTAAACAGTACAAACTGCTAATATATAATGCGATGGAAATATATTTTTTGATAAAACTTGGCCCATTGTATACTGGGGGTCAATAAGACCCCACTTCCGGGAACAGGAGATTAAGGGAAAAAATGTTGTGTAGGGCATTATATGGTCGACCTTAATTGACTATAAGTTAGAACAGATTTGTCTTTCTGGCAATATCAATCGACAAGCTAACAAACAAACGTAATAGGGATGAGATTGTTTGTTTGCCATGGCTCATATTGTTGATTACGACGATGTTGTTGCTGGCAGGCAGCAGTGGTGGCCTAAACTAAGGCATAACATAACCAGACTACATACTACTCAATATGATTTTTGAGCATTCAATTCGTTTGTAACAAACGAAAAGATACCATACTGTCAGTTGTAATGAATTGTGGATATGTGTGTGTTTGTTCAAATAATATTGAACACAAACGCAAGCCCAAGTATAGGGGGAAAAAGCAGAAATACTGCGCCAACACTTAACTATAGAAGTGTTGTACAGAGGAACGAGACGAAAACAACTCCATGGTTTAAAATTTTGTACTGGCTGTACTAGAGCAAAGCCAAAGCAGCCATAATGTACGAGGCGAATGAAGAATATTATTCACAGTATTAGTTAAAATATACGTATGAAAATACAAGTATGGTTGAATGTTTGCTTGTTTGCTCGTCTGTTGTCCTCCTGCATACGTACATACGTACATGTTTTACAAAGAGCAAAGCCGGCTGACTGGCCGACTACCAGTGCGGTATATGTAGTGTGTCGGTTTCTGAATTCCGGAGATTTTAAAAGAGTATTAAAGGGGCAGATAGTAGTAAGTATTGTGTGTGCGCTTTTCAATGTATTTAATACGAGCTAAGCGAGGAAGCGAACGAACAAAATTTTATACAACTACCTATAGCATTTTAATGTACGTTTGTTTGTACATGCATGCACATACATATATACATATTTATATATGAACGTTTGCAGTAAAGGCAAATTTTTAAAAGCAGCAGCCAGCTACATACCTTATTCTTTGTATACGACGCCATGATATTATAACAAAACTCAAATACAGTAGAATAAAATGTATGAGAAAATAACGCAAGCAAACTCGTACACACATACTAATCACTCACTCACACACAGCTTCGGCAGCCATACGGTTAGTATACCGACTCGTATACTTGATAATAAACGAAAAGCAGAATACAAAATTACCAAGTCAAAATTCATTCGTTTCTTTTATGTTCATATGTATGTGAACAAAAATCCACAAAAATAACAGTCAATACAATTTCAAAGTATATTTAGACATTCTCTAAATATTAATAATTCTTTGTAAAATTTAAAGAAAAATTTTTCTTAAAAAAATATAAGTTTTTCTTCATAAAATAAATTAATTTAGTTTAAAAATTGTTGTAAAATATTAAAAAAATTAAAAAACATACTGTACTTATCTGACGGCAACACTGTGGCTGTTATGTATGCAAACTCTTTTGTACTAAGAGTATACAGCTCTTGTAGTTAAGTACTACAGAGAACAGTGCAATTTTCTGATTAAGTATAGTCTGTAAAAAATCAATAAATTGCAAATTTCCCTATAAAATTGTAATATTTCCTTATATTGTTGTTAAAGTAATTAAAGTAATTTATTTTTAGTTTAAAATATAGGAATTTTAAGAAAAATTTAAAAATTGTTTAAGGTACATATAACAGAGCCCGTGACTGTAATTTACTAAGTATGGCGCATACTAAAAACAGCTACAGTTTATTCAAGCAATTTTCAGTTTTATATGAAAATACATTAGGCTACAGTAGAGGTTGGTTGATTAAGTACAATTTCAATTTTATTTTAAAGATTTTAGGTGTTTTCACTAAAGTTTTTAATGAAATTTAAATAAATACTAAAATGAACTTTTAATTGTGAATTTTATATTTCTTAGTTTAAACTCATAAAAATTTTTGGATTTATTTGAGAAATTCGTTGATTAAAAAAATTTTTTATTAAGATAATAAAAATAAAAGACCGTATAAATTTAAGATTTTTTTTCACTTTTTTTCTTTAAAATTTATGCAGATATTTTTTCAGGAGACTTGCTAATTGATATATTTCGAATAAAGTTTTTTTTAGAAAGTTTCGATAAATTCTTTTGTTAAAACTCTTTGAGGTTTTGAGTTATTAAGGATTATAACGTATTGATTTGATTCTTTGCAAATACGTCTATATATGTTTTGCAAATATAACATTTATTGCAAATTTTTGTTTAGTTCAAAAAATCATATATTAAAAATACTTTTTCAAAATAGATAAACTGAAGGCATGCGAGGACTCAGCTTAATTCTCATTTGAAACCAGTACTTTAAAAGGCAAAATATTTATCCAAGTATTAACAAAGTTCTCTTAAATTAATTATTTTTTTTTTTGCCAAATAAAAACGTTTTTAATCTAATCCTTATTTTACCGTTTCAGTATGTTATTAGTTCAGGCAAAGTTTTATTCTAATTAGAAATCTAGCTTTTAGGCTTACGTTGCTTCGATCGACCTCCTACAGCACAAACATTTCTAAATAAAAACAAAAGTATTTTTTATTCTATTAAGAAAGACATTTCGACTTTATAAACAAAAATCGGGTTAAATTATGTGCCAGTCACGTGCTCTTTTAGACTCTCACATTTTGTTAAATATCTGAATGAATATATGAATGTGTGTTACTAGTACTCGTATCCATAAGATGTGTAGTACTTTTTATATTCAAGTACATATATGAAGAACTACATTGTCATAGTAATACACCCAACCATACTGCCAGCTGTATGATACGACGGTTTAAGGTACTGTTTGGTTAAACAGACTTGCTCATATGGACGCATTGTAAGCAATAGAATTAATCTTTTGTAAATAAAATTTATGCATTTTTGACAAATTTTTTTTTTTTTTAATTTTTAAAAATTAAAAAAAAAAATAATTATGAGAAATATTTTAAAATTTTAATTAATTTTGAAAAACTTTGGTTAAAAAACAAATGTTTCATTAATGATTGTTTTTTTTTATAAAAAAAGTATTGCCAATTTTTTTTGTAATAAAAAAAAGAACATTTAAATATATTATTGTGTCTTGAAAATTTATATTCCTAAATGCTTGATCAAAATCTACTATGAACAACGATTTTAGAAGGCAGTTAGCTGACTGTTGCAAATAGTTGTGTTAAACAAGTAGATTCCACTTGTTGCACTGTATTTTTTTCATTGTGGAGAGCTGTTTTCCAAATTTTAATAATTTTTTTTTAGCAAATAGAAAGTTAATTTTATAAAAACTAGAAAATAGTTTGGTCCTTCAAATAATATATGTTTTTCTTGCTTTAGCTTAGTAAATTTAAAATAACGTTTCATTTACAATTAAAAATATTTAAATAATTTTGCTCTGTCGGCAAAAGAAGGCCAGAAATTGGTATTCATGTTTGTGTGTATATATGTAAGTGCGAATGTACTTCTAACTTCCTCTAACTTAAACTGCTTATCAAAAATGGACAAGTATGATGTTGCTAGAGGTGTCTTAGTTGCCCGATGATTTTGAAATATATGGCATCACTAAATGCTTTTTAAAAACTCTGTTTTCTTTAAAAAAGTGTACAAATAAAGTATCGCCCAAACTCCGAAAAAGCAAGTTAGTACTTTGCCGGAACTATTGGTTGTATGTGCATACAAACATATATATACATATGTGTGTGTAATTAGTATGTATTTGATTAGGATATATTTTAATGTTCATAAATTTAATAGGTCGTTTAACAAAAAATTTTAGTTTATCGTGTTGCCAAGTCTAATAAGGATAACGCAAATGACTTAAGGCAAAATTTAATGCAATTTTGTATTAAAAGTGTAAATTTTTGGTAAAAAAGGAGTTTTTTTATTTAAAATATTATTTAAACAGCGGGTAGATTGTCTAGAAAACGCAAAACCTTTTGTTATGACAGAGGCCGATTTGAAAGAGTGGGCGAAAACCGCCTACAGGACGCTGTGCAACAATGAGACGATAGGCAGACTGACGAGAATCCTCTGGGGCAACCCGGATGAGGATAGGACTAGGAGGATTTTAAAGCTAGGAAAGCCTAAACTGAGTAAGTTGATGAGTGTACTGACGGGTCACTCAAACTTACAAGCACACCTTTATTGGAATGGATGGTTGCGGAGAACAGGATTTAATTTTCTGTGTTGCTAACCAGCTTTTGCACAGGCCAGAACCCGAAGTTTTATCACATGTGGCTAATTTGATAGGTGTGAAATGGATAACGTTAAAGATATTCGTCTGCATCGCCGGATTTCTGTGAACTTCTTCCCCTCCAAATTATTTTTCCTTTGTTAGAAGCGCACAACAAACCAATTACTCGCTTAAATGTACGTCCTGCGTAACTTAAGGCCTGCTGAAGTTAGCCTTTTTTAAACCTAACCTAAATATATATATCGAAACCTGAAATGCAATTAGGTCTCACAACCGAAAAACATTGGGTCTTTTCATTCATAATGACAAGTCAACTTAAATCTTTCCTTAATTCTTTTAGTTGACTGATCTTTTTTCTACTTTAGGTGAGAATACATATTCATTGTTTTTCGCAACACAACAGAGGCAAACAATTTCGTACATTTTGTACAAACAAACAGCAGTTCTCGCAGACACTTAAATGTTTTGCTAAATTTTAGTACCCATTTAACATTTAACCGAAGTAAGAAAGCCCTTATTAAATTAGGTTTGATTTAAAATAGAATATTTGTATTTAATCCGGTTTAAACTTGCAGCCAAATCAATGATGCCCAGAGAGTTCCCTGGGGGTAAACACTAATTAAGTTTTAGTCGCACACAAGATGGAAATCCTAACAAAAAGACCAAATTAAATAAAACTTTTTGTATTCAGCTTTCTTAAGGAAAATTTTTAAGGTAGGTTTGTGCCACACAATTTAAAAGGCATCCATGCATTTCCATTAAGCGTTTTATCTCATTGGGCACCAATAAGTCAAATGTAATATAATTAAAAGTGTTACCATAGTACAGGCATGGCACTTATAAGTGTTGCATTGATTGCACGTGAAGATTAAGACAGTAACAATTAAGATTAATATAAGAAAACTTTTCTCCAGGTCACCACGCAGAACAAGTATTTTATAAAAACTATACAATTTGTTTTATTAAAAAAAAGTAAAATATATTTTTAATTCTTTAATAAAATATGTTAATAGATTTATTTTTAATTGTTGTGCTATCAGAACTGCACAAAAATATTTTTTTTGTAATATTAAGTCCAAAAATATAGCAATTTTAAGCTTTTTAATCGCTTAAAGTAATAAGTAAAGCTGTGGCCACATTAGCAAAAAACTTTGAAACTAAAAAAAAGCTTGACCACTAAAATGTATATTTTTCATATCCTCTTTTTAGTTGGAAATATATTTTTAAGATTTTAAAACTATGTATCAATAGACATAATTTCTTAAATTATTTTAATATGTTTGCTGTTCAAGGCAAACTCTAAGGGCAAATCGCGTTAGATAGTATTTAGTGGTAACACTCTTTTTGAGCAAATGTTTGACAGGTCTAACTGAAGCTTCACATGTGTTAATACAAGTCTCTGGTATTTAAAAAAATGATTCCTAAATTTCGCCTTCTTTTAAAGTACAAAATATTAACGTCAATATGAATTAATAAGTTAATAAGTAAATCACTTGGAAATGGGTAATATTTGTTGGTTTCTTTAATTATGTTTAAGGTCACCAACAAGCAAAGCAAGTGTTTATCTATTTGTATTTTGATTGTTGGAGACAGACAAATGTCTTCTAAAATCGAACATCAACTGTCATACCATGTATCCTTATTTAAGGTATCTACTAACTTAGTTATATGGTAGAAAGTTTAAGAAAGACTTTAAAAAATACTCAAAACAGTTGTATTGAATACATTGAAATAAGACAACATTTAAATAAATTGTACAAAGTTCACACTAGACAAATGTTTACTGAAATAGATGAGTTATTATTTTTTTAATAAGAAAATGTAAACTTATATTAAGACAAAAATTTAATATTGAATAAACTGCAAAAAGACTAAGTTTTTAAATACTTTTGGAAAGTTTTTTAAAATTGTCTTATATTCTGGGGGAGAAGTTTCTTTTGTGTTAAAAAAACTTTTAAAATCGCATTTAAAATCAGCTAAACTTCCATTAAACTATTGAAATTATTCTACTATTCAAAGACTTACTACATAGCTTGTGCTATGTCTTAATACGAATGTACAAGCAAATGTTAACATTTTTGTCATGCACTGTACCTTTTATACGTAACGAGAAGATTTGTATGGCACCATCAACATTGAGCAAAACAACATTTTGTACTACAATACACTAAAGGCTAACAAGTATAAGTACTCTTATGGTGTTTTCCTTTCTGGCAAAAATGTTACATTAATGCTACCATTCGAGCGGGTTTATGTTCCATTCTAAAAATACATGCAAGTGTGAAAACAGTTTTCGTTTTCCTTTCTAAACATGTTGCACAAATAACTGGCAAAAGTGTAACATATCTTACCCCCAATTATATTGCAGTTTAAGAAAGTACCACTTTTTACAGCTGTGTTTTGTAAGTAAATACTTTTTTATGCAGACGAGTTTTTAACACAGAGTGCAGTTTTTATTAAAATCAAGACATTTTTCTGTTCCATTGAAACAAAAAAAATGGACAACTTTATAAGTGTGGGTGTAAACTGAAAAAAATATTACACATACATATTGTAACATTATTTTTTAGAATGGAAAACACCATTAGTGTTTTAAGGCTTTTTTCCATATTTTTTTCCAGAAACAATTGAAAAATTTTAATATTTCTATTTTTAATAATTCATAAATATAAAAAAAGAAAAGAAAAATAAAAAAACACTTTAAAAACGAAGAAAATGTATGGGAAAAGATGGAGTGATTTGTATGTTAGCCACTAGTGTAGTTGTAGTACAAAGAGAAGAGCATTTATATGGTTTGGTTTTGTATATGAAAACAGCGATTAACACTAAAAAAACAGTCGAGGCAAGCAAGAATAAGTACTGTGGATATATATTGTAATAAAAAAGGAAATGGAAGGAGGTTTATTAACAAAGTAAACAAAAAGTACATACAAATATATAAAGAAAAAGAACAGAAGTTAATGCGGCTGCTGATGGTGGTGGAGAGGGTATTTTTAATATAATTTTTAGCCACGACTGTTTAGGTTATGTATAATGTACTAAGATTATTTAATATAAAAGTTAAAAGAAAATCATTTAATTAAAAAATGAATAAATTGTTGCATACTAAATTTGTCAGGCAGCCAGTCAGTCAGTTGTTGACTAGAAACTTAGCTAAAAAAAAATTCAAAATTGCAAAAAATATAAAAAATTCAAATTCAATGCAAAATCTTAAAGCCAGAAACGGTTAATTGAATAAGGATGGACTATTATTAAAGGCCTCTAAAATTTTCTAAAATAACTGTTCAAAATGTCTTTTGGTTAATATTCAATAATAACTGTATTCATTTGGTCTAACACTGTATGATTATAATGTGGCTGTTGTTTTTAGTCTTGTGTATTCTTCTACAAACAAAAAAAAAAAACAGGCAGCAAAACTTTTTATGTAAACGTTTTTTTTTATGTTCAATATGGCCACAAAGTTACACTCAATACATAAAATTTTATGTACTTAGTTCAGAAAAAAAAAGACAAACAGACTAAATATATTTTTAATTTACAGTACAGTTTTGCCATAATTATCAAATAGATCTGCTTATAATTATAAAAAAAATCATTAATTTTTTATGACACCTACTTAAGAAATTTAAAATTTTTATAATTCAATATGCTTCAGGAAGAAAAAGCGCGCGCAAAAATTTTATTTTGTTATAATGACTGCAGACCACAGCACTTTACCAAACTGAACAAATTATATGGAGATTTTTAAGAAATTCAAAATTTTTGCGGCCATTTTTAGGTGTTTAAACTTTTACGGATTTTTATGACCATTCGAAAATAAAATATTACAAGTGTTAATTTCTAAACTGTAGTGTAACATTTTTCACTTACCTGTGGAAAGAATTGATGAAATTTTTATCTGAATTGATGCACAAAACCACTTCTTTGACAATTTCAAATGAAAAAAATTCTTTAGAGGATTTTCAATTTTTGTTTATTATGCTTTTTACTTTATTTGGTTCTTGTGTAGTTTTTCTGTTACTTTTTTTTCTCTCTCAAACAAATACACACAGACAGGTTGACTTTTAGAGTAAAATAAATTTTGTACTAGTGCTACGTACGTTTCACAACAGTATGAAAAATCTACTTTGGCTGAAGCTCTAACAAACAGTTGAATGTTGTACTGAAAATATATTTTTTCGTATTCAATTCGTTCAGTTGTTGTTCAATTTGGTGGTTGGCGTTCTTCGTTCGTTACATTTAGTCTCAGTTCATTTGAGTACCTACAGTCATACATACATACGTAGATACATGTAGTAGCAGTATTAGTTTATAGTCATTGTGCGTGTGCTTGTATGGATGATGTAGATATGAATAAATAAAACTGAAAACAGCAACAAACACAAAATGTGCTTTTTTTTTTCGTTAAATGCTTTGAAAAACAAAGTATCGTATGCATGGCGACGACAGCAACAAAATTGCTGCTTATAATAATAAGGCTTACAATGATAATTATGATGATATTTTTTTGTTAATTCTCCTTTTTTTACATACAAACGGCTGGATTTACATAAATATTTACTTAAAGTTATGTATTGACGTTAAGAATTTGCTTAATCCCTCAGCTATCAAAATTTCTTCTCAAAATTCGTGCTAAAACACTAGCAGTCATAAGAGCAGGAACAGTTCCGTCATGTCTTTAAGTAAACAAAGAACTCACAATTAACTCTCTAGAATAGAAAGACAAACGGTTATTCTGATTAGTAATTACGGAGATTTGAGGCTCCCAAGCATCCCATAGACGCCGCAACTCGAAAGTGTCAATAAAGTAGTTCCCAAAGTTCCGAAGTCGTCTTTTGACAAATACCGGGCATTGCAGATTATATGTTTCATTGCCCCAATTTCGTTTGTGTCGTTGCACAAGTCAACTGTATTTAGTTGCCAATTTGCCAATAATGACTTAATGTGGAAGTGACCTCTTAAAGAACCGGTGACCAGTTTCAGGTCTCGCTTAAAAAATAAAGTCTTGGTTGGGCCTGTTGATGTTTGTTCAGTGGGAAAAGAGCCGACACCGCTTTCGTGCAATTCATCTGTAGCTTTATTTCCGGGTATCGCTGAGTATCCGAAAAACCCTAAAGCATTTAATACTCCTTAAATTCTGAAGCCCTGAACTGCAATCGCCAAACACTATAGACTTCACTTGGTTGGGATTTAGTATTTTAAAAGCAGATGTACTCGTAGATGGATAACGAAAAAAAGGGAAAAAATTAAATGTTAGCCACTTCCGAGCTTTGACGTTTATGACTTACTTACTTAGTTGGCCATTTAAAGTGGGTCGAGCTAAGGATGGATATCTAAGTACTATATTCTGACACCATTTTATTACTAGCGCGGTTGATGAGCTTCTGATAAAAGAAGGAATAAACCTCTTCTTCATTTCGGGTAAGTGCCAATATCTTCCTTCTAGGTATCAACTGGGCAGCTCTAAGAACTGGAAGGCTTAAAATCTTACTTTCAATTGACCGGGGCTTTGCCCGCCTTGAAATTTTTGGAGGGAGTTGAGGTTAGTGAAGAAACGAGCCTTTGTCTGAAGCACGGTCGGGGCTGCCTCACTTTCTTTGGGTAGAGAATAAAAATTTAGTCTGTACTAGTTTGCCACTAGGTTTGGCAGATATAGTTGATCTTTGGTAATGAAGTGCAATTTTATCTCGTTCTTCAGTTTGCACATCACTTCTAACATTGGTAGAGATGGACGTATATATGTATGTTCCAATAGAGATTTAGCCAATCTATTTTCGACTGACCAGAGCCCTACCTATTGCCACGGGAATCTGAAAATCTTAGTTTACATTGTCTGATTAACCAAGAGGTCTCCTTTAAAAATTTCTGTGGTTAAGGTTTCATTAAGGTCCAGAAGAAATATATTTTGTATTATTGATGAGATTTTACATGAGGATGTAATTGAAGGAATAGGCTTCCTAAAAGCTGGAAGCTGATTCGAAGTAGTTAAAAGTTAGTGAGGAAAGAAAATTGACTTTACTTATGCCTCTTTATAACTGAAATGGTACCACGTCTTAGTAGTAGCTAATAATAAAGGGTCTCAACTTGGTAATTTCGAAACTTGTAACTTTGTTTGATCTAATTAAATTTATGATTAGCACTTCCCCCTCGGTAAGACGAGACGAAAAATGGGTTAACATAGTCCAACTCTTAAGCAAGGTATTTACTACGGTTAAGTCAAGGCGAAATAATTGATCAGATGGTGTTACGAGCACAGCTGATCTACTTTTTTCTTGCATAAATCGAGGCTGGGTTGTCAAATTTGTTTTTGTTTTTACATATCTTTTTTGACACAGCAGCCAACGAAAATCACAACGAAAACGAAAATGTAAGTGTTAAATAGAAACATTCAAACGTATTTTAGTCCTATTCTATTGAATGTCAGTGTAATTTGTTTTTATGTTTGTGTCACATCAGAAGCTTTATGTAAATACCAAAAATGTACATACTCATTTTGACAGTTACATATTTTATTTCAATTGATATTTAATGCAGAAATTACATAAACTTTTAGGGCCAAACGTCAGTTTTTTGGTCAATTCGTCAGTATAATTTTTTAACACGGCAACAGTAGCACCATGATACAACTAATCAGGTAATCTCGTGCCTGCAACAACTACAAATTAGTACCAAAGTGTCAAACAACTCATAGAAAAAAACGATAAGTAATGATTTTTGTTGTTTTATTTTCACAGGGAGAACATAATTTTGACATTTTGGCACTAATCAGCTGGGCCGACGAGACTACCTGGTTCTTTGTATCATGAGTAGCACCAATTCAAATTGCCATCGCTTTGTTGTCGTCATTATCATCTTCTTTAAACATTATGATTGTTATTAGGTCTGTTCAGATTTTGCATACACAAGATGATGTTTACACTGTTACAAGCGGTAAATTCTTCTAAAAACAAATGATAAAGTCTGCAGGATCTGTTGCAAAGTGGTCTCACTTTTTTATGTGTCATTTTTTGATCTAGAGCCAAATTGTCAATAGGACAATTCATATGATGGTTTTATGGCTTTCATAACTGAACCTATTGGATTTTATTCTTACTGGACGAACAGAGCCCCTGGCCCTATGGCCGATGACGAGTGTACTAATTGGGCATTTTTAAATAATTTGGATTTAGCGATATTCTTTGAGGCAAGCACATTTCTTTAATATTTCCTTCGTGTTATACCAATATATACCTGAAAATTACCCAAAGTATTCATATTGAGCATTTAAGTATTCATTCAAAGAGTGAGCCCTATTCAGCCTAAAAACAACGTTTATGTTTTGACATATATACTTTTTATCCTTATTTTAAGTTTATTGTCAAGTTCCTAAATTGTGTTGCCTTGAATAAAACTATGTTTTGCTCAAATAATTAATTTATTTTTATATGTTTTTATTACGAGTTTTTCTTATTTAAAATTTAAAAAAAAAATAATACTTACACACTGCCAGTGAACACACCTACTGTAAACGTCATTATTATCAGTCTCATTTAGTATATATTAGGTGCAACAAACTACTTTTGTAATAAAGAGGATTAGTTAATGGGTGGTGACGAAAGGGAAGGTGTTGGTGTGGTAATGAAGATGACGACCAAAATGTTGACGCTGTTATTTGCGAGAGGATAGTGGTCAAATATTTTGTTAAACTTACATATAACGGCCGCAGTCGAGAAGACAGTATTTGTATGCGTGTGGGTCAGAATTTGTTTTTCGTATAATTATGGAGCCAATGACACATTTGACTTAATTTTAAGATGCAGAGGTAAAGTAATTTTGAGATATAAACTTTAAAATACTAACAAATCTGCAAAAAAAAAAATGTTTTAGGATTTTCTATACGATAATCATCGATGTGTTTTATATGTATGAAGTTAGTCGGTTTGAATATGAACGGCCTTGTTTATTTAATAAGGTTTATACAAACTGGAAGCTGCCATCTCTTCAAAAAAAAATGTGGTCTCATACAAGGTCGTATATCCATTTTTTATTAAAACAAATGGGTGCAACACACGAAATAGCAATGCATATGTATTAGTTAACGTCAGCCAAGTTGGTCCCCGGAGCCCAAATGCTAATCGGGTTTTACACGCATGTAGTGTTTTATATGTATGCAGAGTACAAACGAAGACCTTAAAGTGGAGATTAAAAACAAACAAAAGTTTTTCAGTATCATAGTTAGAACAACAACGAACACAAGTTTCTTTACGTTTAATGTTATATTAGAACCTACTAAGAGGTTGTTACATTTTTACCTTTCAAAACCGTTCATATTTTTTTTATTTGGGATTGTTTTTGAAATTTCGGCTGCAAATCTTAGCAAATAAATACTTTTCTGAAAAATTTTAAACTTTTTGAATCAATAAGGTCGTCATTTGTTTTAATTTAATAGAGGTCTGCAGCGGATAAGTTTTCAAATGACGTTTGAAATTTGACGTAAAAGAGAGTATGCACATGTATTCGCCCGCAGTTTAAGAGTACGGAAGATAACCGTAGTTTGTCAAATACAAACATTTATGAATTTGGTACAAAATATCTAAACAATAAGCGTAAATAAGAAAATACTACAAATAAAAGCTACAACATGTTCTTGTGCAAATACTTGTTGGCACAATGTCTACTCTTTTTTTGTGGCACGTTTTTGTTTTGCAATGAAATAATATGCTGTTTGTATGTGTGTGACGTTGTGTAACGTTTTGTGTATGTTTTGTTATACAAAAGAAGAAATAGCAGGCCATGTCCTTATTATTATTTATTTTAGAAATTTCGTGCATATTTTGTTATTGTAACAAAAAACAATTACCATATGCAATTTGTGTTTACATACAAATTCATACATATGAAAAATAAACAAAACAAGTAACAGAATTAAACCAAACGCCAAATGTAATTTGTGTTTGTTCCTAGTCAACTACTTCTTCAAAAACGAATAAAGCCCTAGTTGACACATACTTCCAGCATCAACTTGAATTTTTTCGGCAGAAAAAAAATAGAGCAATAAATTTCAAATAAAAAACTCTTTCAAGTAACAGCGAATACCTAGTTGACGATTATGGCGTTCATAGGAAAAAGGAGTTCTTATTATTTAGAGGCACTACGAGTTTAAGTATATTTGTGCAGCTCTCTACTATTTAAGCACGACCAGTGTACTTAAGTTCACAAGTGCATTCGTAAGTATGTGTGTGTGCATATATATTGTATGCCAATTTGTCTATTTTATCATCGAAGATATCTCAAAGGCATGCACAAATATGGACTGCAGGATAAATATATATAAAAAGAGCACTAACGTGTATAAAACTCCTTTTCACTACTTGGTAGTTTGTTTGTGTGTGCATCATACAATGGACCGTGTTTCTTAATGCAAATAGATGTATAAATGTTAGAATTGATAGACTCTGAAAAAATAATAAACGCACATATGTATGTACATACATACTTATGAATATTCATTTAAGTATCGATGGCTTAATATAGAAAGGGCGTAACTTGACTTTTTTTCAAAATAGCGTTTTTAGTTTATTCTAACAAACACCTGTCACGTTCATTATAAATTTTTTGTTTTTTTATTGCAAAAAAAAATGTGCTTCTTTTTAACAAAAATTGCATTAAAAGTGTTATTATATGCAGCCCCTTAAAAGTTTATAGTGTTTTTCTTTCTCCTGTTAAGTAAGAAAAAATTTAAGTTACACCCTTTCTATATTAAGCCATCGATATACATATATGTACAAGATGCGTGTACCTGAGGCTGCATATGTATGTAACATAAATAAAGACGGAACCAAAAGTGTGTAGATTTTTTTCCAATTTAGGAAATGGCTAGACTAGATAAAGTATATCTGTGGGAAACAGGAATGGAAAACCAAGATTTTTTAATACTTAAATTTTTAAGAAAAGTTTTTAACTTTCAAATAGGGGAAAATCATTTTATTCTTTGAAAAAAAAATTGTTTAATTAACCTCTGAAAGAGAATAAAATTAATCGAAACATAAATAAATTAGTACTCATACATATTTAATTTTTATTTATTTGGTAAGAGAAAAGATAATAATTATGTACGAAATTACCGGCTTTTTTTCGGGTTGGTAAAAATTGTACACCCGTCACATTTTCTAAGAGCATTTTTTCTTTATAAAAATATTATTTTTTGTAAAGTACGCGAAGGATTTTTAGTAAATTTGAAATCCTGCGGGATACCAAGTTACTGTACGGAAACCGATATACTTTAATTTGAGGTTAAATTATAATTTAATACCAGAATCGAACCTTTATACAAGAAAACATATGACAGCCCCTGACAATTACGCCACTTTATTTGTGACCATGACTTGCTGTTATTACACTTGCCAACACGATATTTGTGATGTAAGGTTTTATGTTATTAATTTAAAAACAAATGATACTGAGCTCCTATGCCTTCAAATTAAATTTTTTATTAGAGATTGAGAGTTAATGTATTTGGAACAAAAAAATACCAAAGCAAAATTATTGATATATCCAACCCTGATGTGAAGCTACATCACATATGCAAAAGTGTTTACACACACATACATAAATACGTACTTCTATGATATTTTTTAGCTTAATAGGTTACTAAATTAGGTCATCTGCAAACTAATAATGTAACCTAGATTTCATACTATATGAATTAGAAGTGAGTATTGGTAGTGAACACTACAATTATGTATTCCGAAAAAATTAACCAAATTCTGATGCTTTAAAAGTTAAATTTTTAAAAATTTTAAAACTTGTACCCTCCATATAGGCATTTCCATGAAAAACATGGGAAAAGGAATTTTCTCGTTATACCGTTCACATACTCATACTCACATACTGATAGTCAATCCGTTCGTTATTTCTATAATATTTATTAGCGACCCCATAAAGAACTTGCATATATACATCTGCTGTGTTTTGGTGTCAAACTGTAAGAAATATTTCTAAGTGGGTCGCTATTTTTAATTTGCAAGATCGGTTAACTATAGACCGATAAATAAAGAAACATTTGTAATGATCCATTTTAATGAAAAACCTCATTTATGTATCCCAAAATATCTCAGTAACTATGGCCACTTTCACCACATAACTTGACACATAGAGATTTCTCAGACGGCAAGCTAATTCTAAGGGAGCAAGGGGAGTGATAATCCCCTTATAGCTGCACCAATTTAATGAAATGATTAGCTTTATGTCGTAAACGGTAAAGAGAGAGGGAATCCTCACACAAAAGAAGCATATTCATGAATTCTCTGATACGATATATCTTAGAGACTATAAAAGCTATAGACTTCAAACCTACTGCTCCCAGGGTAACTAAGCTACCATAACGTTACATGTGTAATCATCCATTGGACTTATAAGATGTTTTCTAATTAAAATTAAAAATCTTCAAATGTAATTCAAAGGGTCATACCCGTCGCAATGGAAGCTCTCATTAGTAGTTTCAACTTACCAATACTTGGCTTAGTTTCAAAAAAAATTCATGTCACAAGTTTCATAAAAGGCGATTATGATTAGCAATCACTTATGTGCAGGGCAACCAATAACATTCCCTTAAAGAAGGGGGTTTACGCATAAAAATATACAGTAAAAACCTAAAAATATGCTTTAACAAATAAAAACTATATGTTTTAAATATAAAAATGATTGGAACTTAAACTACGGAATCCGAAATAACGAATTAATATCGCTAAAAAAAATTCTGATACAAAATAAAAAAAAGGGAAACCAAAATGATGTTAATCAATATTAAATTAAACGGGTTTAACACTAGTCGTGTATCGATTTTTTGTTCAATCAAAACAAAAAAGAATGGGGTTTGACTTAAAATAAATAATACAAATATGCAAAAATATGCCACAACCAATCGATATCAAAATTTTGCGAGGGATCTGACATGGATGATAATAATAATGGGTTTCGCCTTAAAATAAATAAAAAAAAAACAAAAACTTACAAAAGGTGACAATAAACACTTAAAAGAATTTTTGTTCAGTTTTTTTTTTAACTAAAAATCAAAAAATGCTTTCAAAACGAGTTTTACCATAAAATATGCTCTTAAAGGAAAGAAGCCAAAATATGCTTTTATATTGAAAATATGCAAAAATATGCGTTAAAGTTTTGAAAAGGATGATTAACGACATAATTAACGCAACTCATAAAAAAACTATAATTTTGCAGCCTTTTGGTTGCCCTGCTTATAACATTTTTTTTAAAAAACAAACAGTTTGTCGTTTTTATTCGTTACAAATTTTTGAGAAAAACTGACAAACACACTGGTTTTGTTGTTGTTTGTTTCTAACAGAAAGCCGTTACTAAGTATTTCGCTGAATTCACAGCCATTAAAACCCCATAATGATTTGAAACACTGAAATGCATATATGATTGTGCCTAAAAGAGCATTAATAACTATGTTTGTTTGTTGTTTGTAACTGAAATATTTAGAAAGAAAGGTCCTCTACCTAAAAAGGAATTCTGTTTAATATTTATAAATGTGCGATTACGAGGAGTACATGAACGATATCATTAAAGGTTTAAGCAAAAGAAAGAACATAAAGTAGAACGTTTTACGAACAAACAACTACAAATTCTATGCATGGCAAAAAGGGTCCTGAAAAGATAAAATGGGTGTATGTGTGTGTGTGTACATGTGAGCATAAACAACTTGATACTTTTCTATGAAAATTAAAGGAAAAATAATGAAAACTAGTAGAATACAAAATTATTATTTTTGTAGTTTAGAAAAACAACCAAACATACAAATACATATATAATCACATACATATATAACAAAAACATACTTTTATTCATATGTTTGTATATGCAGAAAGGAAAAAACAAAATTTTCATCCGCAAATAATTTCTGTCATTGAAATAAAAGAAAAAAAATATGTTTAAGGACTTGCACTTGCATTAATACAAAGAGAAATATTCGACAAATACAAATCAATCTAATGCTGGCTATAGATTTCGTTGTTGCTAGAAAAATGTGCAACATACGACAACCGTTACATGACAATTCCAAACTCACATGCATTATACAAAAAAATATTCATTTCCACCACCATCATATAACTCATATAAGATATAAAAATAAATATTTCACTTTTGCAAGAAGCCATTGTAAAAGGATATTTTTGAAATTTTCATTTAAGTGTTTGTCCTGTCGTTGAATTTCTAAGCCTCTGACAATATTACAAACAATATCTGAGTACAGTTTTGTGTATTAGGAAGTGTTTTTATCCTTAGGAATTTTTAAGAAAGTTTGTGGTAGCTTTAAAAAACGCTTTTTAGCAGTTTTATTTTTTTTTAGTAAATATATATACATATATGGGTCATTCTATTGTGGCCGGTGTGACCATTTTACTCACAGTTTGGTCCAAAAATATTAAATTACGACTGACTATCAACTCAGTTAATGGTCGAAAGTTAAAAATTATTTTTTTCACGGTTTTTAATACCTGTTTACCACATTTTGGAACTATAATCCCACAAGTATGAAATTAATGGCACTTTAATAAATATATAGGTTTTCGACCTTAACCTGTAAGAAAAACTCCTTAATTCATATTTTTGCAAAAAGTATTTTTTGTCCTTAATTTTATATATCTAGACTAAGTTGACATCCGACCTTATATGTATGTATATGGGTCAACATATCTTAATTTTACATTTCCAGACCCATAATTAAAAATATGCAAAAAATGCTTTAAGTCCACTTAGGTGACCTGTGGAACACTATGTAAATAAGAAATTTTCAAATAGACCTTTAATTAAGCAAAATATAATTTTTACTCTTTTTTACGTCCCCCCCCTAGATAGGGGTAAGTATGTTCTAGAAAAATGTTTGCAAGGAAAAATGAGTTGAAGTTAGTGCTACACACAAAAAATAAATGAAGTAAACTTTACTTAAATCAAGCCATAGCGGTGTCAAAAGTACGATGAGTAAGGTTTTTCTTAAACCAAGTACGAAAATTTTTACTTCAAGTACGATTTTTTTAGTACGAACTTCTTAGTTTTAGCCACAATTAATTCAAAATAGGATTGATTTAAGTTCGGAATTGTACTTGATGTAAGCCAAAAAAAGATTGACTTAAGCCGTAAACGGGATTAATCCGAAAATAAAAAGTCATTTTTTTGACTTATGTAGCTTTATTAAAGAAGAAGAGAGTTTAATATTTTATTTTTATTTTACAGATACTTGAAAAATTTATAATTAAAAAATTTCATATTTTGTACTTATTTATAGAAGGTGAGATTCGAACCAGGGACTTTGCGCACTGCAGCTAAAACGCGTTACCTCTAGGCCACCGAGGCACTTTGTTTTTAAATGCAAAATAATATATTAAAACAACAAATTTTTTCTGCTTAATTTGTTAAGGCAATCCAAATAGGCTTGATTTAAGAAAATGTAAGTAAGGATCGTACTTAAAAATTTCAAGAAAGATTTTGGATAAATTCAAGAAAAAAATTCTTGATTTTAGAAAGTGGGTTTTCTTTCTGTGTACGTTTAACCTACCCACGGTCACCCTGAAAGCTGTAGGGGGAGATTTATTACAATTTTATCAAACTTTGTATGTGAGTCCCCTTAGGCGATGGAGATAAAGGGTAAGTTTATTTTAGAAATATGTTTGGGATGGGAAATTAATGGGGGTCGGTCATATCCATTATTTCTTTCAGGCCGACTCTGGGGAAGTTACGAGCGTTTTAACATAATTTTTGTAAGTTTTGTATAGCAGACCCCTTAGGTGATGGTGATAGGCGGTAATTATAATTTAGGAATATGTTTGGAAACGAAAACTAATGGGGGCTGTAATACATTTTATTCCCCTAGGGACGACTCCGGCGAAGTTGTAGGGGGTTTTACCTATTTTTTTCTAAATTGTGTATGGTGACCCCTTTAGGGGGTAGAGATAGGGGGTAAGTATGTGCTAGGAAAATTTAGTTGGGGTTGGTTTTAAATTTGACCTTTGTAGAAGCACCCTGGAAGTTGTGGGATCGATTTGAAAAAAAAAATTTTTTAAATTAAACTTTGTATGGCAACCCTGTTAGAGGGCGGATATGGGGTGTAAGTATGTTCTACAAAAATGTCCGTAAGGAAAAACTAATGGGAATCGGTCTTACATTGCATATTGTACGGGGCAACTCTGGGGCTGTTGTAGAGGTTATTATATACAATCGGGCGATTTTGCTGGATTTCAATAGCGATTTGCTCGCAGATATATTTGATTGTTTGATACTATTTACAGTTCTATGCGATATCAGGGGACTTCAGAAAGTTGATTTCAACCATAACACGGACAGATGGACATGGCTAAATCGACTTTCCTATCTGTAAGGATCCAGAATATATTTACTTTATGGGTACACAAATGGATAATAAAGAAATTACAAACGGAATGACAAACTTATACCTGTATACCTTTATCACTTATGTGAAGGGTATAAAAATAATTAAATACGCAAAATTAAGTTTTATTTTATCAAAGCACATATTTAGGAGTTTTTTCTAATATATTTATACATACAATTATATATGTGTTGATGTGCATAACTTTTCCTGCATCTCTATCGTACTTTCTAAAAAAATAACGGAAATTTTCTAACGTATATTTAATTTTCTTTTTATTTATGATCCACTTTAACGTTCGTTATGTGTGTGTGTGGCATATGTGTATGTGCACTTATTTATGAATATACATATGTATGAGTTTAAGCGATATGTTTATTTTTGTAACTTCCTTTTAAGTTATTACATTGGTAGTTATGCCCTTTTGCTTTTAACTTGTACAAACGGCTTTATGGGAAACTGATGTTTTCCTAACATACAAATACACACACATTTGCATCGTTATACTTTTCCTAAGTTTTTATTGTTTTGTTAAGCATTAGATTCAAAACAATAGACTAAAATGTAACGGTTTTTTTTATTGAATGTGATATACAATTATCCAGTAAGAAACGTTAAAGAAATTTAACGTATTTTTTGTTCCACTCAATTAATTTGTTAAATAATTTTCTTTAAAAAAAATTCTTTATAAAAGCAAATGTTTGAAAATAACGTTTAGTAAGAAAGGATTTCGAGAAATTTGGAAATTTGTGGTGAAAATGAGGTAAAAAGGTAATAATCGAGAAAGTCTATACGATAGAAATAAAATTAAAAAATGATCGTATTCATTAAAATAAAAATTAACGGACCCGTGCCTGGCTTGTGTTTGAAATTATTGGACCCCAAGAGGTAAAAGAGTATAAAATTATATTTTGGTACTTTTTTTTTAACTTCTAGACGTATAGAAACGTAAGTAATTTAATTTGTGATTGACAGAAAGATTTTGAAAACGTTCTTTTGAACCCTACATGATAAACGGGGGGAAAATTATATTTTGGTATCTTTAAAGACGTCTAAACCAATATTTTAATCCAAATTGCTATTGCATTTTTTTTAAGAAAATTAGTGTAAAAATATGAATATAAGGGCTATTGAAAAACACTTGGGTCAAAAAGTCCAATAAGTGGACAAAAAGTACTTTCTTAAATTTTTGGTTCTTTATTTCATTTTTTAAAACAATGAATCCAGATTAATGAAATTATTAAAAAAGTGCAAAAAAATTACTTTTTAACATTTGTTATACGTTCTTGTATGTTTTGTAATGGTCTAGAAAAAAAATTAAGAAATATTGTTCGCGATTTAGGCTGCAAGTTAACTAAGTGGGCAAAAAGTTATTTTTAACATTTTTAGTACTTGTTTGAATACTTTAAAATTATCAGTCTAGAATCATAAAATTAAGGCATATTGATCCCTATTAAATCCCTAACTCAATTAAGTGGAAATTTTTTAATATTTTTTTTTTAAGGTTAACTTAACTTAGTGAGTAATAAGTACTTTTTAACACGTACCTTTTTCGATTTTTTTAATTAAAAGTCTAAAAATATGAAACATGTCTTATAATAATCCCGATTAAAGCCGGAATTCAACTTAGTGGAGAAAAAGTACTTTTTAACGTTTTTGGCACTTTTTTAAATTTTTGAGATACTAAGTAAAGCAAAAAAAAGTACCTTTTTTCATATTTCTTGTACATTTTTGCATGTCTTAAAACTATAATTTTTGAAAGATTATAACAGGAATTACAGGCACAGAAATCGATATGTTTGTTAAAAAATAAAAAAAAACTTAGAGACAATGGGGATAATGGCAGACTACTTAGCTTATAAAGAAATTACCCTTAACTAAAATAAAATATTAGGCATTCTCATACAAAACGATTTACTTTACAGCTTTATTTAGTTTTTATAAGTCAGTTTTAAATAAATAAAATTTTAAGAAATCTGTAAAGTAGATCTTAACACTTTTTGATAAATTTTAGCTCCGTTAATTTGTAACATACAAGTCTATTACATTTAAGAATAAGATTTAATACTTTTGTCCAGTTTAAAAATATAATGAGCCTTAAAATGAGTCTTAATCAAACTTTTTTGAAAAATTAATATTTGAATAAGTTTCCAGAATATCTCTGAAACTATAACACTGTTAAAATATTTTATAAGGACGATATTTACCCCCTTATTTTTTTAAACGCAACGCCCTTAAACAAAAGCAAAATGTATGAAAAAGTTTTTTAAATTTTAGTTTTTTCCATACAATTGTTTTTGTTATTTTGCGTTGCGTTTTACGTAATTAGGCCCTTAAAGTCATTTTGTTTCCTTACGGTCTGTGTTTTTTTAATTTAATTAAAGTATAAGTTTTCGAGTAAAAGCCAATTATTCTAAGCAGCATTCACTTCTTTCTTCATAACTGGAAATCTTCAGATGCCCAACACCAAGTGTGTGCAAATTAAATACAGTAACTTCAACCTTCACAAACGATTTTATTGTCTTGTGCTATTAATGATATTAAGAATTTTGTGTTTGTTAAATAACTTTTTTTTTATTTGTTTGTTTTTAGGAAATTTAAATTATTATATATAATTTTTTTAATAAAATATTTTAGTGACTGCTTAAAATTTAAAAAAAAAAAAAACAACTTGTAGTAGTAGGCCCCGGCGAGATTCGAACTCACGATCTCCTGTTTACTAGACAGGCGCTTTAACCAACTAAGCCACGGCGCCGTACCGATGGATTTTGGTAACATGTTGTATTTAAAGTAGCCATTTGCTTAAATAAAACATTTTTGAATTAATTTTAGTAAGGCACAATACCATTATTACTGTTAAGGAAGGTTTTTGTCTATGTCAACGCATAATTCAAAGTCACAATAACATCGAATACATCATAAATTCAGCAGCTTCCGGTTTACAGTATCTGGTTTGTGGATTTGCTGCATTACTTAGTAGATTGTTATGTTGGATTGTTGTGTATGAAATGCACGCAATTAGTTTTCGTAAAAATTATACGGCCAATTTTATGAATAAAGTTAAACAAACTGTCAAATATTTTTAAGGTTTTTCATAGAAACGAACTAAAAAAATTAAAATAGTTGTTTTAATGAAAATACTACTCTGTTATAGATTGCATATGCGTTAAAATGTTTTTTTATTTGTTGTTTTATTAATTGTTATACCAATGTTTTCAAATTATTCAAAATAACAAAATAATAACATACACAACCCCATGCAGACTGGAACAAAAAATTTTAAACCAACTGTCTTCATTTTAGCTTGCCACATGTATAGTATCCGTGTAAAGTTTTGTGGTAACAGTGGCTACATTTTCTGAGATACATTACTACATATAGAAATACATATGTGCATGGATTTTGATTTAAAAATGGATTATTTCAGGGTTTTTGTATATCTTCATAGTAGACAGATTTTGTTGACATTTGCTTATTAATATATCTTTTAGTTTGACAACGGAAGGGCAGGGCTTAATCGTCTTACCAATCTATAAGGATTCAGAATGTATACATATACTTACTTAAAGGGGTCGCAAATGAATATCGTAAAAATTACAAAAGGAAAGGCAAACTAATATGACTATGTGAGGGGTATTAAAAGTTAAAAAAAAAGATCAAGTAGTTTTTACTTAAATCAAGCTGTAGCGAATTCAAAAGTAGGGTGTGTACAGATTTTCTTAAACCAAGTACGGATTTTCTTAAACTTAATACGATTTATCTAGTATAAACTTCTTACTTTTAGCCACATTGAAGCCAACAAATTGATTGGTTTAAGTTCGTCGCTGTATTTGATGTAAGCCTAAAAAGATTGAAAGGCATTAATCCAAAATATAAAAACTATTTTTTTTTATTATCAAAAACGTAATATTATTTTTTTTTTATTTTTAACTTATACATAATATTATTTAATATTTATTATTTGAAAAAAAGATTCTGTACTTTTTTCGAACTGCTACACCAGCGCGCTACCATCTAAACCACCGAGAAACTTTGTTTTTTATATGTTAAAATATTTTCAAAACAACAAGTTCTAGCTTGTTGGAATTTTAACGTAATCCCAAATAGACTTTCAAGTACGATCTTGGATAAATTTAAAAATAAAATTATTTTTTCTTAAAACTTTTTTTTTCTTTCTGTGTAGTCGCAAGGAAACTTAAGAATGTCAAGTCAAGCATACCACCTCGATGATGTTAAACTAGATTTTTTTAAATAATCATTAATAAAATGTTTCATTTTTATTTTCCTGCAGAAATATGTATTCAATTTGCTTGAATAACTGTTATAGTTTTTAATTTTTATAAAAATCACCCTTTTTCCCCAAAAAAGTTTAATTTCACTTTAGAATTAAAACTTCAAAACTAAAATTGGGAACAGGGTTTATTAGGCCAAATTGGGGAAATGCAATTTTTTCTTCATAAAAAAATCTATGAATTCACGTTTCAAATAATACGAAAATGATCGAAGTATATAAAGAATGGTTCTTGTATCATTTTTATTTATTTTGCAAGAGCTTTAAATGATCACATACATACACCCGTCACACCCTTCAAATTTAAGAAAAGGTTTTTCCTTAAGCAAAAATAATTTTTTTTGTGGAAATAATAAATTAATTACTACTTTTAACTACTTTAAAAATAAAATAAAAAATAAACCCGTTCTTAAAAATACGATCTTTAAGTCAAAATTCTTCAAAATTTCAATTTGTAAGGTCACAACCCTTCACAGTATTTAAGCGATCATTGTACCTGGGCACTATGCTCTTGAAGTCTCTACTTGAAAACATACCATCCTTGGAAATCATAGACTTTTTTTCAAACAAAAATTGTAAATTATTTAAGATATAAGCCCGGTAGGTCAGTGGTAAGTGCACGAGTCTATCAGTCTGGAGGTTGTGGGCTCGATTCCCACCAGAAATCCTGGAAAGTCTGCTTCATTCTTCTGTTTTTTTCTTTTTTATCTATCATTTGCAAAATTTGTTCTCTCCTTCCATCTCAATCTATTCTATCTGCCTCTCCAGGTAACGCAAAGGGACCGAATTAAGCTAAGAGGACTCAAGTGAGCTGCTGTATCTTTTATACCTAACTAATCTTACTAATTAATTTATACATATTTATAAAGTCAGTCACACCCGTCACAATGGAATTGCCCCTTAACAACTTTTTAAATTTTATCGATTTTTATAAAAATGAAACCAAATAAAGAAATAATTATGTATTTCTTTATTTTTATTAATTTCTTTTTTGCAATTTTTAGTTCCTGCCAAAAAAAATCACCTTAAACCCTAAAAAAAATTTTAAAACACACATTTTCGTAAAAGTATATACTAATAACAAAACTTTATTAAACTTTTAATTAAAAATATTAAATATATGCAAAATATAAAAATGTAAAAACAGTAGATTAATTGAGAAAAATAAAATTGCAAATGGCTGGCTTGCAATTATACATTTCTCTTTATAAAAAATTTAACAAATTAGTCTGCTAAAACTAAAAGATATTTGGCTTAATTTAAAGTAAAGATATGCATAAAATATAATATAAATTAGAAATATATGTATAAACAAGGTATACTTATGTAACATTAAATCAGCAGGATCATAATTATGGCTGTTAATTATAGTCCTGCTTACAAAGAAAGTTTTACAATTCTATACTTAAAAAAATCAGGGTAATTTTATTTTAAAAATTTTAATAGTCTAAGTTATATTTGTAAATAAAATTAAGCATATTTTATATTTAAACTTAATGTACAGGGCGTTTTTATAAATTTTTAATGGGTGTTGTTTTTTTTTCTTTTAGCTTTACATATATACATTTTTATTACAAAATTTTAAATAACATTTTATTTTCATTATATAATATTGCACTTAAATTTAATAGTTAACAGTTTAAAGCATTAAATTAATTTAAAAAAAAATCCCTTGATACATGGAGCTGCTATTTTTTGGCACAAATATTTATATAGTTTCAACAAACATAATTCCTTGCGGCAAAAATATATAAATTTTTAACTCTTACAGCAGCATAAAGCATTTTATTTACTTCAATCTCAAAAGTAACAATTTTCATTAAAAAAAAAAACAAAAAATAACAATTATGGCTGTTAATTGTTAAGTTTTTGCTATGAAAATTGTTATTTTAATGATAAAGTTTTTAATAATATTTTTTATAAATAACAATTTTTTAACAGAAATAAAAAGTGCACAAATATTCCTAGACCAACCATTCACTGGCAAAGGAAAATTTAAGCGGCTTACAACTTCTGCTGAGTATCGTTGTGTATTTTTTGTTATTGTCCTCAGCGTGGGCAGATGTAGCAGCAATATTGCCACCTGGTCCCTGATAATAATGATTAAAATAATGATGATGATAATTATGATAATGATTCAAATAATCATATTCATGACTTTGTGAGGATAGTTTATATAGATCTGCGGCTAAGCGATGGCCGCACATATTGCAATTCCTTAAATTACTATGGGAACTTTGACTTTGACTAACACTACTGGACCTATTAACGCTAGCGCTACTATAGAAACTCTTAATATTACTTCTACTAGTAGTGTAAGGATTATTGCTAAAATAATTTTGTTCATGCTCATAGGTTGTAGCTAAAGATTTAAATTTAAAATTAATATCATATTCTGGTTCTCGATTGTTATTACTACTATTAATATTTTCTTTAGCGTTATCATATGAATTTAATTTAGTTTTAGTTGTACGAGTACTTGCACTAGCATTATAAGCATAATTTATATTATTTAATTTATATTTATTATTTTTGCCACTTTTATTTAAATTTTCACTATCATTAGATTTTTTTAATTTTGTTGTTGTTGGTGATATTGTTGTTTCCTTTTTATTGTCATAGACATTGTTAAGCTGGCTACACTCATTGTTAGTTATATTCGTGTTTACTTCAACACCATGTCACACATTAGTGCCCTGTTGCCCAGGTATAGCAGAATTATATTTTATTTGTGGCTTAAAGGTAACATTATACCGCTCACGACAACTACCTTTGGAGGCAAAACAAAATTTATATATAATATACATGGGTATACATAGAACCGAAGAGCAAGTGACGGCCCAACCGACTTTAATACTCCATTCAGGATATTTATATTCTTCGCCCAGCATGTCCTCATAGCCCAAAAATGAGAATATAAATATGGCCTGTATAGGAAAAAATTTTAAAGTTTTTCATCTTTTTTTCTTATACTAATGTACAAAATGAACCAAGGAATATCAAAAACTTACTAATAAAAATACTGGACTTATATATGTCCAGCATATGCGCCAGAAAAGTCCTGGTCTTTTGCCCAACATCTGTTCAACATCAGCTGAAAAACGATCGACACCATAGAACCAAAAAACACCAGCTGCCTCAACAAAAACAACAAAAAGTATAGCCAAACCAGGCCCGTATACATTTAAGAAATTTACCAAGAAGACACCACCCTGAAAAAATACAAATTTGAATTTATTTTTCTTCCATAATTTTGTAGCGTATTTTACGAACTATTTTTATTTTTCATATTTTTCAAATTTTCCAAAAATAAGTTTCTAGTTAAATTTATAATAATAATTTTTATTGAAAAACGAGAGCGCTATATTCTACTGTGCCGAATCTTAGATACCCTTTACATTAAACCTTCGAAACCCCGAAACTTTTTTT
The DNA here is from genome assembly GCA_963583895.1 of Melanophora roralis. NCBI lineage: Eukaryota > Metazoa > Arthropoda > Insecta > Diptera > Rhinophoridae > Melanophora > Melanophora roralis. The sequence continues at coordinate 18,352,938 of OY757191.1, read as the reverse complement.
AATTTTATCCGCTTTTTTTTTTTGAGAAATATTTCATATTTTAACCTTCTTAAGGTGATTAGGGCAGCTGTATAGGGTTTTTACCCTAATTTTTTTAAATTTTGTAGCGACTTTTACTCTAATTTTTTAAAAATTTTGTATGGCAACCCTCTTAGGTGTTAGAGATAGGGGGTAAGCATGTTTTAGAAATATGTTTTGGAGGGAAAATTAAAGGGGGTCTGTTATACATTTTATTCCTCTAGGGGCGAATCCGGGAAAGTTGTAGAAGTTTTCACCTTTTTTTAAATTTTGTATGGCAACCCTATTAGGGCGTTGAGATAGGGAATAAGTATGCTCTAGGAATATGTTTAGGAGGGGAAACTAATGGGGGGTCGGTCGTACACTTCATTTCTCTAAGGCCGAATCTAAAGAAGTTGTGGGCATTTTTACCTAATTTTTGTAAATTTTGTATGGCGACCCTGTTTGGTGACAGGGATACGGGGTAAGTATGTTTTAGGAATATGTTTGGGAGGGAAAACTGATGGGGGCTGTGATACATTTAATTTCTCTAGGGCCGACTCTGAGGCAGTTGTGGGCATTTTTACCCTATTTTTTCAAATTTTTTATGGCAGCCATGTTAGGGGCTGGAGATAGAGGGTAAGTGTGTTCCACAAAAATGTTGGGGAGGACAACTTAATTCTGGTCGGTCTTACATTTTACCTTTATAAGAGAACCCTGAAAGCTGTGGGAGCGATTTAAAAAATCAAAAATTAAAAAAGCTATGTATGGCAGCCCTGCTAGAGGGCGGAAATAGGGTGTAATTATGTTCCAAAAAAGTGTTCGCGGGGAAAAACTAATGGGAATCGGTCTTAATTGCACATTTTATGGGGCAACCCGGTACAGTTGTAGAGATTTTTATGTAAAAATTTTAGAGAAATAAACAGAGGTAGTCTTGGATTTTGCCTTATATCTCGGTCAGTTATCGGGCGATTTTCCTGGATTTCAATTGCGATTTTCTCGCAGACATTTCTGACAGTTTGATACTTCAGAAAGTTTATTTAACCATAACACGGAAAAGGAAAATATGACAATATATGCCAAAATAGCCTCTAACAAATCGGTGACAAAATTTTGCAAAAGTTCTGAAACGGATAAACAATAACATTTAAAAAGAATGGGATTTTGCATGTTTTTGGTTACCCTGACTTTTATTATTTTAAAGTACATATTTGTAAAAGTAAGTTAAAGACAACTATTAGCAAGAAATGTAAAAATATGTAGGACAACTATTCAAATGCTTATAACTCATAACAAAATGCAAGAATTTAAATAAAAACAAGTAAGAGCGCTATATTCGGCTGTGCCGAATCTTATATACCCTTCACATTGACCTTTCGCAATCCCAAACTTTTTTTATTTTTAACCATTTTTTTACTTATGAAATATTTCTAATTTTTAAATAGGCTCTAAGGCCAACTCTAAAGAAGTTGTGGGCATTTTTACATTTTTGTAAATTTTGTATGGCAACCCCATAAGGGCGTGGAGATAGGGGGTAAGTATGTTCTAGGAACATGTTTGGGAGGGCAAACTAATGGGGGTCGGTCGTACACTTTATTGCTCTAAGGCCAACTCTGAAGAAGATGTGGGCATTTTTTCATTTTTGTAAATTTTGTGTGGCAACCCCATTAGGGCGTGGAGATAGGTGGTAAGTATGTTCTAGGAATATGTTTGGGAGGGCAAACTAATAGGGGTCGGTCGTACACTTTATTGCTCTAAGGCCAACTCCAAAGACGTTGTGGGCATTTTATCATTTTTGTAAATTTTGTATGGCAACCCCATTAGGGCGTGGAGATAGGGGGTAAGTATGTTCTAGGAATATGCTTGGGAGGGCAAACTAATAGGGGTCAGTCGTACACTTTATTGCTCTAAGGCCAACTCTAAAGAAGTTGTGGGCATTTTTACATAATTTTTGTAAATTTTGTATGGCAACCCCCTTAGGGCATGGAGATAGGGGGTAAGTATGCTATAGGAATACGTTTGGGAGAAAAAACTAATTGGGGTCTGTCATACATTTTTTTCCTCTACGGGCGACTCCGGGGAAGTTGTAGCGGTTTTTACCTTATTTTTTAAAATTTTGTATGGCAACCATGTCAGGGGCTGGAGATAGAGAGTAAGTATGTTCCACAAAAATGTTTGGATGGAAAAAATAATTTGGGTCGGTCTTACATTTTACCGTAGGAGCGATTTTAAAAATGTTTAAATTAAGCTTTGCATGGCAACGCTGTTATATGTATGAACAATTATACTAATAAAATTTTTGGTTTGGGTGTGTTTCAATAATCTCAACATGACTGATTCTGTTTTTTTCTTTTTTTGTTGTTTTTTTTATTATTACATGTAAAAGTATGTTCTTTGTTGTTGTTGTAGACTCAAAAAACCGAGGTAGTCGTGGTTTTTTGCTTATATCTTGGTCATTTATCGGGCGATTTTGCTGAATTTCAATACCGATTTTCTCGCGACTATCTGTGACAGTTTGAGACCACATTCGGGTCTAAGCGATATCGGGGGGCTTCAGAAAGTTGATTTCAACCATAACACGGACAGACGGGCAGACGGACAGACGGACATCGCTAAATCGGCTTCCCTATCTATAAGGATCCAGAATATATATACTTTATGAGGTCCCAAATGGATAATAAAGGAATTACAAACGGAATGACAAACTTATATATACCCTTATCACTGATGTGAAGGGTATAAATATATGTTCTTGTAAGTTATATTATATGAAATGTATTTTCTTTAAGGAATAAAGGGCCAAAGGGTATTGTAAGTTAATATCTTTTAAATGTTTATTATATATATGTATGTTTATGTATAAGAAAAAATACACTAAAGATTTCATAGTATGAATTAAACTATTTCATTCTAATATAAATAGACGTTTTGGTTTTAAAGCTCATTCTTCGTCGTAATTTATTTACTTGACATAAAACCAACATTAGTTTAGTACAAAATAAATTCGCATTAGAAAAATTATAATTTCTAATGTAATCAAGTCAAGTGATAGCAAACGTTAACACTCACCATAAAACACACACAAAAACAAACATACATACGTTCACACATAACTACCACTATCAACAGGTGGAATAAAAGTAGGAGTAGAAGTAGATAAACAAAACTTAACTACAAAAACCTTTTCGGATAAACACAAACATGCACACATAAGGATGCATATTCTTATACATATGTATGTATGTTCGTAAATATGTAAGTGAATACCGACAATAAATTAAACGTTAACGAAGACTAAGAAAATCATACATTAAGAATAAGTCAGTCTAACTAACGCATAGTAAATCATTTAGACAGGTGTTAAAAGTGAAGTTAATATAAACGTACAAACTTAAAAAAATGAATAAAATGCAGTGTATAGAAATAGTTAATGTTTATTTGCTTATCAGCCTGAAACGCTGAAAGCCACTTTATTAAAACAATGAAATAAGAAGTATTTGTAAATATTTATAAATAAATTGTCAGGGAAACCGGAAAAATAGTTTTAAAAAGGTGTTTTAAGGGCATTTAATATTTGGTATAAACTTTAAATAAAGCTTCTAGAAAGCGGATTTTATATTAAACTCCAACTAAAAGCTAGAAAATGATAAATTGTTAACCGTTTTTAGCTAGTATTAAGTGTAACTGGAAATTTTTATTATAACTGGGAATGAAAACAAATAAAAAAATTAGGTTAAATGGAACCCACCACTGTCCTTATTGCGATTCTATCCTTTTATACATGGATATTAACAACTGAAAGGAGTGATGCCAATACGCCGCACAGTGGGTTCGATGACAACGAAAGTGGCGATTAATTCATGGGAGCCGTAATTTAAATTTTTTTTTAAATTTTTTTTTTCAAATCGCTAAATATGCATAAAAAGACATACATATTCTTAAAAAAAGATACACGGAAAAAAATTTTTTTTTACGACTTTATAGACATTTTTATTTTTCGGAAAATTATAGTTTGTTTCAGAATTTTCGCCGTAGTTTTAAAATGGGAAGTGATTTTTTCAAAAAATGAGAAGCAAACAAAAGCTTATATTGTCTTCTTTCTAAAGATTAAAAAAAATAAATATATATTTTGCATAAATATAAAAATATGTTTAATTAAAAGTCTGAATTTGGGTTTTGAAGGATTTTGAGAATTTTACAACTTTTTTAAAAAAGTAACGAAATAAATTTTTATAATTTTTTTTTCTTTATTTTTTTTATCAATAATTGTCATACACTTAAAAGGAAACCATATTATGTTCATCCTCACCTTCATCATTATAATCTTCGCTATCATTACTCTCACTTTCATGTATTTCTTGAAAAATAATAGGCGATAGCAAAAGCTGTAGTTCGGAATTTGATAAGTTTTGCTTTTGCTCCGCTCATTTTGTTTATTAATACTAGATATGAATGGATCTGAACTGAGAAAAAAAATTTTAAAAATATCTTCATTCGTCTTTTCTCGGCTGCATTTGCGAGCAAAATGTTCCCTTTAATTTTCAAAATCCTTATTTCTGGCTTCCTGAGCTTCTTCTGAAAGTTCTCCAATCGGTAAAAGGTCATATTTTATGATTTCGGGGCCATGAATTTAAAATTTATGTATTGTAGGAGTCATACAAAACCATTTTAACACTCTCGTAAATAAAGATGACTGAAACTTGTTCACGCAACTATCTCCGACAACAATAACAGCAATAGTAAGCATTGAACCAACGTTAGTTTTGTTAAATACATGACTTTGAAAATACACGACTTCAAACAGAAAAATGTTAATAGCAAAAAATGGAGCAACAAAATCGCAAATTTTCTTTTTTGTTATATCAATCTAAGACTTTATACTTTTAGAAAATATAAGACTCAAAACCCAACCTTAATTAACTTGAAGTTATTGTTCACGAAACACCAAAAATATGCCAATTTTGGACCTTTTTTAAAAAAAATCGTCAAAAATATTTTTACAAATATTTTCTACAACACTACATCATTTTTGTACACTTTAATACCTGAAGTTAAAGGTTCCATTCTTAAAATAACACTTTGTTAACGTTAAGTTTGGAAAATACGGACTCGTTTAATGCAAAATTTTACTTTTTTCACTTTTTAAAAAATTGGAAACAATTTTGTACTTTGACACGTCACTACGGAGCACACTACGGAGTCAGCTGACAAGATAGATGCTTGAAAATTTACATAGTGATGTAGAATTTTATTTAGTTTTATCCAATACCAAATATTATTACAAAAACTTAATTTTAAAAATTCAATTGAGCGTCACTTTCGAACCATTTCAACCCAACGTGCGCCGCACAGAAGAAAACATACAAATTTATATATATATACATAGTCCCTGATAATTACAATATGACGTATAATTTAAAGAACATATTTTTAAAGTATTCTATCGTAAATATTTGTTTACTTTTAAAGATGTTATGTAATAATTAAATAGAAATTTAATTGCTACTTCGTAGGCTCAGTTTTATATACATATTAACTAAAACCAAGCACTATATGCAAAAGAGCCCCCTGAGCATAAAAATAGAACATTTACACGAATTTCTATTTGTATAATCTTAATACAAAATTTTTATTTTCTATTTTAAAATATATAAAAATGTACCAAAAATATAAAAAAGTAAATTTTTTCTTGAATTTTGCAAAAAAAATACCAAAAATGCAAAAAAAGTACTTTTTGTCCCTATTGCGATCATATCCTTTTATACATGGAAATTAACGCTTCTTGTATAAGTGGCTTTTGCCAAGTTAGATGTCGTTGACGACTTAAGTGATAAATGTACTCTATGGACTTAAAAGAATGTAGAAAATATATTCTTAAGACATATGTACATGGGCCGGTTTATGTGCTGATCTTTTTCATGAAACCTCCCCACACATGATATTTTTGGTTTTTTAAACAAGTGGTGTAGAAAAGTAGGCTCTTAATTACCCTTTTTATCTACAAACAAAAATATCGTGCATGAAAAATATCATCATGTAAATTGGCCCTATGTCAAAAAAAGGCTTAAAAGAGTGATGCCAATACGCCGCACAGAAGAAAACATACAATTATATATATATACAATATCCCTGATAATTACAATATGACGTATAATTTAAAGAACATATTTTAAAGTATTCTATCGTAAACATTAATTTACATTTGAAGATGTTATCTTACAATTAAATAACAATTAAATTGCCACTTGGTAGGCTCAGTTTTATATATTAACTAGAACCAAGTACTACATGCAAGAGCCCCCTGAGCATAAAACTAGAAAATTTACAAAAATTTCTATAAAATCTGTATACAAAATTCTTATTCTCTATTTTAAAAATATATAAAAATGTACCAAAAATTTAAAAAGGTAATTTTTCTCTTGAATTTTGCGAAAAACTACCAAAAATGCAAAAAAAGTACTTTCTGTCCAAAAATATTATAAAGTCTTTTTTTACTTGAATTTTGTAGTTCTAGAACCCAAATTTAAAAAAATATGATTAAAAATGTGAAAAAGTACTTTTTGTCTACTTGGTTGACTTTAGCCCTCAATAGAAATTTTCTATACTCACATCTTTTAAAATATAAAAAGTATTAAAAATGTAAAAAAGTACTTTTTCACCAACTTATTGATTTTCAACCATAATCTAGGTCAATAATTTTTAATATTCTGTAAAAAAACACAAAATTAAAAAAAAAAATCCTTTTGCCTACTGTAACGACTTTTGATCTTAATCGCGGCCATAACCTCAAAAATGTAAAATTTTTGACCAATTAGTTTATTTTTGATCTCAATCTGAGTGCTTAGTTCTTAATGTCTTATTTCAGGATTCCCTATCTCAAACAACACTTTATTTCATATTTTTATACTTATGATTTAAAAAAAAAATAAAAAAGTACTGAATAAGTACAAAGTTATATATAGTATTAACCTTTTTTGGATACTAAGTTGAACAAAATTAAAAAAAAGTGTATCAAAACCGCTTTCATACTTTTTTAAGCCAGTCGAACGCATTTCGAATTACGTTTCTATCTTTGTTGGGATAAAAAACTAACTGCCTGTCCCAGTACGACTCAAATGAAAATGTGAGTGTTTTGCTTTTAATATACATAAGTATATTTTTAAACGAATCAGGAAACGAACGTTCGTTTGGGTTTTACGGGGAGTACCTAAGAGGCTCAATATATAATTTTTACCCTTTTTTTTACCCCTTAGATTCTAATAAATCAAAAAAAATCCCGAAAATACATTTATGTATGTTTTCATGAACTGTTAAACCTAATTTGAAATAATTTCTTGTTAATTAAATTCAAAAAAGTATTATCAGTAACGAATTTAAGCTTATTTCCTAGTAAATGCATCCAAAAGCGGGTTCAATTTCGAAAAAAACACACACAAAATACATAAACATAACAAAAGATTGCGCATAAATTTTTACTTACATAAGTCATAGTGGGAAGGGCACACAAATAGATACCGGCCAAGAGAATTAAAACAAATAATTCCCTGCGTCGTCCAATACTGCGAGGATATTCATCACATAATGCTGTTATCATGGCTTCCAGGCCGCCAAATGTACTATCCAAGCCCAAAGTAATTAACATTAAAAAGAAAATTATTGACCAAAATACAGAACCACTCATAGTTGCTATAGCCTCTGGATATACTATAAACACCAAGCCAGGACCCTCAAGACCCACACGATCTATGGTAGTTTTTTGAACATGAGCCATGTAACTGTAAGAAGTTATGAATTAAGAAAACAACAAATTAAGGTAAATTGAAAATATTAAATCAGTAACTAAAGGTTAAATTATACGTGACATAACCATAACCACAAAAAACAGGTGTTCAAACCAAACTTATGGGCAACACTGTATTTGATTTTAGGTGACTTACAAGGCGAATTCATGCAAGGTAAACCCAGGGCGAAAAGTTCGTACCTATAATGCCAAACACAAATATGGCATCATTAAAAAAAAAAACAAAAATTATTTGCACAAGAAAAACGTGAATAAAACTAATTTTACACCGTTTTTTTGCACAAAGCACAAGAACGCATCATTTGGTTTTACTGTTTGTTAATTAAAAAACACGCGTAATTTTTTTTAAATCAAGAAGAAGCACATAGACAAACTTTTGACATATTGTGAGGTAAATTGCACGAGCAAAAAATAGTAAGCTGATCTGTCGAGACCACCTTCTCTATGAATTCGTCTTGGTGACTTACCATTACGCCATAACCATAGAAACCAATTGAGTTGTGGTTTTTATGGCAACAGTTGTAGTTATGGCATAATGTTATGGCACGTATAATTCAAGCTTAAAAGGCTTACCCCAATACAGAAAATATAACAAAACCAGCCAGAAAACTGGTTAAACAATTAATGCTACTGGTAATTAAAGCATCACGATAACAATTATTATGGAATTTATTATAACTAGATAAAGCCAAAAGGGTGCCAAAACCAGGACCCAGCGAAAAGAATATTTGTGAGGCGGCATCTATCCAAACCTAAGAGAGAAAAGTAAAAAAATATTTCATTAAACATAAGCATTTTTAATGGACAGCATTTGTATGAGACAGCAAAAAACCAACCTTTGAATTTTTCAGTTTATGCCATTCTGGTGTTAAATAGTATTTAATACCCTCATCGGCGCCAGGCAACGATACACCACGTACCAATAAGATAATAAGAACAACATAAGGTGCCAAAGCTGTAACCCACACCACTTTGCCAGCCGAACGTACACCCTTCCAGAGGGAGAAATAAACCAAAATAAATACTCCAAACACACATAAAGCTAATGTTGGCTTAATAGGACCCATATAATCTAGACCATCTGATTTATATTGCTCCAATACATTGCGTCTATTTTTTTTATTTTTTTAGTTTTATAAAAGAATTCAAAACAAATAAATAGAAAACATATTAAAGAAGAAAAATAAATATTTAAAAACTTTTATTTGTACTTTATTTGTAAATGTGGTTGAGGTTTGAAAAGTTCTTATTAGCAAAACCATTAGATAAATAAATTTATTCAACTTGAATTTTAGAGAGAATGCTTGAGCCAACTGATTTGCCACTATTTGCTAAACCATCACCCACTCCACAAAATGTAGTAAAGTGTTACATTGATTATTGTGGCCATTAACCACACACATTAAAAATATATATGGAGGGAAATACATATGTGCATATCGTACACTAATTCAAAAACAGCCTCAACTCAAAATTTGTCAAAGTTATTTGCCAATTTTATTTACTTACTTAATGCGTTTTGCCCTCCAGTTTTCAGCACCAAGTTTTGTGAGATCTTCCTCAACTTGGTTCTTCCAACGGAGTTTCGGTCTTTCCCTTTAACGTCATCCTTCGGGATGGCATCGAATATTTTTTTCGATTGGGCGTTTTCTTCTATACGTATGGCATGCCCTAGCCAGCGTAACCGTTGTACTTTGATGCGCTTAACTAAGTATGTCGATATCTTCATACAACTTATATAGCTCGTGATTCACTCGACGATGATACCCTCTGTTGACACAGAGAGGTCTATATATTTTTCGAAGAATCAAACACGCTAAGAATCGCTTCATAGCACGGGTAATATAAACGCCCAATAGAGTGTAATTTTTGTTCGTCAAACGTTTGCATTTAGTGAATTTAATTTTAAATTTAATTGGTAAAATAACAACAAATTTTTTTAAACACCAAACAAAGCTCCTCAAGAAAAAAACATTTTGAGTTGGGACTGTTTATGATTTAGTATGCGATATGCTTATTAAATGTTCTTTTTAACTTACTCGAAAAACTCTTTAGCCGGTGTTGTTTGATTGGCTGTAAAACTGGCGTTTGTTACCGGCATACAAGCAGCCGTATTCCATGGATTATCACATGATGTCCATGGCAATTTTGAAGTGAACGAGGCAAATAGATAATAAACAGCCCATCCTATAATTGTGTTATAATACATGCCCATATAAATGTCTATTAGACATATTGCATATCCAACACCTGTTGCAAAATTGAAAGAAAAAAATTAAAACAAAAATAAACAATCAACAAACTTTTCCAATTAATTTTTGGTAAAATGTATTGGAAAAAGAATAAACAAGTGCATATACGACAATAAAAGAAAAAAAATGTTATACTTGTTTTATAAGAAATTTTAAACTTTTTAATCTCAAAAGCAAAAAAAAAATATTTTTACTGTTTTAGCATTGATGTTGTCTGTAACCTAGATATGCTCAATTCCAAGCAGAACAGCCCAAAATGAAGGAAGTCACTTTCTTCTTAAAAAAAAAATCGATTTTCGTCTAAGAGAACGAAAATGGTTGAAATATATTTTATTTATTTCGCAAGAATTTAAAATTATCCCATACTAAATAATCGCTACTTCTTCTTTTACGTTTTGACAAGCATGTCACACCCGTAACCTTTTCTAAAACATTTTTTCTTAAGCAATAAAAGTTATTGGTAAAAATTAAGTATCGAATAAAAAATATAAACCTGCTTTCAAAAATATTTAACACAATAGAATCTTAAAGTCAAAGTTATTTAAAATTTTTAATTGAAAAAGTCACACCCGTCACAGTCCTCAAATTGCCATTTTGAGCAGAAATAATGTTTTTTAATTGCCTTTTTACTGTTAAACGTTTGAAAACATACCATACTTGGGCCAAATTGTGAGTAAATTGGTCACATTCGTTACAATGGAATTATTCATATGTTAACCCTGAAATCTTGCTTTTGGAAATCCCGTTTTTTTAACTTAATAAATAAATCTCAAAACTAGAGGTATTTTTACTTTAAGTTCTGAGATTATCTGTATCCTAGAAAATTAAAATACACACATACATATTTGTATGCCCTTTATATGAGAGATACTGGTTTGTAAGGGCGCTTTTTATGATTCGCCGAACTTTATATGAATTACAGTCAAATCCCGATAATTCGTAATCGCAAGGGACCGGCCATTTCTTACGAATTATAGGGGTTTTCGATTTAGCGGGATTTCGATTTAACGGGATTAAAATAAAATAAATACGAATTAACGGGGTTTTTCAATTTATTTAATAAAACGATGAAAAAACATAAAAAACATTGATGTAACAAACTGATCTTAAGAAAATAAACACACACGCAAGCAAAAGTAAAAACCTACGCAAAAAAATAGCGGTAAACAAAAAATCATTCTTTTCATGTTTCTGTTGTTTTTATTACGAATTATAAGTGGTAGTTAGCAAATAATTACGATTTATAAGAGGTAAAGAAGGATTTATTTTCAAAAAAAATTACGAATTAGCGAGGGGACCAAAATGTATGGAAATTTTGCGAATTAACGAGATTTTTTCAAGGGACCGACAGTTTATTACGAATTATCGGGAATTACGATTTATCGGGGTACGAATTAACGGGATTTGACTGTATATAAGTCATTTTTCAAATTCTTTTGCACCAGGTTAAAAGTCGATAGCTTTTTTAATGTTCAAGATTTATTGCATCCTTCGTGCCACGATGAAGTAATTACTTTTTTACAAAATATAGATATTGTACTTAACAGCACGTTCACACGGGAACCTTAATTTGAGGTTCGCTTCCTAATCAACGGTTCGTGCCCTAATAATGGCAAACCATATATGGTGCGTGGTGCAAAGTTTTAAGAGCAAACCTTCTATGTTCATTTAAAATCTTAAGCGAACCGTGTGGATTTTTTTATAATCTCAAATATTGTTAACAAACTGTCGCAATGCCTAAATCGATATCTTTGTAATATGTATTACGGTTTCCGATATATGGCGTATCAAAAATTCTATACTATATTACTTTTTTAAGCTTTACACCTCAGGCTTTAAATAATCACTCTTTCTGTTAAAAATACAAAGCTTCAGCGCGGGAGCTTCCCATACACATTATGTACTTACATGTTTTGCGATAGGCAAAGAGTAAACGTTATATTCCAGTGTGTATGTTCTTGTATGTGTGTAAGTCTATGAGTTTTTTGACTTGACTTGACATATTACAAACAAAGATTTTCGCACAACTTTGTTATTCATAACCCCATTGTAAACATTTAATTTAAAATTACTTTTTACTTGTTTAAATGAAGCATACAATTTGTTAAGATTTAATTATTGTATTCTAACAATTCATCATTTAGATCTTAATTTAATCTTTAACTTATTAAAGTGTTATTTGTATTTATAATTTTGTTTGAGACTAATAAGAAAAAAAAACATACGTACATACCCTGCAGGAAATGGCAATACTGAAATTGTAGTGATTCACTATTGACGTTGTCACAAGTACTTTTGACAAGCAATAGGCAATGATTTTTGCTATAGACATTTAACATTTTCGTGTTATTGAAAATCCACTGTTGGCATTGGTTTTCCTGACAAGGTAGATCTCTTGGGGTCATATGTAAAGTTCGGAATCAGTGTTTCATTAGTACCTTTCAGCAATATTAGTCTACAGTAATACTGACTAGCAATACCCCAGGCAATGGTTTTTGGTAATAGATATTTAACAATGTATGTCATTAAAAATTAGTATGTATTTTGTATGTAAATCACTTTTATAGCACAACTGAAAACAAACTAAGGACTAAAAAGGATCATTTCAATTAGGGTGACCATATATTTCTGGTCCGAAATCAGTACGCTTTTCAGTTTTTATGTATAGTCTAAGGATTATCTTAACTTAGAGAGATCGATTTAAATCACTTCCTGAGTCGATTAAAGCCTTTCCGTCCGTTGTAAAGAAAATATTTAATTCAAAAAATAAATTCTCAAAATATTTTTAATCATTCTAGGGGAGCCATCGACCCACTCAAAACAAGATTTTAAAGATTAAAACTATTTTAGTATACTTTTTGCTGCTATACAAATACCTAACTTCTTAGTTTTCCTTTGACTTAACCAATTGTTTGAGGAAAAAAGTTAAATTTTTAATTTATCTTGAAAAATCAGTACAATCAGTAAATTTAAAAAAAAAAAATCAGTACATGTACTGTTGATATTAGTACAAATGGTCACCCTAATTATAATGTTTGGCGGCGAGCCAAAGCTTTTATTTGCTGCTGACAGCTATTTCCTTTTGTAATCAAAGTTAAACATAAAAATGCAGACGTGTTGTTGACAATGTCGCCAAAAGGGCACCTAAATAGTTGACAAGAGTGGTGGCATGGAGGCACTTACCCCGACGTTTCCTTCAGGGTATGTACATATATACACACAAACGTACATGGATGCATGCAAACATGTATGAATAAATGTCATACTTTTACACATTTAGTTCCGGTTCACTACGCTACACTATCGTAGCGAAATTTTGAATATTTTCTTTAACCCTTCTGTGACATCCTTGGTACAGCTGTACCAATTAGGATTTTAAAAGTGGGTTTTCGATATTATTATTGAACCTTCAGAGCTTACCCTTTAGAAATGCCTTAACTATATAACGGAGAGTATAATTATTGATTTTATTTTGTATGTATGTATATGTCTTAAACATAGGCGGAGAGGGGCAAACTTATGTTTATGTGTCATTGCTATCCTTGGTACAATTGTACCATAAACATTTTTGTATGAAAAACGTCTGTTTTCGTGTTTTTTCTTTTGAGTTTTTTGAGAAACCGTTAGTTTTACTTTTTTGTTTGTTCCTTCAATGCAAAATTTGGAATTGTCACAAAGTGTTTCTTTTAAAAAATCAATATATACGTGAGTTAAACTATGGCTGTGGACAACCAGGGGAATCATATTTGAAGACTTGAGTAGGCAATTTTTTTTAGGAACAAACCAATTTTTAGAAAAGATATTTAAATGATTACGAAGATCTTTAAAGATTTATTCAAAATTAAATAAGAAAATGGGATATATTTAAATTTTTCCTATTTAAATAAACAGGGGCATCAAATTGTCCGGTAATCTTTGAATCACCCATATGTATGTTAATATGCATATGTATATATATAGAAGAAAAGACAGACAAATTAAAAAACCGTTCTAGATCAGTTATAATAAACATACATACAAATACACTCGTACACAGTTTTTGCAAAGATATTTCATGAAAAGTACTGGTTTTTTTAAAAATGTACTGATTGTACTGATTTTTTAAGATAAATTAAAATTTTAATTTTATTCCTCAAAAAAATTGTTAAATTATAGTAAAACTAGATAGTAAGCTATTTTATAGCAACAAAAAATTACAGCAGCAAAAAAGGACAGCATCCCAAAAATTTTTAATATTAAAATCTTTTTCCTGAATCAAATATTTTCTTTAAAAAAGGACATAGACACCCAGACGGACGAGAGACTTTAATCGACTTGGGAGGTGATTTTAATTCGATCGCTCTAATTGAAGGTGGTTTTTAGACTATAATAACTCAAAAGCGTACTGATTTCGAACAAGAAACACATGGTCACCCTAAGTACATATATATAAAATACATTCATCAGTGAATGTTGTATTCTATCAAGCTTTTGCAACACAGATAAAGTTATCTAAAGACTTATTTATATTTAAAACAAGCAACAAGTTTTTCCTAAAAAATTTTTTTGTTAAATCAGATAACTTTAAAGTTTTTGCCTCCTTAAAAAAAAATATTTCAACAATATGAAAGCAAACTGAAAGTGACAGATAATTTAATTTTATGCAAACATTTAACTTTATACTATACATATGTATATATTTAGTTCAATTAGTTATTTGTTTGAAATACGAATTTTTGTATGTGTGCACTTACATATGTATACCCTTATATTAAAAATGAAAATAAGCAAATAGGACATTAAGCTTTAAAAAAAACATAAATCATCTTTACAAGCATTAAAAGACTTGTTATTGGCAACATTTTATTTGAAGTGTTTACATTCTTCACTCTTTGTGGCAAAGACACATTTAAATTGCAAAAAAAAATTCTACTAGATCCGATAGAAGAAGAAACTTTGTTTTCCTGTTCTTTTTTTAACTTTTGTAAAAAGCAAAGCAAATAAAAACTACTTAAAGTCATACTTTATGTCAAACAAAACAAAACTGCTAAGCAAACAGTTTTTATGCTCAATAAGAAAGAAGTTCATAAAACAGGTAAAACAACGTTTAAAATTCTTAAATATGTTTAAGATAAATTTATCTTCTTTTTATAGAGCAAAACTTAAACGTGTCTTATTAGCATCATAAGTTAGAAATCAGTGAAAAAAACTTGTGTACAAAAGAAAGCACTAAAATAACACAAGGGATTTGTATGCATTAAAAATGTTCAACAAATTTTAAATAACAATGGCAATACACCTGTAGAATGCAAGAATGTATTTATTAAAACCAAAAATCACTTACCTTTCAAAGCTGGGCATATACGTTTCCAAATACTTAGACAGCCACAACGGTGAAACTGTCCCAAAGCCAATTCCATATAAAATAACGGTAATCCTCCAAATACTAACATAACGCAATAGGGTATAAGAAATGCTCCTCCTCCATTTTGATAGCAAATGTAAGGAAAACGCCACACATTTCCTAAATCGACAGCAAAGCCAATGACAGCTAAAAGAAATTCAGCCTTTTGGCCCCAGGTTTCACGTCGTCTTTCCGTCACCGAAACAACTAAGACACGCTTTTAAGAAAGAATAAAAAAACTTCATATTTATTTAAAAAATTATGTTAAACAAACACAAAAAGAATTTAAAAAAAATCAGTTTTTAAAATCTATTTTAAATTGCTTGTAAATTTGCCTCATTATTGTTACTCGTGTAAGTAAGCAGGCAAGTAAGTTATCGTAAATGTGTTTGTGTTTTATAACCTTTCTTAAAACTAAACAAAAACAATGTTTAAAATATGGCAATGCCAGTGAAAACAACGACCAAGGTTGACAGCTGATACCGCTACTAAAACGTTTAAAATACTGTCAAGGCGAATTCACAGAGAAGGTAGTCTCGACAGATCAGCTGACTATTTTTTGCTCGTGCAATTTTCCTCACAATATGTCAAAATTTTGTCTATGTGCTTCTTCTTAATTTAAAAATATTACGCGTCGGTTAGATTTTTAAACTAAAAATTTTAAAAAAGTGTTTTAATTAACAAATAGTAAAACAAAATGATGCGTTCTTGTGCTTTGTGCAAATAAAACAGTTTAAAATTAGTTTAATTAACGTTTTTTTCCTGCAAATAATTTGTGTTTTTTTTAATGATGCCATATACAAATAATTTGTGTGTTTTTTTTAATGATGCCATATTTTATTTGACATTATCAGTACGAATTTTTCGCCCTGCGTTCACCTTGTATGAATTCGCCTTGAATACTCTTTAAATTTGATATCGGTATTGATACCGATAATGAAATAGTATTTCTTTGTTTCCAAATGCCGGTATTCGAATACTGTTTTGACGTTTGACGTAACGACATTTAACACCACCAATTTGCTGTTTATAGAATACGAAGGGCAAAACGTTTTAGACATTTTGTGTTTATTTTGTTGTTGTGACAAAAACAAAACACGTACAAAACGCCCAAGATGTTTCGACTTTCGTGTTCTGTAAACAGCACATAAATGATGATACAGAACCCTACAATTTGTAGCAAAATCAAGTGCTAACTGTGGTTACAAATAGAACTCATGGTGAACGCATCCGGGAAAGAATTTTCGACCCCTTACTACTTTTTTTATATATGGAGTTTGACAATACCGCTCAAAATATTTCACCACCATGTTGTCAAACTCCATATATAAACAAGAAAAAAAGTAAGAGAGACGAAAATTCTATCCCGGATGCGTTCACCTGATAATTAATTTCAACATGATAGAATCTTTTTTATTCTGACAGCGATTTTTCTTATGCTTCACTCTGAAAAAGGAATTCTCTCAATAATATTCCCACAAATTTATTAAATTTTATACATTTGTAAACAAACCCACATGTTTCAAAGAAGAAAACTAAGACCAAAAATGGAAATAGATTTAAAATTTTGTAAGTTTATAAATAAAATTAGTTTAATTGTTTAAAAATTAGTTAAAGAAGTACGAAAGCATTATATTTTGCAGTCGCAACTTTAATTCCAAGGAAGTCTTGTGGATAAAAATTGAAAATGTTATATGTGAGTTCGTGAAGTAACAACGCTTTTGGATTTTAGGTCCCGATATGAAGTTGCTTACACTAACATCGAACAAAGAAACTGTAAATATGGCAACCTTAAGTAAAACCCCTTTACATAAGAGTTAAAGGTAGACTACCCTGCAGAAAACTCGACTAGGCCGTACATTCATGTCCATTAAAAAGCAAATGTCCACAAGAGTCCTACTCCAAAAGTAACCCAATTGTATGTTGAAAAAAACATGGTCCATTTTACATTATAATGTCATAGGGCCGAACCACTTAACCCATTTATACAACAAATCGGAGTAGTTTCAAAACTACTCTATGGTACAGCATAGAGGACTACATAGTTCAGTTTTACAACTACCACATTTTAATATGCGATGGTAATGACATGAACACCTGTCGCTTAACTACAAGTTCTTGTTTGACAATGACATGGTCCATCGTTGCATTACATAGGACCATGTTGTAGCTAACTAAAATGAACCATGTGGTCCAATATTTTTTGCAAGGTAACTACGCATTTACACATGCAAGCATTTTTATAAAATTTTTGCACATGTATACGCATAAAATCGTGTATTCTATGTATTAAGTTAAGGTGTGTTAGTGAAAAAATGAAAGAAATGCAAGTGTATTGTTAATTTTTTGCACTGTCACTTGCATGAGTAATCCCCTTGAAAGCTTCCCATTGGCTAACTGTATTACTTTAAATCAATGTTAGCCAAAAGTGTCTTAGGGGACCAATCGGGGTTTGCATGTACACAAAACGAGTACCCTGCAAAAAATCTTGGACCACATGGTCCGTTTTAGCTGAAATGGACTAGTTACAACATGGTCCTTGTGTAATGCAGTCATGGATCATGTCATTGTCAAACAAGAACTTGTAGTTACTTAAGTGATATGCGTTCGTGTTTTAACGATTGCGTACCGATTTGTCGTTGTTTGTAGGTAGGATAGAGTAGTTTTAAAACTACTCCGACGTAATGCAAATCTGGGTTAAGTGGTCCGGCCCTAGGACATCATAATGCTAGAAAGACCATGTTTTTTACATGCATTTGGGTTAGTTTTGGAGTAATCCTACTCCTTTATGGACTAGTCCATACACGCATGTATGGACTAGTCCAGTTTTCTGCAGGGTATCCACAAAAACCATTACAAAGAGAACTTAACCAAAGAAAAGTAATAATAACACAGCCTGATATTGCATCGCTTTTTCTACACCATTTCCAATTGTATTTCAGAACTTTCTAATTGTATTTCAGAAATTTCTAATTCAATTTCAGAAATTTCTAATTCAATTTCAGAAATTTCTAATTCAATTTCAGAATTTTCTATTTCAATTTCAGAAATTTCTAATTCAATTTTAGAAATTTCTATTTCAATTTCAGAATTTTCCATTTAAAATTTAAATAGAAACTTCTGAAATACAAATAGAAAATTCTGAAATACAAATAGAAATTTCTGAAATTGAATTAGAATTTTCTGAAATTGAAATAGAAATTTCTGAAATTGGATTAGAAATTTCTGAAATTGAATTAGAAATTTCTGAAATTGAATAAGAAATTTCTGAAATTAAATTAAAAAATTTCTGAAAATGAATTAGAAATTTCTGAAAAACAATTAGAAATTTCTGAAATACAATTAGAAAGTTCTGAAATACAATTGGAAATGGTGTAGTATTAAACACATTGAAAAATACGAAGTCATCTTCTCGCACTGGGGCCCGCTGTAATAACAGACCTAATTTTTTTTCAATTATTTCATTTTGATCACTTACTTATTTCACGCCCCTCTTTATTCCACTTATGTCCTATAAATATACATTAATGATGTTGTATTTTTGCAATAATCGCTTATGCGTTCTGTACGGGATGCAAAGTGTTTTTTAAATAAATAATGATTTTTCCTAATATTTGCTGTGATTAGGGAATTAAGTTTCATTTTATTTTCACTTACAAATATTCCAGCATTATTTAAATCTTATTTACAATATGTTATGGTATGAGTTTAGTTGACCTATTGAAGAACTCTAAGTTATACCTATACTAGCTTACCCGTCCCGGCGTTGCGCGGGAATAATATTAAAAGGTAAAGTTTGAAAGCAATTGTCTAACTTAAAAAAAATGCATATAAAACTCGGGGAAAATTACGGCATTCGATTCAACTCGAAATTTTGATCGTTTTGATGAGCTGTTTATGCTTTTGGTATGTTTGGGGGGGGGGGGTTCCAAGTGCAAGCCAGAAAATTCAGCAACCTGGGATTATTTAATTGTTAAAGCAAAGGCTAGTTTGTTTGAAAACTGCAAGCGTTAAGAATTGGAAGGCAAACCTTTTGGATTACTTGGTATATGGAGCTTAAAAATATCTTCCGCTTAGAATTACCCTGTTGGTATTGTTGCTCCAATAATATTGCCATACACGGGGTGGTTTATATGCACAAACCTTGCTGCTCAGATATTCCCACAAAAAGAAGTCCGGAGAGTCAAATCAGGCCAATCATCATCACCATTTCTTGAAATAACTTATTGTGGGAAAGATATCTCGGAGAAGTTCCATTGTAATCCTAGCTGTATGCGATATAGCTTCCCATTACGCCATTTTCCGTTTTAAAAAAGTAAGCTCCAATGATTCCTCCTGACCAAATTGCACACCAGACTACCACTTTTAATGGATGCAAAAGTGACTGATTGATAATTTGAGGGGGTTCTTTTACCCAGAACCGACTATTCTGGCTATTGACATATCCACTCAAATGAAAATGTGCCTCGGCACTCATTATTATTTTTTCATGAAAAACGGGGTTGTCATGTTTTATTGATTAAAACACGTTGGGTTACTGAATATTTTTTCATAATAAATTTGCCATGTCTCTACTTCATGACTGAAAAATACGAACTGTCAAGACTAACGTTTACCAAAATGGCGGTAAAATAAATTAGTATACCTTGCCGGGGGACACCCTGTTTATATTAATCGTTCTTAATTTATAGTATAACTAGCTTACCCGTCCCGGCGTTGCGCGGGAATAATATTAAAATGTAAAGTTTGTAAAGTTTGAAAGCAATTGTCTAACTTAAAAAAGTGCATATAAAACTCGGGGAAAATTACGGCATTCGATTCAACTCGAAATTTTGATCGTTTTGATGAGCTGCTTATGCTTTTGGTATGTAAATTTTTACACGAAATACCCTTTAGTGTTGTTAATAAAACTTTTACATAAACATTAAACCCATAGACAATATTGCGTGAAATTATGCAAACAAAACCTAACAAAACAAATCTGGATTATTAAGTTTTAAATTATGTACTATACAAATATTAATAGTTAAGTTTGTATTTTATAAAAAAATGACGGGTCGTTAGGTACTTAATAAAACGCTATTTTACACTCTGTTAGGAGTTTTTCCATTTAGTGCAAAAATGTGTAAATTTTATCCACTTAGGGCCATAGTACCCCTAGGGGGGGGGGGGGATTTCCAAGTGCAAGCCAGAAAATCCACCAAACCAGAAACCTGGGATTATTTGATTGTTAAAGCAAAGGCTAGTTTGTTTGAAAACTGCCAGCGTTAAGAATTGGAAGGCGAACCTTTTGGATTACTTAGTATATGGAGCTTAAAAATATCTTCCCCTTAGAACTACCCTGTTGGTATTGTTGCTCCAATAATATTGCCATACACAGGGTGTCCGCCGGAAAGGTGGTTTATATGCACAAACCTTGCTGCTCAGATATCCCCACAAAAAGAAGTCTGGAGCAGTCAAATCAGGCCAATCATCATCACCATTTCTTAAAAAAACTTATTGTGGAAAGAGATCTCGGAGAAATTCCATTGTAATCCTAGCTGTATGCGATATCGCTTCCCATTACGCCGTTTTCCATTTTAAGAAAGTAAGCTCCAATGATTCCTCCTGACCAAATTGCACACCAGACTTCCACTTCTAATGGATGCAAAAGTGTTTGATGGATAATTTGAGGGGGTTCTATTACCCAGAACCGACTATTCTGGCTATCGACATATCCACTCAAATGAAAATATGCCTCGGCACTCATTAATATTTTTTCATGAAAAACGGGGTTGTCATGTTTTATTGTTTAAAACACGTTGGGTTACTGAATATTTTTTCATAATAAATTTGCCATGTCTCTACTTCATGACTGAAAAATACGGGCTGTCGAGATTAACGTTTACCAAACTGGCGGTAAAATAAATTAGTATAACTTGCCGGCGGACACACTGTATATATCTATCGTTCTTAATTTATAGTATAATTACATTTCAAGTGTTTTTCAAAAGGAGTTTAAAGTTTTCTTATATTGTTATACCCAAATTTTATTATGTTTTTGTAAAAAATTTTGGTACCTTAAAAAAGCAAAGGCCTCAGACCTGCCTCTAATTATACCGATTGCCACATAATCACTTCCTGAGTCTATTAAAACATGTCAGTCCGTCAATCCGGCTGGGAGTTAATGTATTCTTGTGAACAATGTAGAGACCGCATTTTTGCAGATATTTCAATGAAATTTGGAACAGATAAGTATTTTGGCATAGAAAAAAAGCATGTTGTTTGTGGTGATGATCAGTTAATTTTTTGACCTAGCTCCCATACAAAAGTCCTCCGGGACTTAGCGTTTTAGGCTATAACTGGCTCAAATATTGCTCTATCTTCAAATATTTTTGCACGTTTGTCCATCTCTATGCCACTAACTATTGTACCGAAAAAAATAAACATTATCGGTCAATTTTTGAGCTTCATAAATATCGCAGCAATAGAAGAACCAGTATGAAGACTGTAATTTTTGTGGGCGCGGCAACCCCTAGTTCTTTTCCTTTAGAATTTTAGAATTAGAGGCCTTTTATATGTGTGCCAAGTTTGAAAAAAAATCGGTGCAATAAAAGTACCAGCAAAAAAAGTTTAATTTTTGTGGGCGTGGCACAGCCCACTTTTTTACTTCCAAAATTTTAACTTTAGAAGCCGTTTATATGCGAACTAATTTCAAAAAAATTGGTCTGGAATAAGTGCCTATCATATAATTTTTGTTTTTGGGGGCGTGGTCCCGCCTCCTTTTTTGCCTTAAAATTTTTTTCCGTTAGAGGTGTACAAAATTTTGAAAAAATCGGTGCAACATATGCACCAGTATTAAAAGTTAGTTTTTTGCAGTAGAAGTACAGTTAGATTTAAAGTGCTGTGGGCGTGGAACCTCCCCTTTTTTCCAAAAACGTATAGCCTATCGCACACCCAAGGCTTCAAGGTATTTACATTCCAAATTTCATGAAAATCGGTCCAGCCGTTTAGGCGTGATTGCGTGACAAACAAACAAACAAACAAACAAACTTACACCTTGATTTTATAATATATATAGGGATTAACAGACCTCGAGCCATTATTTGCATAAACCCTACAAATCTTATTTGACTTTAGTTTACATTAATTTTTGTTATAATTTAAAAATGCAAACAAAGGAACAAAGGAAGCGGTAAACTTTAATGTAATTCATACCTCATTATTTGTAAATTTTGGCGCTAAGGGATCCGTGACTTTGGCTGGTGTTGCATTATCTGTATCATCTTCGTTTGAGTCATCTTCGTTTTGTGGCGATTCTTTATTATTGCTCCAAGGAGTTGTTGTGCTACTATTTGCTGCAGTTGCTATTGACGACGAATTTGTGGTTAAATTGTTTGCAAATTCACAACTATTGCTTTTATTTCGATTCATACGCTCCATCTTAACAAAATACCAATAACAACAAGAAAAACACTTTGAATAATGATTTTGAGGTGAATGATTTTAATGTTGTCGATGAGAGCGATGTAATGGAGTTGAAGTTTAACGAACAGTTGCAAAATTAATGAATTATTCCGAACTTGTTTGTTTTAATTTCGTATTTGCTTAATATTGTTAAGTGCAAATATTAATTAATGCCAATACTTCCATTTTCCTCTCTGCCTTTAATCAAAGCCGCAACCACATATTATCAGTTATTATTTTACATTTAAATGTTGCAATTGTTGCACATTAAACTTATTGAATATTAAAGAAGAGTTAAAGGTGTTAAGTAACCAAAACCTAAAAAAAATCAAACAAATTAATTTCTTTATGATATTAAACAATTATATACATACAAATATGTTATCTGAAATATACGAAAGCACAGGGGGATAAATCGCAGGCCAAGTACTAAAGTGACCTACGTTAAAACATAAGCGTAGTTCACTATTGATATTTAAAAAAAAAAAAATATTTTTTAGCCGCCACAAAGTTTCGTATCTTTAAACGAATATAGTTTCGAGTATAATAGAATCAATACTAAATGGTTGTGTAAACAATTACACAAAATACAGTAAAAATGCTAAAACGTAGATAGTTTGTGTTTTTAGTTTAACTCATTAAATAACAATTAAATTTGTCAAAGGTTTTATTTATTATTCTGGGGCCATATTTTGTAAAACGTAATGTTTAAAAACAAACAAAAAATGTTTGAAAAAAATTTATATTTCAATATTATTCGAATACATTTGTTACTGTTTTTAAGCTTTGCATTTTGTAAAGGAAAAAGGGGAAGTAATTCGGGATGCCAAACGGGACTAGTTTTTTCAATCCCAGGATTCGGGACTCTAAAATTTGAATTCCTGGAATCCTGTCATTTCTCGCAACCCTTAAAATAAATGTTAACAACACAAAACAGTAATGGAAATATAAATAAGACCTTAATACTGCTTCACTTTTTCACTCATTATTTATTTAATTAGTTTGCTACTTACAAAAATGTGGCAACATTTCAAAGAGCAAAGCATAATCGAAAATATCTTTTTATAACAGCTGTAAAAGCAAAACAAACAATGGAAAACGCGGGTAAAAACAGGTAAACATTTCCAAAAATGAACACCCAGCCGGCGGGTATTGTTCAATCGACTAAGGAAATGAAGGCTTAAAGCACCTGTAACTTATAGCGTATTTGTAAATTAAAGGGAATTTTTTTATCTTAAAAGCTTTCAACTATTTAAAAAAAACGTTATTGGAAATTATTTTCACGGTCGCATCATCCATTAGTATTTTTTTCAAATGAAACGAATCAGAAGTAAAGGGGCCTTATTAACATAATGTTTCAATTAGCCATCGAACTGATGTTCATGGCGTACTTTTAATAAAAAATTGTTTTTATTTTTATGTCTGACGTTTCAAAACAAAACTATCGGTAGAAAAACCTGCTTTTTTCAAATAAAACTTTCTTCCAACATTAACGGAATATATTAACTTCTTCTAATAAAAATAAATTATATGACTAGCCAAATTAAAAAGCGAAAATTTGTATTAAAAACAATTAGTTCAACAGAAAAAATAGCAAAAATCATTTACATTGAAAAATACGCCATGAATATCAGCTCGATGGCTAATCGAGACGTTATATAAAGTCAATAGTTAAACAACAAAACACCTTTTTTGTTAATTTGCCTGTTGTCTAAAAGTAGAAATTCTGCAGAATGATAAAATGATCACTTACAAGATGAATTTATACAAAATAGACTTTTGCTACCTTTAAAATAACTATTTTTACAAATCATGTTGTACTGGACTTACACGATAATTTTCTTCATGAAATTACTTACATGAAATTTTGTGTTTCTAGACAAGGGAAGTAGAAATGTTAGCTCTTCTTCAACCTTTTTGTCTTTACACAAAAATTTCGTAGGAAGTAATTTCATGAAAAATTACACAGTGTAAGGTTGGAACCAAATCGTCGCATTCGATTCAAATCGAAATATCACTAGATCGATCGAGTTGTCCATGCTTTACGTATAGTAATTCTATATTTTTTTACTCTCTCTTGCTCACTAAACCAACTGAAAAAATTGTGTGCTCACCAGAGCTTTAAATCATTGTTAGCCAGGAGCAGTGTTGCCACCAACGAAATGTTATATTACACATGGATCAACCCAAAATTACACATGAAATTACGAATTACACATGCTTTTTTTTGAAAAAAGGCGTTTTTTGTTCTAAATTTAATAACCCAGCAAAAACTTTCTTTAAAATTAGTTAAAATCAAAAAACTCCTACTCATTAGCACTTTAACACATTATTTTAACATGTCGATGACATTGGAGGCAAGTACCTACCATGCTTGCTTACAAAGAAGGTGTTAAATAAGTACTTACCATGCTCGATTACAAAGAGGGACTTAAATAAACAATTACTTTATTGGAATTACAATAACCTTTTCATGTTGCCCCTAGTTACTCATTGTTGAATTTAAAGTGTTTTTCTGTGATGTTTTGGTTAAAGCTGGCTCAAAATATTATGCTAGCATAAGTTAAAAAATTGTCAAACTGAAACTAATGCCTAAATTTTAGATTAGAACGAACTCATTATCTAACAACTGCTAAGTTATACAGACGGTATGTAATAGTAACTTAAAAGTAATAAATTTGTAATTACTAATTACTTAAAAATTTTTGCTGGGAACACATACTTTTTTGTTAAAAAAATAACGATCTACATTTTTTTAAATTAAGAATTCATCGTTTTTTTACCCTTCTTATAGTGATAAGGGTATATATGAGTTTGTCATTCCATTTTTAATTTATACAATACTCATTTTAGACCCCATTAAGTATAAATATTTTGGATTCTTATAGATAAGTAAGCCGATAAAGCCATGCCTTTCCATCTTTATGTCTTTTGAAATCAAGTTTCCAGACCTTAAAAAAAGTCGCTCAGAAAATAACAAGAAATATACCTGATTTAATCGCTTTTTAAAATCAGAAGAATCGGCTTACTATTGACCGATATGCAAGCAAAACTCTAAAATAACCCAATTTTTTAGGGCCAAATCCATATTCATTTATATCTCAGTTAATACAGCCGCTCTAGCCACAAAGCTTAGCACGGATAAGGACCTAAATTAGTGGAAAAATTTTTCAAGCAGAAGCACAAATTTTGGCAAGTATTTCATCCAATCACAGCTTCAGAAGTCAAATGTTTTACAACAAGAAAATTTACAATAGTACCTACATTTGGGAAAACAATTTTTTTGGATTATAGTAGGAAAAGGAGCAACCTCCATTCAAATTTACAATTTTTGTAAAATATTTGATACGCTATATTTCGAAAACTATAACATCTGTCGACTTCAAATGAATAAGTAATTGGACAATAATGCATACATTTTGGAAATAAAAAATTGGATAGGAGCAGGTGGAGGGGCAGCACCAATACGAATGAAAAACTTTTTTTAAACTTTAAATATGAAATAAGTTGAAAAATGTTGGCCTCAAACCTTCTACATGGTATTTCTATTATACATACAAACGTTATTATTTTCTAAAGTTTTCTATTTTTTTAACTAGAATAGCTATCGACTTTAAACCCGGTACGAGGTATTTTTATTATAATATTGCCATTACGAAATAACTCAGTCAGATCAGATGTGTATAAAAACATCAATGTGAAAGGAATATTAGGTTCGGCAAAGCCGAATATAGCAATCTTACTTTTTTTTAAAAACAAGTGTAAAAAATTTTTATATACATATATAAAAAAATAATAATTATCAAAAACGATAAAATTTTAAATTACACATGAATTACACATGCAAGCAATTACACATGGGCTACACATGAAACGAAAGATTACACATGAAATGTGTAATTACACCTAAGGTGGCAACACTGGCCAGGAGTGTCTTCGGGGGCCGAACACTAGTCGGGCTTTACATGACACACAGCGAGTATCCACAACAAACAATAACAAAAAAAAAAAAAAAAACAAAACAAAAGAAAAGAAAAGTAACAACAACACAGCACCCCTATTCTGTAATTCTCTTAGCTAAAACTAAATCTCGATCGCTAAAATGCTAAAAATAAACTACGGCGAATATTTTAGCTACTTTGCTAAATTGGTATTCCGTATGGTTTATCGCTTAGCTAAAGTTTTAATTTTTCGCCGTAGCTAATTTACTATCAGCAGACTTTTTCATTTCCTCTGCCTCGATAGTATGATGCTGAAAAGAGACAAACACATGTGGGAGCTTTTCATAATTTATATGTCAAGTTAGATCTATAGAAGGTGGTAGCGTTGGTACTACATATACACCACCAACAATCATATGGAATTTTTACATTGTAAGTCCGAAGACAAACACCTAAACGATAAAAAATACAAACAAACACACAATGAAATAAACGCAAAATATGCAGCCTTTTATGTCATGGTGTTGGAGCAAGGCAAAACAAAAAATAATCTGCTGACGAGATAACACCACCTTTTGTTTTAATCCACTTTGTTATAAGTGCTGCCTTACATTATTATTAGCGTTTGTTAAAAAATGTTATGCGTTTGCTTACAACAAATATATAAAATATATAAGAAAATATTTGTATATAACTTATTTTAAAATATATGCTTAAACATTTCTTAATTTTTCATACATACAGACTTAAATATTTATGTATTTTAATATGTATGTATATAACTGAAATGTAGTACTAATATATGAAACTAAAAATCGCGGAAATTATGGCGACATGTTTATATGATGGCAGCCTTAATTGTTTGCAAATATGTATGTATGTTTGCAATAAGTAAACAATTAGTAGGGTCTTTGTATGTATGTATTGTGTTTTAAAGAATTAATATTATACATATATCATTACAAAAAGGTGCCGAAAAATATTTTTTGTTTTATATTGCTGTAAAACGGCTTAAAATAGCCAATCAATTTATGTTAAAAGATATTTCATATAATTAGGGAATTTAATTTTCTTGCTTATATTAAAAATATTTTTCATTGAAAACATTAAATAAACAGATATTATCCTCTACTCAAATTTTAGCACTAAAAAATATTTGATGCTAAAATTTTAAAAATTTTAGAGATCAAATCGCTAATTTTAAATTAGAGAATTCGATATTAGAAAATTTTAGCTATAGAAATAAAAGCTTTATTTGCGGCGAATTAAAATTTAGGACTATGCTAAATTAGGCGACATAAATAACAGAATTGCACTCGTAGCTAAAAATTGCCAAAAAACTTTTTTAGATTTTTAGCGATAGAGTTTTAGCTTTAGCGAGTTACAGAATAGGGCGGCAGGTTGATATTTCACCCAGGGAAACAAAAATCACCCATACATTCTTATAAATCATCTTCTCTCTTTAGGCGCTGCTGCTTTAAATCGACTAAAAAGTTTAGCATACTTCAAGGTGCATCTAAATTATATGTTGATTAAGGTACCTTTACACGGTAATACAAAGTTATTAGATTTTGTAGAATCAAAATATTTTGAAATTCTCTCCGTGTTTAAAAAAAGAGAATAAAAATCTGTTCTAACTATTTTTCATGTTTACACGGATGAGGTTGGTAAAATCAAAATCGGTTGTTTCTTGCCACTTTCCTTTTGGGGTAACGCCATATGGTTAAGGTTCAACAATATTAACAGAAACAACATGAAAAAAATCTGCTTTTATTTTGATTGTTTGTGTATTGTTTCATTAAGTGTAGCCACCTTCATTAGATGCTGTAAGTGCTGCCAATCTTTCACACCTCTGATGTGATGAAAATACACAAGTTTCTAAAATGGTTTAGAAAATAAACATTTACCGAACACTTGTCAAATTTTGCATCCGTATTCTCTCCTACCCAATACATTATGCTTTTACATGATGAGATTTTGTATTATCCCACAACATTTTTTGACATATCGTAATATATGTATTACCGTGTAAAGGTACCTTTAATGACCAGATTTACCGACATATCATCAAACCCTTTAAAAAATATACATACTTACTTAAAAGAGATTAAAATAAGTGGCATTTTTTTAATTTCAATAAGGCCTTAAGAAAGGCCATGTGTTTTTAACTTTTGAAAAGTTTAAATATGAAATCCGTTGGGGCTATTACCGTTGTTTGTTATTAGTTAATTATGCATGTTCACTTCATTTTGTTGTTGTTTTTCTTTTTTTTGCATACAAAAGTGTATGTAATTTGGATTCTTTTAAATATATTTTACTGTTTGAAATGACCATGACCGTAACCTATCCACGATAAAGCTAATTTGAATATTTGGTTGAATTACACTCTCAATGCTGTTAATCGTTAATAAATGGTGTTTAATAATTTTCCAAGTAAAATTTTACTGACCTTAAAACTATTTTGTTTATGTTCACACATGCATATGGATGTTTGTTTGCTTTATAAACTTAAATAAATAAACTGTTATTAGTTTTTTATGTTAAAATGCTTTTGATTGTTAAAAAATCAACTTTTTAAAGTTTAAAATAATCATTTGATTTGCTGCTTACTTCTTTCCCTTACACATGTTTAAATGGTTTATTCTTGAGATGTTTTAATAAATTAAAACTTTATTTAAAAAGTTTAAAATATAAATTTGTATAACTCTTACAAAGTGATAAAGGGTATACATCAGTTTTCCGTATTTCGTTTGTAATTTTTACAATATTCACTTGCCACCCCATTAAGTATATAAACTTGTTTTGGGTCCATATGGGTGCGTCTGTGTGTCTGCTAAATAAAGTTTCTGGAGCCAAATAAATTCGGACAGAAATCGTTTTGGTGTCAAACTACTATCAGAAATATAGTTATGAGACAATCGCTATTTAAAATCAGCTACATCCGTTTACTTTGGACCGGGATAAAAGTAAAAACTTAAAATTACCTATTTTTTTAGTAACTACAGCCACTGTTGCCACAAAACTTAGCTTGAATGCTTTGAAGATGGAAGCCTAAACAAGGGAAAAAATGTTTAAATAGGAGCAGGGGAAATGGAAGTCCATGGTTAGGTTAGGTTAGGTAGAACAGGCAGCCGTTGAAGGAAAGGATACAGCTCACTTGGGTCCGCTTAATTCGGTCCCTTTGTGTTACCTGGAGAGGCAGATAGAATAGGTTGAGATGGAAGGAAAGAAGAAATTTAGAGAAGGATAAGAAAGAAAGAACAGAAAATGAAGCAAACTTACCAGGGTCTCTGGTGGGAATCGAACCCACAACCCCCAGACTGGTAGACTCGTGCACTTATCACTGAGCTACCGGGGAACCCTAATGATAGCCCATACAATTTTATAAATTTATGAAATTTTTTAGCCGCTTTATCTAGAAAACTGTTACAGTTATTGACTTTAATCCTGGTATAGGGAGGTGTTAGTATTATATGTACTTACAGTATGAAAAAAAAATAGTTGGATAGAAGCAGGGGGAGCAGTAGTCCCCATATAACTAAACCTTTCTATTAAATTTTTGATAACAAAATAGCTAACAACTTTAGGTTTCCTACAACAAGAAACTGTACAATAATGCCTATATTTTGGAAAAAGATTAATTGGACAGGAGCAGGGTATACCTAACCAAGTAATATCAAGGCGAATTCAAAAAGTGCGCCCTTTGCATTTCCTTTTTGCGTTTGAACAAGGCACATTCAACAAGGTAAACTCAAGGCGAATTCAAAAAATTCGCCCTCTGCATTTCCTTTTTGTGTATAAACGATAGAATGTCAGAAAAATTAAAAATTCCATATAAAATTAATTTTTATTTCGTATAAATGTCAAATTGATTTTAATCAGCTGGGTTCTTAATATTACCTGGTTGAATGTGCCTTGGGCATTTTCACGTTATAAAAATTTAATTTTATACGAAATTTTCAATTTTTCTGACATTCTACCGTTCAAATACAAAAAGGAAATGCAGAGGGCGAACTTTTTGAATTCGCCTTGGGTTTACTTTGTTAAATGTGCCTTGCGTTTGAACGTGGGAATGACAACAAAATTTTAAATTTCATACAAAACTAAACATTTATAAAAGTGAATGACAAACTTATTAAAGTCAGCTGGGCTCAGGGTACACTTATACAGGCAGCATCAAGCCGAATTAAAAAAACTCGCTCTCTGCATTTCCTTTTGTGTTTGAAAAAGTAAATGTCAAAAAAAAACTTAAATAAAATTAATAAAACTGACAATCACTTTCACAAAATTTCAAGACGAATTCATAATCAGCTGGGTTCTTAACACTACCTGTATTAGTGTAGCCTGGCTGGGCTCTTAATATTACCTACATTATATGAGTGTACCCTGGATAGGAGCAGGAAAGGGTACAATTATACAGGTAATATCAATAGCCCAGCTTATTAAGAATATTTGAGAAAGTAAACGTCAGATTGATTTATTAAATTTTTTTCAAATTACTTCCTTAAACACAAAAATGAAGAGGCAAGTTTTTAAATTCGCCTTGATACTATGTACCTGTATTAGTGTACCTTGGAGCAGGGGAAGAGGTAGTACCATGCAAATGAACCATTTTTTAGAAGTTTTTGATGCGCTATATCTAATGAACATAAACTAGAAGAACAGAAATCTAAATGATTTTTAAAAACGAAAAGAACAAACTATTTTTATTTTTTTACAATTCCTTAATTAACAAAGTCTCAAAGGTTCTTTTGACTATTAATATAGTCAACTGGTTAATTTACTTGTGAATTGAAAATGTTATTTTATCGATATATTTCTGTATTTCAACATGTCAAAAAAAATTGATAATTTGAGAAATTTTGTTTAAAATATTAACTGCTTTTAAAATACCGTTTAGTTGAAATTTTAAGCGAAATTCCCATATGGATGATTATAAAGAAGAAGGATCTATAAAAATAGTTTAAAAAACAGTTGAACAATTCGAGAATAGTCTCAATATAATTTTTCAAAAACATATGCAATTATTTTGTTAATTTGAAGCACAATTTTATATAAAAATTACCAACAAAAAAAATAGAATATTCTATTTTAATAGGAAAATAGTAAAATAGGACAATAAGCGGAGCTTGTGAATTGAGCAAATGTTACGGTTCCAAAGTATAAGAAGCTTCTTAGGGATATTTTTTAAAATAAATTTAACTCCAAACTATTACATACATATTTAAAATAAATATAAATATATATGTTAAAATTATTTAATTGGGCGGGGAATTCCCTTATCCTGCATACCTTTTAAGCCTACAAATGCTTGTTCTTAATATATAATAAATAAAAGTGTAGGGTATAATATGCTCAGATTTTATAGCCTATAACTTTCTAAAGTACTTGGTTTTTATTAATACACATTATTAACAGGTGCCTAAACGCTTTTTATGTGTTTGTCAGAACAGAGACAAGAATATTCATCAGGAATCTGACTTATATTACAAAAATCATCAAACCATAATCATATTTTTATGTTTATTTGTTTGTTCTGTTAAAAATATTTTTTATCATTTGTATTAGTTTTAATAACTATAAAACATTTTCAGTTTATAAGTTTATTCAAATTCAACCTAATTTAACCTAAATAATTCGGAAAATATTATTTAAAACAGTTTTGATAATTTTATCTTTTCAGTTTTTTGCTTTCTTTTTGTAAACCATTTTACATAATTTTCAAGGACCATAGTAATTTTGTTAAAAAAATTAATTTCAAAAAATATTATTTAGTTTTGATTTTTATAATTTTTATTAAAAAATAGTTATTCTTTTTTGGTTTTTTTTTTGTCAAGATATAATAATAATTATTATTTTTTTCAGAAATAATTACTATTATTATAAAAGTTATTTATTTTTTTTAATTAAATATCAATCATTTCTTATTTAAAAACTACAAGTTAAAGTAAAAAAAATATATCTTAATAAAAAACAAAAATCAAAAATTCAAAAGCGCTTGATATTTCAAAAATCTATTTTAATTCCATCAAGGTGGTGTACTTCACGTAACTTTCAGATGTTTCCTTTTACATGATTTTTTTCATTAAAAATTGGAAAATAATTATTATTATTTTTTTTATAATTTTTAATATAATACTTTAATAATTTTTTTTATAATACTTTATTTTAATTTAATTTGTTTTAACTCTTTTCTAATTGGACTTATAAGGAATAACCTTTAAAACCATTCAAACTTAAAAAACGTATTATTCATTCACCTTTAATTCGCGATTATAAAAAGAAAAAAATTACAACTTTTAAAATATTTTTTTACTTTTTTTCTTTTAAGATTTAAACTAACAAAATTTTAAATATTTTTTTTTGCTGAGCACTTACATTTAAATAAATCTTAAGTTTAATAAAACAGATAAACAATTTAAAGATATTAATTAGATTCTTATTTTATTAAAATTATGCACTTTGTTCTTTAATTATTTAATTATAATTATCACTTTTAAATTGATGAAAAACGAAAATTTGAAAATAAAACGTTAGAAAATCCCGTAACGCACAAAGCGGACTGACAGTTTCAATGCAAAATCAAAGCCCTTTTATACTCTCGAGTCTAACGAAAACTGATTTGTAGTGGACAGGATGTGAGGCAAAGAGGATAAAAGGCAGGATATGAATTGGTATCGTATAGAATGCGCGCACATGTAACAAATCTTATCTTTGTTGTTACTTTTTTTACTCGGTTTTCTATTTACTTTTGTAAATTTATCATGAAACTGTTACAAATGCGTGTATGATAATAAAGTTTGTGTATGAAGAAGGTATGGTTAAATTTGACTCTTAGGGGGCAGGGGGTGTGGATTATTATAACTAGTGATTATCAAGTGGATTTGATTTTTTTTTTGTGGAAATGAAGTTTGTTTCTTGACAAACAATTTCTTTTGGTTTTATTGGAGGTGGAGTTCACACAAACGTGTGTACATATGTATGTGTGTATGCAACAAACTGTTGCGTACCATTATCATGAACTGTTGATTCGTATTTTATGCATGATTTTGCTACTTTAAATTTTATAAAAGCTTGTGAATTTTATTTTGTATGTATGTATGTATCCAGGGTTGGGCAGTATTTGAAATACTTGTATTTGTAATACAAATACGTATTTTGTACTATTTAATCATTTAAACTTTACTTGCAACCCCATCTTCGTAATTAACAAAATGGACTGTTTACACAGATAAAATGTTTCTTTAAGCATAAAACGTTTTTTTATGCATATTTGAATAATGCATGTGATAACTCATTATGATTTGCCAAAGATACATATGTATGAAAATAGGCCAAACAACTTTGAATTTGTGGAAATGATTTATGGTTATGGTTATGGTTTATGCACATTTATTAGTTTTAATATTTGTGCAGTTGTAAAAATTTAAAATCGTTTTAATTATATAGGCGATTCCGGCAGAAAGTAACGTAATGATAAAATTGTTACATACACATGTACATTGTACAAGCATTTTTTAAGAAAAGTGGCGTTTTTCATTTGAACTTAAATTTCAAGAACAAATTAAGCTTTCACATATACATATATGTATGTATGTATGTTTGTATGTATATACATATGTATGTAGGCGTTACGTTACTCTTTGCTAGACCCTGCAGAAAACAGGACTAGTCCATACATGCGTGTATGGACTAGTTCATAAAGGAGTAGGATTACTCCAAAACTAACCCAAATGCATGTAAAAAACATGGTCTTTTTAACATTAGGATGTCCTAGGGCCGGACCACTTAACCCAGATTTGCATTACGTCGGAGTAGTTTCAAAACTACTCTATCCCTACGGACCACATGGTCCGTTTTAGCATAAATGGACTAGTTACAACATGGTCCTTGTGTAATGCACAGTGTGGCCATATTAGCTTTTTTAGAGCTAAATTTAGCTTTATTTTTCTTCATTTAGTCCGAAATATTTACATTTAGCCTTTAGCATTTTTTTTGGTTTTTTTTCAAAATTGAATTTAGCTTTTTTTACTAATTTTTGGAGCTAGATAAAAGGTTAAAAATTTGTCGTATTATATTTTTTGGTATATGTATATCTCAATTATACTGAAAGGTATCAAGCTCAAAATTTTCTTCGAATCTACAACATTACAGTTTCCAAACCATTGTTTTGTTTAATAATTTACTTCTTAGCGACATTTAAAAAACGTGAAACAGCACAAAACTTCAATAAAACAAAGAAATAAAGAAGGTATGGTATTACAAAAAAAAACGTAAGAATTTGTTTTTCCAAAACAAATACTTTTAAATGCGGCAATTTAAAAAAAATCCAAATGCGACACAAAACTTTTTCCGTTTTTTGTTATATTATAAAATATTTTAATATATTGCTCAAAAATGTAAAAACACTTATGTCTTTCGTTGAAACAAATTATTATATTAATATTTTTATTTAATAAGAATTTTGAAGTATATTTTTGTCAAAAAATCAAATCAAACAGGAGCGAAATAATTTTTAAAAGAAAAAAGCAGGCACCATTTTGATAGTATTAAACTATATTTGCTGAAAATCATGTTCTTTGTAAATTTCGTTTATTGAGCAGGACGGTCATTTTTTTAATTTGAATAAAAACGGATAATAACGATAATTATTATATTTTTTATTTTTTGATTTTAATTTTTTCATTTTTACAGTCACTGGTTTTAAATACTTGTTGAGGCACACATGTACAAAAAAATACTTTTAAAAATGCTTTCTTACAATGTAACTTTTTACATTAAACATTACCTTTTTTTCTTTTCTTAAACGAAATTTACATCAAAGCATTTTTCATGATATATGTATGTACTTATGTAACTTTAATAAAAATTTTCGATTTTTAACGAACTGTGTAGAAAAGTAGTCACTTTATACTCGTTTTGCCAACAAACAAAAATTTCATTGAAGGAATATTAAAAAATTTGCATCGTGAAAATGCAATTTTATAGTTTCGATTTTTTATTGTTTTCATGTGCTTGTATTTATGAAAAAAAGTTTGTAATAAAATTACAAAATTTTACGTGTTTTTGTAAAAAAATGAACGAATTGTGTGTGAGTAATTTATATTTAAAACAAATTTTCGTTTTTTGTTTTTTTTAATATACATATGTATATCTTACAAATTAGTTTTTTTTTACCAAAACAGGCAGCAAATTAACCTGCTTCTTAAAATTTTTTAAAAAGCTCTTGTATATGCATGTGTATATGAACACATATTGTTTTTCTTCTTACTTAAGGAATGGATCTACCAAGTTTTTGTAAATAAAATCAAAATTTTTAAAACAAATTTTCTTTTTAAATATTTTTAGCACACAAACGTTTCGTTCATATTATGAGAAATATCTAAATAACGAAGAATTTTTTTAAAAAAGAATTAAAAAATTTAGCTTTATTTTTTGGCTTTAAGTTTTTGTTTTTAGCTCTTTTTAGCTGTTTTTTAAACGTGATTTAGCTTTAACTTTGCATGAAAATCTGGTCACACTGGTAATGCAGTCATGGACCATGCCATTGTCAAACAAGAACTTGTAGTTACTTAAGTGATATGCGTTCGTGTTTTAACGATTGCGTACCGAGTTGTCGTTGTTTGTAGGTAGGATAGAGTAGTTTTGAAACGCATATCACTTAAGTAACTACAAGTTCTTGTTTGACAATGGCATGGTCCATGACTGCATTACACAAGGAACATGTTGTAACTAGTCCATTTAAGCTAAAACGGACCATGTGGTCCAAGATTTTTTGCAGGGGAGTTGCTCATTAATAAAAATTTATAGATGGGCAATTTTAATGTAACTGTTTTGCAAAATTTTTTTCTTTTAACTCAAAAGTTTAAATATCTTTATTATCCTTTAGGGCTGAACGCGATTTCTGCGCAGAATAGACATTAGAATAATGTAACAGATGTAACTTTATAAATTTGAGCTTCAAAAAATATTTGCTTCAGGATTATACATATTTATTATTTAAAACATTGTTCTATCTTTCATTAAATTAATCGTTAAAATATTTTAAATTAGAGGGGAATATAGATTAAGTCTCTCTTGCTCTCGTTTTTATACCCTTCACATAAGTGATAAGTATATATCAGTTTGTCACTCCGTTTGTAATTTCTTTATTATCCATTTGCGACCCTATAATATATATGCATATACATATATATTTTGGATTCTTATAGAAAGGGAAGTCGATATAGTCATGTCCGTCTGTTACTCTGTCCGTCTGTTGAAATAAAGTTTTCGAAGACAATTTAAGCACTACAGGCCAGGTATTGGTGCCAAACTATTAGAAATATTCCTGAGATGTCGATATTTAAAATGGCCAAGATCTGTTCACCACAGACCTAGATATAGACAAAATACTGCAATTGCCTCAGTTTTTTTAAACAAAATCAAAACTATACAAAATATGTAACAAATGAAAACTGAAACGCTGTTAAACATATTTACATATGTATATATTAATGAATAAAAAAATACGTAAAAAGTTTCTTGTATGCTTGGACGTAAGTATGTATTGTTATATGAATGTACATATGTATGTATGTATTTGCATGTATGTATGTATATGTTTAAATGTACATACATACAAACATATATATGATTTGGCGTGTGCTGAAATTAGCAAGCGTACAAATGTACTTAGTATGATTTCTTTTATTTATTATTAGTATTATACCAAAGAATATAAATATATAAATAAATGGTGGTTGTCATACAAAAACGTAATTTGCGGAAGGAAAAATATAAAGTAGATATGTATGTATGCACAAAGCAGTTTAATTATAACTTTTGAAGTACGAAATCATTCGGCTAGATCATATGGCTGGGTACTTTAAAGATCAATGTGTAGGGTATATAAGATTCGCCACAGCCGAATATAGCGCTCTTACTTGTTTTAAATGAAGTTTGACACACTTTTCGTGTTTCGACACACTTTCGAATTTTCTCTTTTTTAAGGGAAAGGGTCAAAATCTATATATAAAAAGAAATAAGTAAAAGAAGCCAAAACAATCTTTTCTTACAGATCCTGGACCTGATAAATTTTTTGACCATTAGTAATTGCTATAATATTTTTTCTTAAAATAAAACTTTTAAAAATGTGATAGTGTAAAATTTCTAAAAAAACTTGCAACCAAAAGCAGCAGATTGTTTTGTATCTGATAATTTTAAACTATGTATTGCGAAACTTATTCAATGTAAGTCAGTTTTTCTATTTTCAAACAATTTTTTTCTTTTGACGTAAATTTTACCTTTTTTTAATGAAAAAAAATATTTTTTCTCATTTTGTGCAGTTTGCTTAGAATTTCCTGTTGCCCAGCGCTCATTTAATAAATACGTATTTAATTATTATTTAATATGACAGTTTGAAATGTTTTTTAATACTGAAAAAACGTTTTTGTATGCTAGAATAAAAAGGTCGTACCCGTCACAATTTCTTAATTTATTTTTTGTTTGGGAAAAAAACTTAAGAATTAAATATAATTAAAATACTTCAAACAATCGATTTAAAGCATTCTGTTCGTTATCTGCAATGCACTGCAGCATGTTACGCTAAAGTCAACATTATTTTTTTTAATTTTTTTATTATTTCATCTTTATTTCTGAAAACTAACAATAATTACTTAAATTTTACAAAATAAATAACTAACTTAAGGGCTAACATTTTTAAGGTCACTTTAAGCTTTCTTTATAAGCAGAAACCATGTTTCTTTAGTTTCTACCTGTTATTAAACGTCTGCAGTGTAACCATACTTGAAAATGTATTATTTATTAAAATTTTTTTTTGTATACATATATAACACATAAAGGTTAGCAGTATTTTTTACGTTTTATTAAATGAAAATACATATGTATATCTTATTTTTTGAATGCATACATAAGTTTTCATATTCTTTTAAACATAGAGTTGTTTTTAATAGATCAATTGTCTGACCGGCCCTTTTGTGTTTTAATTTAGTTTTGTGAACTAGGTCGATCTTTTTCTTCAATAGCTCTTTTAGGTTAGTCGGTATTTTGGTTAAATTTTTTTTATATCAATTAGTCTCTTTTATGTTGAATTTTCTTGTTAAGTTTATTTGTAAAAATTGAAAATTGTTTTAAGAAATTGAAAATTTAAACATATTAAAACAAATATCTTCTTTTAAAGTGTTTTTATAAAAAAATATACCTTTAAGCAAAAAATCAAGTAAAAGAAAATTATCATATGAGAAAAAGAGCGATATTAATGCACTATTTCAACCGCTTAGTACAGAATCGTTCAATTGAACTAGGTCGTTAATGACCGACACAACTCTATTTAAACATCTTTGAAATTTCACTTGAACTTTTTTGCATATATTTATTTAGCGACATTCATTAGCACGTTTTATAAAATTTAATTGTTTAAGAAACTTAAACAATGATTGTTGATGCTTTGTGCTGTTTTTTTTTATTTACACTTCTTATTGGGGTTATTTTGCTACAATATATTTTTTAATTTACACACAAACTGAATGAATACAGCTGATTCTAAATGTGTACGTACGTACATATTATATTAGAGTAAATTTTTAATATTTTTATTTCTATATAAAATTATTAGTCGCTTTGATATTTACTTTATCCTCTTTAAATAAAGTATCTATCTTGAGAAACAATTTTCATAAAATTTGTGCGCGCGCGATTTTTATCACAGAAATAAAAAAATTAAATTGTGTTGTTGACGTAGCTTTTTAAGTTCTAAAATAATAATTACAAAAAACTTGTGGTTTGTTTCGCGTATTTCAAAAGCACACTTAACTTAAGCTGTTTTTAGGAAAAACAAAACAAATGTTAAAAAAGCTTAAAAAAGATTTTAAATAATTGTATATTCCAATGTAATAATTATAACATTTTTTTAAGCTTTCGCATTTCTACAATATTAATTTTTGGGCCACTATCTGTCTGTTGAAATCAAGTTTTTAAAGGAAATAAAGTTCTACGTACCGGGCATAGATATCAAACTTTAAAAAAAATATCAATTAGGCAATAGCGCTTTAAAGCTACCATTCACATTTTCTAAATTTAAGCTGCCGACTTTAAACCCAGAACGTGCTAATTTTGTTATAATATTTGAATTTTAAAAAAATGTGGGACTTCTTCCTCCCACCATA
Source organism: Melanophora roralis (assembly GCA_963583895.1). Taxonomy (NCBI): domain Eukaryota; kingdom Metazoa; phylum Arthropoda; class Insecta; order Diptera; family Rhinophoridae; genus Melanophora; species Melanophora roralis. The sequence goes on along the minus strand of OY757191.1, from coordinate 18,312,952 downwards.
CAAACGGACCACCTTGATGAAACTACCGCTAATCGATATCCCCAAAGCTATAAAAACCAACGAGTTAGACCAAAACATAGGGAGCGAAACCCTGATCTATGTGCATTCATAAGCTTTAAAAATTACTGTAAATTAACCAACTAAGTTGAGTTTTATGAATCGGTTTTAATGAAAGTTATTTTTGAGGTTGATCCAATTTAATTCAACGGTGCCCCTAACTAATTATTGTATATCCGGGTGGACTTTGTACAAATAAAATCCATATGAGGCATGAATTTTTTTTATATGATGTCCTTCCGCTAATTCTATCTCCAAAAGCGATTAGTTGGCATCACTATTGTTGGTTCGTTTATTAAACAGTTTAAGTGATGAGCCAACCTAATGATTATAACAGTTTTGTTCATGATACTCTACAAGGTATAGTCAATTCAACAGCTGACTATATTTCTTAAGTTTTCTTACGAGTTTAAACTGTCAAAACAGTATGTTTTATTACATTAAAGACGGAATTTGTACAACAATTTAATATGTTTCTTAAGGTACCTTTACACGGTAATACAAAGTAATTAGATTTTGTAGAATCAAAATATTATGAAATTCTCTCCGTGTTTAAAAAAAGAGAACAAAAATCTGTTCTAACTATTTTTCATGTTTACACGGATGAGGTTGGTAAAATCAAAATCGATTGTTTCTTGCCACTTTCCTTTTGGGGTAACGCCATATGGTTAAGGTTCAACAATATTAACAAAAACAACATGAAAAAAATCTGCTTTTATTTCGATTGTTTGTGTTTTGTTTCATAAAGTGTAGCCACCTTCATTAGATGCTGTAAGTGCTGCCAATCTTTCACACCTCTGATGTGATGAGAATACATAAGTTTCTAAAATGGTTTAGAAAATAAACATTTACCGAACACTTGTCAAATTTTGCATCCGTATTCTCTCCTACCCAATACATTATGCTTTTACATGATGAGATTTTGTATTATCCCACAACATTTTTTGACATATCGTAATATATGTATTACCGTGTAAAGGTACCTTTAGTAATATGGTTTACTTATGATTATTTTTTAAAAACAGCTGGCGTATTTTCGTAAACTAGTGATAAGGCTGATTAAAATACATATTCAATATGAAACTATTAACCAATAATATTTTTAATTTTAGAAGCAAATACAAGCAATTAAATAACTCTACAATATTTTGTGTGTTATTTCAACGCAAGTTTTGTGTAGTTTTAAATAAACATGAAAACCAACAGGAAAGCCTTCCCAAACAGAAAAGCCCCGAACAACAGTCGCAACAAAAAACCTTAAGTATTGCGGTAGTAGGAGTTCCAAATGCTGGAAAAAGCACCTTTATTAATAATTTAATAAACCACAGAGTGAGTAACGGGCTTTAAAATTTCGTTTTATAAATTGTTTACGAGTCTAATTAGTTTATATCCTCATAGGTGTGCCCTACATCCAGTAAGGTACACACAACCAGAAAAGCTAATAAAGCAATTTATACAACGGGTCAAACACAGTTAATATTTTACGATACACCTGGATTGGTAACGCAAAAAGAAATTAAGAAACATAATTTAGAACAGTCCTTCAAAAGCTCCTATCGCCATGCTATTCAACACGCAGATATGATTGCTGTTATGCATGATGTGTCAAACTCTTGGACACGTAAACAATTACATCCTTCAGTAGTTGACAGCTTAAAAGCATATCCTCAATTACCCAGCATTCTTATTTTGAATAAAATTGATGCCCTAAAATCAAAACGCATAACGCTAGAGCTTATACGTTTTCTGACAAATGATACCTTGTCGGGCTTAAAGAAACGAACGAAATCTTGTGAAAAAAATTTGTACGACCAGAACAACCCAAATATAAAAGATACGTCTATCCAATTTGGAGAACTTCATAAAACCGAAGGCAGCTGGAGTAATTTTAGTGAAGTATTTTTGGTGTCGTCAATAACAGGCAGTGGTTTAAACAACGTCCAAGTAAGTCGTGCTTATACATTTAAAGCATTAATTTGCACCTTAAAAATATATATTTTAGGACTATTTAGTTGAAGTCGCAAAATCTAAACCGTGGCAATATACAAGTGACACATTTACTGATGAGACACCGGAAAATCTAATAGTTGGAAGTGTAAGAGCTCGTCTCTTAGACTATTTGCCGCAAGAAATACCTTACAACTTAAAATCATCAATTGAATATTACAGCGTGGAGAAAAGTTAAGTCTTTAAAGCAATTGATATTGAATGAGTACTAATGACTTAAAATCTAATTTTAGATACTATTTTTGCTTCAGTGGAGGTCATATGTCCAAGCAAGCGAATTGAACGTTTAATATGTGGCGTATCGAATGGTAGATTAAGACAAATCACAGAACGTGTTACATCGGATTTGGTAGAGACCTTTGGCAAACCTATATCGTTCACTATTACCACTAGGCCCAAACAGAAAGATTTAAAAGAATAGGCATATTTTAAAGACGTTTTAATGTTTTGTTATTATTAAATTAACAAATAAGTCGTAGGAAACGGCATAAACAGGGCCTGTTCGGAAATGCGTTACTACGCTACATCATGAATTTTAGGGCAACAAAAAACATTTAAATGCACTAATTTTTTTATAAAAAAATAAAATAGCTGTCACATTCACCTTTTTTAAAGCTTTTTTCCTTTTTTTGTAAAAGTTGCACGCGTGATGTAGCGCAGAATACATTTCCAAACAGGCCCACTTTTTTATTATGTATCAGCAAATAATGTATATAAACATGCCTATAATATTAAAACATTAGTTGTGTTCAATAACTTTCCAGTAATTATTAGCAACGAGAGAGTAAAAAGAAATATTTTCAAAATTGCTCCCAAAAATATTTAAAAGTAAATGAACACTTTTACAGTCAAAACTTGCAAGTAAATGTATTTTGTTATTGTAAACTTATAAAAATTTAAAACTTAAATTTTTTTTCAAAGCATAATGACAGAAAGACTGTTTGAATAATTTCTGATAGTAAAATTTTTACTAGCAGAAATTATCAGAAACATTTTTGTTTCTAAACATATTACGCTCTTTTTTGGCTCTCTAGCTGCTAATTTTTTGTGTACGTGAACACTTACTAGTAATAATTATCGAAAATTAGTGATAATTTTCTGTAAATGAACACACCTATTATTAACAGAAAAACTTCTCATTTTAACAAGTAAAATTCAACTTCTAAACTTTTAAATAGATTTTTTTGCATGTGTTATAGTAGTTTTAAATGCCCTACGATTTTATTAATTTCTTCTACGCTATTCGGACCTATGCCTAAAGTAGTTGCAGTTCCCGCAGACAATTGAGTACGACCTGCATCTCGTACTAAGACTGATATGACGCCAGAGCTTTTAGCCTTCTGCTGCAAGTCAATGAGGTCCTCATAACCCCGTTCAACTTTTAAAACAATTTTTGGTTGACCTCGAATTAGCCAAGATTCTAAGAGTTGTTGCGTCTGAGGGTCTTCACTAAATTGAGCTTCCTGAACGCACAGTACAGCTGCATGAGCACACTGGGCGGCAGTTTTTCCTTTAGACATTTTTAAATCAGTGCGAACTACTAATGCCAGTTTCGAGGGAGGGCAAGGTAATAAATTTGCCTTTCTAATAGCAGTTTGTATTTTCTTCATCATCGTGTATTATTTTTCTTTGAATAAGAACTTTTACTAATTTAAATGAGCGTACTTTTTACTTTGGTTTTCGATATACTTCTGCATACAGGCCTTAAATTCTTTAACCTTGTCCTGACAACTACGCCAATCGCCGGTTTCTGCTATACACTCTTGCACCTTATAATGTAGTTCAATGCAGCCAGTTTTTTTGAGCATTATCTCCACTGGATCTTGGTCAGAGTCTGGCATTCTATATAAGACTTATTAAGAGTTTTGATTTTTATTTATTATAAAAAAAAACTACATCAATAAATAATTTTTTCTTATTGTGTATAACAGTTAAGACCACAATGGGTTAAAGCACATGTGTTCGAAGTTGCTTTTACACGAACTTGTTTAGTGCATGACAAACTTGGGTGTAGAAACGCCATCAGTTATCACCATATTATATATATTCGTCGTACGTCCGAGTTGTGTTCCTAGCATTATTTTTAAATGGATTTTGACAAAATAAGCCTAGAAGAAACCTGATCCCTAAACAATCACAATTTCTGTGATTTTTATACCCTTCACATAAGTAATAAGGGAATATGTATGTATGTCAGTTTGTCATTACGTTTGTAATTTCTACAATTTTCATTTGCGACCCAATACAGTATATATATTCTGGATCCTTATAGATGGGGAAGTCGATATAGCCGTCTGTTAAAATCAAGTTTCCGGTGCCAATAAAAGTACTACGGACTAGGTATTTGTGTCAAACTATCAGAAATATACCTGAGATAATTGTTCGATTTGCCACGGACCTAGATACAGCCAAATACATCTTAGGCCTCAGGTTTTTTAGAGCAAAATCCATCCAAAATATGTAACAAATGTAATCAACTAGCAACGCTGCACTTTTTTTACTTAAGGTATAAAAAGACAAAATACATATGTTGGTTATATATATAAATTTTTATTGTTAATTTACTTGGTTTCAAATTCAAATAATTTGTTAAGAAATAACAGAATATGTACATACGATGTTACAAAATAAATAAAAAATTATAAAAATTATGTTGTGGATTATATGGACAAGGTATGTATATATTATATTGCATTGTAATAATTAAAAAAAAAATTAATTGATTTTGGCAGCCCAGTAAACATTGCAAGACCTTAAAAGAAATCGTAAAATAAAAAAATTGCAATGCAACATGAAAGTATAAACACCTTGTAAATACAATAAAAAAGCCGTTAACATAAGTTTCCCTAATAAATTATAGACACATATGTTTTTTAGGTATATTTAACAATTTTGAAAGGAAAAAACTAATTAATAGGATGACAAAAATGTAATATCATGTGTAAAAATGTGTTTACCATTTTACTTGAACTGTGTCATTTTCTTGCAAAGAATAAAAATCCAATGTTTTTGAACAATTGTCTAAAGGTACTACTAAACTGGGATATTTGTGATCAACATAACTCAACTGCGGTGAATAATTGGTGGAATCCTTGTGAAAATGTTTTACGATGAGACCAAGTAAGGTTTGTACTGTAATCATTCGAGGGCATTTCTTTTCCCATACTTCCCCTGTTTGCGTATTTAAAATACGTATTTTAATCAAGTTTGAGATTTTCTTATTGTTATTTGGAATAAACTCAGCTGGAGAGCCATATTCTATAATAATTAAACGTTTTTTAGGTTTATTTAAAAGCCTTATAATTGAATTTTTATAATCAACTTACTTCTTATAATTTCAGCGTATGAACGATGCTTTTTATAAAACTGATTTAATGTATCGGGAGATTTAGAAGCTTGTAACCATTCAATAGCATATTTTTTCCATATATCATATTCAGCTCCTCGCCTTTCTTCTGACGTCAAATTGATTTTATTAAGAATTTGTAAATTTGAGATTAAACCAACGGCTTTTGTAAACATTTCATCGAAATCTGATTTGAGGTGCGGTGTTTTGTACAACACCTTTAATTGTGGCAATTTATCTAGTTCATTGAACGCATCGGCTTCATTCCATATGGGATTATAAAATAAATTAAGTTGTTCAAGTGCAACAAACATATTCAATTTAGCGTTTATGTCACAATCCGGAAGTTTTATTTCTTCAATGCCATTTTCCATTAAATTTAACGAAACCAATGTCTTAATATTCCCTAATTTGCAAACCTGATCAAAATCCATAATTTTAGTGCGATGCAAATTTAATTCCCTGTTAAAAAAAAAAAAAAATTAATTCAAAATGGTCTGGAAATATGAATATTTAAAATTCTGCTCTCCACACGCTTATGTAAGCCATTAAATATTGACTTTTAAATTAAATTTTTAAAAACAGCGCTATAATACTTAATTTTTTTTATTTGTCAAAGGTTAAGAATAAGCTATATGCACATCTGTGCGTGCATTACTTTTAAAATCTTATATTTTTATTTGATTTCAAAAACAATGCAAATCTATCGAATAACATAAAATATTAATAAATATCAATATATTACAAACTTAAAATAATTAAAGCAACTTGCCTTAAATTTTTGAAGATCTCCTTAATATTAACAACATATAGCTCACTAATTGGATTCTCCTGCAATCCTAATATTTCTATCATAGGCCAAAGGCGCGCTGTTTGAACGACACTTGACCAATCTGCAAAGCCACAACTACGCAAGTTAATAATTTTTAAGTTGTTAAAAGCTTTCGATAATTCTCGAACTTGAGAGTCGGTTGGCAAAACCAAACGGTTTTCGCTAAAAGAATACATATACATGTTGATTTTAAGTTTTATTTATTTTATATTTGTCGTTTTACCTTAAGTTTAGATCATTTAAAGTGGGAACTTGTAGACAAATGTCAGCTATTGTTTCCCAGTTCCAAATTAATGTATGACTCAAGTTCAATGTCGTTAATGTGGTGAACTCTTGGAGGTAGCCTGCCGATTTAACTGGACAGTTATCCACACTGATTTCATTTAATTGCTCAAATTTACTTTGTTTTCGGGCCAATTTTTCCATGCCTACAATTTCAAACAGAGGCGCATGCATTGAAGCCTGTGCTTCGCGCAATAATTGTCTATCTAAAGCGTTGGCTGTGTAGCCTAAATAACGTTCACGGGCTGCATCTTCTAAAGATTTGCATGGACCCACTTTACCCGGACGTATAAAGCTGCCAGAAGTTGGATGAAAGCTGTGAAAATAATGTTTTCCATCTACGGTACCGTTGTGTTTTCCTCTCTTAGGATCATCCCATTCAACACCCAACCAAGTCCCTTGATAGCCTGTAACCTATAAAAAAACTGTTCTCTTAAACACAATTTCACTATTTGATCAATATTTGTGCTTACTTCTCCCACGTAGCGTACGGTTCCATAATTTTCTCCAATTTTTATACGTGTTCCCAAAGGGTAATGTAAGCAGGTGTCGTCTAAAATACCAACCATATTAACAAACCCTACCCTTTAATATCACGATGTAGGTGTATACGTTTGTTTTTGTTAATTTATTTTAACGTGATATTCGCTGTTATTGTTTTCTTTGTTTTATGTTAACTTTGTCTTTTCTATGATTAACTAAATATGTTTACGTTCTTTAATTTTTAGAACAATTAATTTATATAAAAATTGATTTTTCAACGTTTTTTATTTATACATTCTTTTGCACCTTCTTTTTATTATTATTACAGTAATATAAGTGATTCACTTCTGTTGCTTTTCTGCTTTTCGTCATACGTCACCCACACAATTCGCGGTTAATGAAAAAATCTATAACGGCGTTATAAAATTATTATCAAACCTTTGACATTATGCGTAGCACTTTGTTTACCAGTTTAATTTTACCAAGGCGCATTCATTACAGGTGGGAGCGGTTAATCAGCTGATTAACGTTATTTCGGATGTTTAAGTTTCAAATTTTGTTTATGTGTATGTTTCTTTTCTTTTTTACTAACAACAACTCAAGGCATATCCATACAAGGTGGTCGCAATAAAAAATTATGAGAGTCGTTCTCTTACTCTGTATTTTTTTCACATGGAGTTTGACACTAAGCTCGAAAAATTTTTCAATTTTAGTGTCAAACTTCATATAAAAAAAATTAAGAGTAAGAGAACGACTCTCTTAATTTTTTTATTGCGGCCACCTTGTATGGATATGCCTTGCAACAACTGTAGAATCTAAGAAGAGCTTAAAAGAGAAGAAGAAATATTTTGGGAGTGTTTGTTATCTGTTCTAACTTCTCTTAAATTTTTAATAAAATATTGCAAATAATAATAAAAGATTTTAATTTGGGTTTGAGATTAGCTAATTTAAAAATGGTAAATTTTGCTAAAATTATAAGGGTAATGTACTTTGCAAGCGTTGTTAGTTCAAAAAAGTTTGTAGGTAACTTTAAGTAATTTTTGAGTTGGTTTTTCGAATATGGGAACTAATTTGAATTTAAGGCATATTACGTTAGGAACATAGTTACTGCCATTGTACCCTTGTTTTATAGATGAATTTATAACATGTTTTAGGAAATATAACCTATAGAATTTTCTGTGTGTAGTCACATGTCAATATTTTTGTTAACGCAATATATTTTGTTAAAATATACATATTTTATTTTGTATAATCCAGAACGGAACGAAGCTCTGTTAGAATTTCAGGTTGTCATAAAAACTGTGCATTAAAAACTAACTGAAATTCAGAAACGAAAAATTTTAGTTTGTTTTACTTAGCAGCAAACAGCTCTAGTTTTTGCAAGCTGCAATTAACTTGATGGGGTTGAGGCAAGGCAAATAAAAAATAAATAGCTGACGCTATAACGCCACCTTTTAAATACATACCTAGCTACCATGGCATAATAATGCTTCAGGTGGTGGTGATTCTACAACAACAAAATGGTAATGAATAAAATTTTCCTTTTCGTTGGATCAGGTGTCAATATGGATATGTAAAAGTAAACAGCTTTGACGACCCAGCCTCGATTTTTTTCATGAAGAAAGTAGATCAGCTGTGCTTGTAACACCACCTGGTCAACATAATTTCACCATGCTTGCTACTTTGCTAAATATATCTGGATGGTACAATTACTCTACAAGCTAGTATTGATTTAGCAGCTGACTATTTTGTGCTCGAGTTTGTCCACTCGTTAAATCTGTCAAACAGGACGTTTTTGACATAATTGAGGTTGGTTTTACAGCAACTTCATAAAATGGTAACGCAATTGTTATAGTTGTTGCCGTAGCGATACTACCTTGTGAATTAATTGTACCATGGATGTAAACAAACATTAGTTGTTACCAGGTGGTATTACGAGCACAGCTGTTTTACACTTTTGATGCATAAATCGAGTCCGGGCTGCCAAGTTGTTTACTTTTACATATCTTTTTTAGACACCTGAACCAACGAAAACTACAACAAAACGAAAATTTTAATCACCAAAATTTGTTGTTATAAAATCACCACCACCTGATGCAGTATTGCCTCATGATTAGTTGTGTCCATGATACAAAGAACCAGGTAGTCTCGTCGGCCCAACTGATTAGTGCCAAAATGTCAAAATTATGCTCTTCCTGTGAAAATAAAACAACAAAAATTAGTACTCATTGTTTTTTTTCTATGAGCTGTTGTTTGACACCTTGGTACTACTTTGTAGTTGTTGCAGGGACGAGATTACCTGATTAGTTGTATCATGGTTGTGTCAACGGAAGGAGCATCAATTTATAAAATTGTTTTTCCCCATTTATAAGTTAGTGATACAAGTACACGTCACCTCGAGCGAAAGCATTTTTTTTATTATTATATCCTATGTCTGTGGTTGGGAAAGTCTGTGAGTTTTACTAAAAACCTTGGCAATTTTAATACATCATGGATGAAAAAGAGCAAAAGGTAATGTTTAGCTAAATCTATACATGAATTTTGCAAAATTTAAAATTCATATAATTTTAGCTTGTACCAAGGCAGTATCAAGTGGAACTTTTTAATTATGTTTGTAAAAGGAATGCAATCATTTATTTACCGACAGGAGCCGGAAAAACTTTTATCGCTATTTTAGCGTTAAAACATTATTCCTTCCAACTACAAGAGTAAGTATGAAGCTATTGATAATCTGCTATTAATTATTTGTTGTGAAATTAAATTTAAAGTGTCTTGAAGTTTTCTTTGTTCTTTATCAGTTTTAAGAATTATGTACCATAGTGTTTAAAACATGTTGAAAAGGAGTGGCAGGGTTTTGCAAGACTTATATAGGGATTTAGGTTTTTATTGCCAATTTAAATGTAGTTGTTCAAACCTTTCTATAAAAAAATATGTAGGCACACATTTATCTTCTACAATAGATATTTTTGTAGGTGATCCCAAAATAAATGAATTCTGCAGGGTGTTTACGTATTTTACTTCCAGTATCAGATTGTTTCTACGTATTTAACTCATTTAAGTATAAGATCCTTTCCTAAATACCCTCATGGTTTCTAGTTAAAAATATTAATCGACTTTCCCAGGATAAACCTCCAGTTATTTAATTTATGCCGGTAATTTCAACAAAAAGATATAAGTGTGTATGGACATCTTTGGTGTAAATTAATTTTCGTAATCTTAACATGTAGGTATAGGTGAATTCCTAAACACAGTTTGCTCTGCATCACGAAATTTCAAATTCTTCCTGACAGCGAAGCTAAAGGTTTTGATAGTATTTTCTGCTCCCAAATAAGTGTTTATAGCCAAAATAATGCCTTAGAAACAAAGAACATTTTTAAAATTACAAAGGGTGTGTAAGGCAAGAAAGAAGTAGAAATTTCGTAACACAAAGCAAACTGCGTTTAGGTATACACCCTATGCGTTATCTACTATAATTTCAAATATAGTTTAACCTGATAGGTTAAGATACTTATTTGGTACTAACACAATCAGTTTCAAATTTGTTAAAACAACGGACATTAAACTAATTGATTCCTACAAGCTGTTTACTTTATTACCTTTACATAAAAGCTTTTCATCATTTTATAATTCTTTATTATCTTTAGTTATTACTCACTGGTGTATCTTCATAAATTTGCATGTTTTCAGTGTGTTTTTTTTATGTAATTAAGAAATACGCTTGCCAGTACCAAAAAGTTTAATTTTTTAACATATGATACAGACTCTAATTATTTTTTTCTGAGGAACGCTTATAAAACAAAATTAAACTTTTTTCTTTACTACATTAAAGTTATTTATTTGAACTTTTCTATTTCTTATAATAATTTTTATTTATTCAGCTTTAAGTTCATTATTAAATTTGCGAAAGCAAATAATGGATTTTTTTTTTATTTAAAGTTAAGTTTTTCCGAGTGTAATGCATTTTCGAAATCAGCTACGCTTTCTCGTCAGCACTCTTTCTATTCGGTACTACTGCATGTTGATTTGTTCTATTTAAACAAACTTAATTAAAATTTGAATACTGGAATTATTTATATTCATATTCTATATAAATCCACATAGAACGCTATGTTCTCATATTTTCATTATAAGTATTTGCATTCTTTTTTTTAAACACTATAGTTATCCAGTCTGAATGACCCGGTGATTTCAAGTGAATCACTGAAGATACCTGCTTCAGTCCCAGTGTCCGTCCTAGACTCGTCGGTGTACATGGCTGTTCCCTCAATCGTTAAGTGGCCATTTACCCATGCCGATCTGTCCGGGATAAGTATCTTCACTTTCGGTATGAAGTCCAGATATGGTGACAAGCAGTCAGACTAACTGGCTTTAATCCTCAGCTGTTCGATCCTTCCTATCTCTGTCAGTATGCTGGCATGTTCCAAACTGAAATCACGCCATGTATCTGCCTCCTTTAGTGTCATAGCACTCCCGATTGCAAAGTTTCCAACAAAAAGTCTTAGAGGTTGTAGGTTCAGTATCGTTCAGAGGGCAGCTTGTGGAGTACTCCCTGGGTAAATAGTACCAACTTCTTCCTCCCCGGTTTCACTCCGAGTTCATTAGAGTAAGACCAGCGTGAGAGTTTCCCCAACGCCCCTTGTATGAGATCAGTCAAGGTAGACAGAAATCTACCTCCAACAAGTATCACCACGTCATCCGCGTAGGCTATCACTCTTCTTCCCTCGAATCTTTTCAAAATCCCGTTGACCACCAGGAGCTACAGTAGCGGTGATATGACTCCCTCTTGTGGTGTGCCCCTGGTGGCAACCGGCCTTACGGAGATCTCACCTAGATTCGCATTGATTATTAGGGCTTTCAGCATTCTAGTCCACTAGGCATGGTGAGATACCAATAAAATTTTAAAATTAAAAAAGTTACTGGATGCTAAAATTTTAAGTTGTTATACTTGTTTTATTATAAAATTTCGGGCCTGTTTCACTTAATATAAACGTATAAATTTTAATTTCTTTTGCAACTTTATTTTACAGAACTATACAAAATGGTGGCAAACGGGCCATATTTATGTGCAATACAGTGGAGCTGGCTCGACAGCAATATAAGCAGATAAAAAGTACTACCAATCTGACAGTTGGTCTTTATATCGGTGAAAGGGATGTGGATAGCTGGGGACCAAGGCAATGGGATTCTGAAATCGAAAATAATCAAGTAAGAATATATAAAATTGCTAAGTCATACATATATGTATATACACACATACTTATGTATATGTATGTATATACACACATACTTATGTATATGTATATACACACATACTTATGTATACACACCCATACAGATATTAAAAAATCGCACTTCAGATGTATGTTATCGATATATTAGATTTGTTTATTAACCCACAAATTGTTACAAAATTTAAATATTTTTACTAGAAAGTGTATTACACTCAAATCCTTGCATTAACAGAGGGTCAAAAGAGAGTAAAAAACGATAAAAAAAAATTTTGAAAATTTTTGCAAGATAAGTTTTTACTTGCAAGAATTTTTTTATCAACTGTTTGTGTTTATGCTTATAAAAATATATTCTAAAATAAGTTAACAACAAAATGAATTTGCTTGCAAATTTTCGATGATAAAGTCTAATTTTTTTTTTTAAATTTTGAAAGTTGCTTTGCAAAATTTTTTTTCACTCTCTTGTTTTAAGTATTTACTGAGCAAGTTATTGAACACAGCTATTGTTATTATTATGTTTGAAGGTTTTAGTTGGGACCGCTCAAATATTTCTCGATATTGTCAACCAAAATATAATAAAAGTCACCGACTTAAGCATAGTTATTATCGATGAATGTCACCACGCCACAGGCAGTCATCCAATGCATTCGTTTTTAAGCGCTTTTCAATATTCTGATCAAAGCAAACTTCCTCGTGTTATCGGCCTAACTGGTGTTATCATAAAAGGTAACAAGTTCGGACAAGTTATCGATGACTTAAAAAAGTTGGAGGCAACATTTCGTGGAAATATTGTAACAATTTCTGACATGGAACAAATGAAAAATGTTATGGTGTAAGTATTAAAATTTTGTATGCATTTAAGCTATCCTTACTCTAAAACGGTGTTTCTTACTGTTAATCCTAATTTGGTTATAAAATTACAAGCCATGTTTTTAAAGCAATAAAAACTAATGACTTTGAGTTGTGGCAAGCATATTTATTTTGAATTTCATTTATAATTCTTTTTTGTGATTCAAAACCCAAAGTTTTAAATTGCCGTGACGTTGTTATTTAAGATTTCTCAAAATGTTTCTTATGGTTGTCAAGATATTTATATGACGCCAAAAACTTGATTTCCGCAGATGGATATGATTTAATCGACTTTCCTATATACATACTCATAATTAACGAACGGATATAAACCCTCATCACTTTGCGAGGGTTATGTATGTAAATTAAAAAGTTTATGCGAATTAAAAATTGTATATGAGCCGATAGTCACTGTAGCTAGTGCTCCTCTCTTTTAAATTTAAAGCTTAGAATTAATTTTCTAAGATTACATAAACTTATAATAATATTTATAATAATAATAATAATAATAATAATAATTGTATACCGATATGTACATTTTTTTAGATATTCTACAAAGCCAACTGAAGAAATAGTAACGTTTTCAAGCCACGGGCACATGTTTCGTGTAAAAGCCGAAATTCAAACTATTATTCAAAACTGTAAAACTGTTATAGATAATTTTGAAATCGGGAAAATTCAGCAAAAAATGTCCAAAAATCTTGCAACTCTACGCGAACCAAGTAAAAAGAACGCAATAAAAAATTTATTGAACGACTTTGAATACCAAATGAATGATTTTGGTTTATACGCAGCTTCTATAGCCATTATGTCGCCAATAATTGAATATGAAATTAAAAAACGTCAAGCCGAAACGCTGGCACTTCGTAACTTATACCGGTACGTTATTCAATGCTGCGAAAGAATACGTCACATTATTGTAAAAGAATTAAATAGTCTACTTGACGACGATGAAATTGAAAGAGCAAATAATAAAAGCAACTACTACAGTCGTGAAATAATAGAAAATTATTCTTCTCCAAAATTGCGGGCCTTACTAACATATTTTAAACAAAAGTTTTCAGGAAAGCGGCCCGATGAAATCGCATGTTTGCTCTTTGTACAAAGGCGCTACTCAGCCAAGTGCATTTATTATGTATTAAAGAGCTATATTGCACAGGAGCCGGAACTTGGAGATGTTTTACGTCCACAATTTATGGTTGGACGGAATAATATTGTTTTTAGTATTGAAAGTATTTTGGATACAAAGTGGAATAAAAAGGCAATCGATGAATTCCGCTCGAAACAGTGTAATCTTATAGTATGTTCGAATGTATTGGAAGAGGGTATAGATGTACAAGCGTGTAACTATGTTATCGCATATGATCCTTTAAAAACGTTTAATTCATACATACAATCTAAAGGTCGTGCCCGATCCCATAATTCTTTTTATACGGTTTTTAGTCCAGAAACAGACAAAATGGAGACGTTGACAAAAATCAAAACATATCGGGATACACATGAACTAATAAAGCAATTTTTAAAGGGGCGTACTTTGGAGCGTGATGATCCAAGTGAGGAAGAAATACGTAAACAGTTTGTTGAGCTCATACCACCATACATAGTACCAAGTGGAGCGCGCTTGATCGCTTCATCCGCTTTGACATTACTGCACCGATATTGCCAGACCTTGCCGTGGGATTGTTTTGGCGTTTCACTGCCTTGGTTTAACAAATTGCCGCCAAACAAAGAGGGTAAAATAGCTGTTTCTTTGTGCCTACCACTCCAATCTACCGTTAGGGAATTGATTATTGTGAGTATATAAACTTAGTTAAATTTGAATTCATACCCATCATCACCTTAATATATAGAAAGGACCTAACTCGTATTTTTTTATTAGCTCAGATTTTCGTTTTTTATTTTTTAATAAACGATCTGCTAATATATTAAAATTAGCCAAAAAATCTCTATATTAAGGTAATGATATATACATGTACGTGTATATACCCTGCAGGAAGCCTGGGGGCAAGTGTCTCCAAGTCAACAGTTTTCTCATAAATTTTGGTGAATTTTCGGCAATATTGTCAATAAATCGTCTACATATAAATTTTAACTTTTCAAGAGTAGAAAAAACTTTGTCACTTACAAACTCTCGGCGGCGGTACTGTTTCACTATTGACATTTCCTGCAGGATATTTCTAATTATTTTTGTGCTTCAAAAAAAACTTGCACCTGTTGTCATAACGAAATAGCAAAAACTTATTACGACTTAAAAATCTTAAAGTTAAAGAACATTTTTTATTAGCTTTAAGTTTTTAATATGGTAATACATACATACAACAAAATATTTGTAATACAGTAGAATCTCACAAGTTAGAAACACTTTTTTTACAGAAAATTATAAAATTTTAATAAAACAAGTTAAAGGTTATTTACATTGCCTAGAAATATAGTAAATTTGATTTGAAATATTACTCTAAATCTATATCGTTTATTACTCTAAATCTATATCGCTACTTATTATTCGACTTCATATCTTTCAAACCAAAAACGATAAAAAGCTAACTCTTCTATTTAATGAGCTTGGATTTTGTAGTTCTTAATCAAATAAAAAAAATTTGGTTTAAGTATCTCTGCTTGTGGATTTTATTGATTTTTGTCACTCAAATATATTAAAAAATCACTGAATTCTGCACCTTTTAAGTAGAACACCTGGACAACTATTTTTATTTTTAATTTATTATTTATTTTAAACAGATTAAAATTGGCAATATATTTTTTTTAATGAAGTTTTCAAATGCGTTTTTCACTATTTTTCAAAAAAAAAACTAAGAAATTAAAAGTATAAAATGGCTTAATACATTTGATTTATTTATTTATGGCTTAAAAAATCGTGTTCAACGTGTTCAAAAATGGCTAAATCTAATCAGAAAATTAATCAATTGGCAACGGTCAGACTGAGTCATGACTTGGCAGTAAAAATAAACTGTTATAAAAAAGTGGCCGGAACGGGGAAATTATTTCGAAAATGTATCTTTTAGTAAAACTAAGACAAACATCACCAACGAATTTGAAATCTAACATGACCACAAGAATGTAAACAAACCAAACACGAATGCATTAGAGACTAGTTTATTATATGTATTAGATACATGTATCTTCTACAAAAGGTTAAGCTAGTTAAGGTGTGTTGAACACACTGTATCTTCGTTGCCGGAAAAGCAATATCCGATCTTTATCACGCCAACTAATCGAGTTGATACAAGCGAAAAATCCAGAGAGCTTCTTCTTAACTAAGCTCTCTTAAGAATATAACTACTGAACATAAAAGCAATCGGTTTTAGAAATCTATCAGGGTGCATGTTTTATGTGGCCTTAGTTAATCAGCTGAGTAACAGTATTTCGTAATATAAATGTCATATTTTGTTTATGTATTTTTTTTTTTTTTACAAACAACAACTGTAGTATTCTAAGAAAAACTCAAAAAGAAGAAGAAAGAATTTGTTAGTTTTTGTTATCTGTCCTTGACATTCCTTAAAGTTACACAGGATTTGTCAAATTTTGCAGTGCGAAATTGATATCTGCCGTCTGAACGCGCTTAAACATTGCATGTGTAAAATACATATGTTAAAGTCATATGACAAATTTGTAATTAGAGCGTGCTCTATTTTCATCTGACAAAGCATGTGTCATCAGCTGTTTTTAGAATAACAACAAGGAAAAGTAAGTTGTTTATTTTGGTTTGAAGGTTATGTCAGATGTAATTATACATACGTACGTTTGAAAGCAAAAATTATAAACCGTCTCTAAATTGAAAATTTTGACAGACATACGCAATTACATGTGATTTGCAAAAGTGACAAGTCATGTGTAAAATACATATCGTGCGAAAGCACCCATGGTGAAATAATCGTACCAGGTGGTGTTACAAGCACAGCTGATCTACTGTTTTCATGCATAAATCGAGGCTGGGTAGTCAAAGTTGTTTACTTTTACATATCTTTTTTTGACAACAGAGCCAACGAATACTACAACAAAAACGAAAATTATATTCACCAAATTATGTTGTTGTAGAATCGACACCACCTGAAATAATGATTTTTTGATATTTATTGTTTTTTACAGAAATATGTAGTTATTATTTTTAAATTTTTATAGAAATCAAGTATGATAACAATAATTGTTACTTGTTTTAATTTTTATATTATAACAAATTTTTTTGCAAAAAAAAAAAAAATAAATAAATGAAAATTAAAAAGCACTTGATTATATAATTTTTTCATTAAAAATTCTAAAATAATTATTATTTAGAGTTCCTGGTATTAAATTCAATTATTTTTAAGTTTTAAAAATGTAAATAAGCGATATCTTCAAGTTGTTATATTCTTGAGATATCTTATGCTTCAAAAAGTTGCTTCAAAATATGAATTTAATAAGGCATTTAAAAAGCTGAGTTCAAAATAAACTTAATTTTAATTTGTTGTTATTTCCTTGTAAAAAAAATCAGCATGATCCAAAATGGTGGCCATTAACATAACGTTTATATAATTTTAGAGCGATTATTTCAAAACAGCAAAAGAAGCTAAAATATCGGCCGCTTTTAAAGCTTGTGTAAAACTCTACGAAAATGGCGAATTAAACAAAATGCTGTTACCATTTACAAAGTCTGAGTGTATTGCTAATGTTTCAGATAATCTCTTTCAGCATTGGAAAAAATACGATGACGACAGTAAGTTTTTTGTCGATTTATTTAACTTAATTAATTTTTATATAAAAAAATTTTAAACATTAAAAATGTCTCAATAAGTTTATTGAAGTTATTAAATAAGAGCAGAAAATATTCATGAGGGTTTTTAAGAATTTGGTTAAAGTCTACATATGATATAGACAGACTTAAGCTACAACAAACCCTATAAATATAAATTTCATTTACAAACAATTGCATGTTAATTGTATTTCATTTAACTTTGATTTTTAGTAACAAAACTGAAGGTTGGAAAGCAGTTAAAGCGTACCTACCAGCGGCAGTGTCCAAATGAATTAAGCAGTTCTTTGCCACGTGTGGGAGAAACATGCTACGCCTATTCAATACAATTTTCTACAGATTTCGAAATAAATCCGTACAACGAACATATTGTTAAGTATCTTAATTCTAAATCAACTTATGCTATACTACTCAGCAAGAAACTTCCAAAATTGGCTAAAATGCCATTGTTCATGTCGCAGGGTAAATTGTATGTACAAATATCCCACCAACCTATAGAGTGTGTAATTAATAATAAAGAACAACTAGATCAATTGCTACAGTTTCATACTATGCTGTTTAAAGATCTATTGCATTTGTGGAAGGAATTTCTTGTTGTCGATCGCAGAAATGAGGAAAATTCATATCTAATTGTACCAATCGATGAGGCGGCGTCTTCTATTGATTTCGTACTAGTTAAGAAATTTCAAAAACTAAATCATAGTCGCGTGTACAGTTTGGCTGAAAGACAAAGGGCACAATATAGTCCACAGGACTATTTAAATAAAGTAGTCACCAAGTGGTACAATGAAATTCAATGCGAAACATTTGTGGTTACCAAAGTACATGAGCATCTAAGTCCTTTGAGTCGTTTTGACAATCAACAATATAACACATATGCTGATTTCTACGCATCACGTTATAATCTTGACATTGTGAATAAGGAGCAATTTTTGGTAGAAGTAAAAACTCTAACTCAACGTAGAAATTTTTTTAATAATGCCAGCAATAAAAGTGCTGAAAAGCGAAAGGATCTAAACAAAGTCATATTAATACCAGAACTTTGTCATAACTACAAATATCCAGCGGATTTGTGGCTAAAAGCGTTATTCTTACCCACAATTTTGCATCGAGTTTATTACATGTTACACGCAGAGTCGCTGCGAAAACGCATCAATAAATATTTGAATTTAGATAAATATTTTAGCGATTATACACCCAAACCATTAATAGTCGATGAATCTTTGAAGAGAGTGTTAGATGACGACGGGAATCTTGTTAAGGAAAAAGAAGTAAGTTGTATTAAAACACAATTTTTTTTAGCGAAAACCTTTAATAGGGATAACAATCCCTGAAGCTTTATAGAAATCCAAAGTTGTAAAAAATTTTTAATATTGGATTTGTTGTTAATAGCCGTTGTCTTAAAATCTGAGGGCGAGACAGTTTATGTGTTTCCCTTGCTTCAAGGTCTCGTATTCCCTTCATTATTTCAGCCATGGTTATACCTCTGTGTTTCTTAGAACTATATCCAAAACAATAATAATTGATTTTAAATTTGGTTCGCATCAAAGCATACTAATCAAGTGAATATGTTCTATGCTTGGCAGCAGGATAATAAACTCTGGCTTGGGAAATAAATATCTGAATTCTTCTTCACTAGAAAGTACAAGGTGGCAGACTTTGAGCTGCCGAACTTGACGGAGTTGAGCTGAAACTGAAGGATAAGGCCGGGTAACTGGGTATCGTCCTGGATGGCAAGTTATTTTAGTGGGCGAGTGCAAGGAGGTGTAGAAACTTTATAGGTAAGCACTGGGGGTTTCAATCGGATATGGTGAACTGGATTTACACCCATTCTACGTACGTTACTCAGAAAAAAATTACGACAAACTAATTGTCATATTAACAACCAAATTGTCAATGCAATTATTATATTGTTTGAATTTGTAAACAACTATGGAGAAGTTAAAAAAATACATTCAAGTTCAACCGGCTCAACAAAAAAAAAATTGTTCATGATTTTTTTTAATATGTATTCAAATAATTTTTTGTAGTTACTTAGTATCTGTTGCAATTTTTTTTTCTGTGTAGTCCCGTATGATGAAGAACCCTGTAAAGGGATAAGATAAGGAAGCTCTTGTCAAAGGTCCAAAGTTATGATGTACTAGCCATTACATGGACGAGAAGTTGTACACCACAGGCAGCTTTGGATATCATTCTGCATATTTTTCCCATTGAGGATTTCGTGGCTGAAATGGCGATAAGAAGCTTGTTTAGGCCTAGTGAATCAGGTTTGCTTACGGCTGGGTCAGTTAGACATGCCGGAATTTTGGGGTCGGAGATGGTCGACTTTTACGGCAGTCGGGTCTAACTGACTATTTGGTCACGAAACTTGACTTTGGGATCTGACATTGGGCAGTGTTTCTGGATAGAGAGGCATGGAACGGATCCGTGAAACTTTTGGAGGGTGTGTAGCTTTTACGGATGAATCAAAGACGGAAGTGGGCACCGGAGCTGGTGTTTATATATTGGATACGGGAGTAGGTATGTTGTGCAGGCTTTCGGACGAATGCACCGTTTTCCAGGCTGAGATTCTGACGGTGACGCGGTGGGCCGTGGAATAGGGAACGCAAAAATCTACGTCAATAGTCAGGTCACGCTCAAGGCTCTAAAGGGGCATTACATTAGGTCTTGACTTGTGGACGACTGTAGACATGATTTAAGGGCGATTTTGGCAACATGCAGGGTTAGGCTCTGCTGGGTGTCGGACGAAGCTACCGGTAGTGGGACTGCTGATGAATTGGCGAGGAGGGCATCGGCCCGAGATATTGGGCTGGGTTGCGAGCCGGTAAAGCCACCAATTGCTTTCTGTTTTGAATTGAAAGAACTTGGGTCATAAAAAAAGGGGACCAAACCTGGAGGGACGGGGTTAATAGCGTAATCTCCAGGCTCCTGTGGCCCAGGCTGGCCGAGAGGGGTGTATAATTGGGTTCCTTGTAGGGCACTGCAATGTCAAGTAAATGGAATAGGAACTCGCCGGACTTCTGCTGGTTAAGCGGAAATAGGGAGGAGATAGACTTTAAAGCTACCATTGGACATAAGATAGATAGTTAATTTACTGACTTCACTTTTAGTAAGGTGACCTTCAAAACTATTCCTTTTAAAACATGTTAAACGTTCATTGTTAAAGATAATAATATTGTCGAAATATTGAACTAACCTCCATGACAGTAATAGAGTAATTAGGTTATGAAGAACAGACAACCTTTAAAAGCTTTTACCTCCAGAAGCAGATAGAAAGACTGAAGATAGAAGAAAATATGAAGTTTAGAAAAGGATTAGAAAGAATTAAAGGATGATAAAGTAGACCAGCCATATGTAATTTGTAAACTTCATCCTATCCAAAAGCACCTTTAGAGTAATAATTATTAACAGATATTATTTAATGCAATTTTTTAAAATAGAAAATTAAGCCTTAAAAAAAGATTGCGTATGTGTAGGTATCATAAGCCTATGATGTGTACATACTTTAAGATTCAATACAAAAGGGGCATCCTTTACTACCAAAATATTTTATATCCATATTTTATTATATATGACAAGCTTAATATACCTTTTATATATTTCTTTTATTTTTATAAAGCATCCGAAAAAGGTGTTACTCTCTTTGCCAACTAAGAAACAGCCGGATAACTATAAGGTGTTTAGTTTAGATAATGATAACGTATCGTGGAAAGATTACTTAGAACCAATAGATCTTTCCCGAAGATTTGATCAGATTTATCCGGTAGAAGTTGATTACTATTATAAATTTATTATGAGTTTAATACCAGAAATGGAAAACTTAAAAATAAAAGAGGAAATGGAATATACGAAATCCCAATTCGAAATGCCCGCCTGCAGCATAAACAGCACCATTAAGAGTTTTGATCAACTTGCCATTAAGGATACCCCACTTGAAGAAAAAATTCAAATTGAAATGTTAAAAAGAAATTTTGAGCCTGATCATGACTTAAAGTCAGCCGAGCAGTATGAGTTTTTGGCAGCCATAACGGCAGCGCGTGTTAATGATGTCTTTGATATGGAACGTTATGAATTGTTAGGTGATGCGTTTTTGAAATTTTCAACGTCGTTGTATTTGGCCAACAAGTATTCGAGCTGGCATGAGGGCTTTTTAACAATCATTAAGGGACGCATGGTATCGAATCGTAATTTGTTGTATTGCATGAGTGATACGAATATTTGCCAATTAATTTGTGCTACATTATTCAGTCCGAATGCAGGTTGGCTGCCTCCCTTGGCTAGTTTACCGGCAAACCTGTTAGTAATGCTTAAGAAAAATTTACCAGCAGCTTCCATTTTAAGTCCAAGTGATTTTTATGGTCTGCAGTTAACGGAGGAGGAAATTTTTTCCGGAAAATGTTCGGAAGAAAAGTTAGAAAAATTTTCTGAAGCCTGCTCTAGAAATCAGCAACTGGTTGCTGCCAATGTCGAACTTGATCCAGAAAACGATATGAATATTTTCATAAACAAAGATGTTTTGCGGGACAAAATCATTGCGGACACTTTAGAGGCACTTCTGGGAGTTTGTGTTAAAAACTATGGCATACATCGCAGTTTTCGTATGTTGGAATTTTTTGGCATATGTAAATCAGAGAAGTCTGATTTCAATCTGCTAGATTTAAAGCTTAGTAGCGGTCAACTGCGTACAAACATTTCCAAAGAGGAAATAGATGGTTTTCTAATCAACTATAAATATTTGGAAAAAAATCTTGGCTATACATTTCGCGATCGAGCCTACTTGTTGCAAGCATTAACTCATCCTTCCTATCCCACAAACCGTTTGACTGGATGTTATCAAGAGCTTGAGTTTGTTGGTGATGCCATACTGGACATGTTAATTACTTGTTACATATTTGAGCGCCACCAAAACATGAATCCTGGCAAAATGACTGATTTGCGCATGGCTTTGGTAAATAACATTACGTTAGGTTGCATATGCGTACGTCATAAGTTCCATCTGTTTTTGCTAAGTGAAAACTCTGCACTGTCGGAAGCGATAAAGGAATTTGTTAACTTCCAGGAGACACAAAACTACCGTGTCACCGATCAAGTGCGAATATTGATGGAAGAACAAAACGAGCCCATCAATCCTTTTAATGATATTTTTAATTCAAGCGATGATGGCGACGATTGCGATAAGGACGATGATAACATTAAAATGACTGAGGAGGATAAAAGAAATGCGGAATCCTCTGTTTGGCCCAGCAAAAAAAGTATCTTTAATATTGCAAAAAATGTTGATGTTCCAAAGGTTTTAGGCGATATGGTTGAAGCTCTTATAGCGGCCGTCTATTTAGATTGCCGCGATTTAAACAAAACATGGGAGGTGATTTACAATTTGATGAAAATTGAAATCGAGGAATTTTCTTTTAATGTTCCCATTGATCCTGTACGCCAATTGGAGGAGCATAAACAGGCCAAACCTAAATATAGTCCAGCTGTTATTGACAACACTGATGTGATGGTGAAATGTAGCTTTAATTGTTTGGATGAAACTTTTACGACTAATGGATTTGGCAGTAATGCAAAACAAGCAAAAAAAGCAGCAGCAAAGCAGGCCTTACAGATTTTAGCTAAACATGCTAATTAATTGAAATTTTTTTGTATTCAAACATTTCGTAAGTTTTTAATTTGTAAGTTTTTTTTATTAATTTTAACATTGTACGTATATACGTGCAGTACCGTGCATTTTTTTAACACAGAAAATTGCTAAAAAAAAAAAGCCAAAGAGTTTTTTCTAAATATACATATGTATTTATTGAGTTGTTAGAAAAAAGGATACGAAATTTGTTTACTGCTAATGCTGAGATAAATACAAAACATGAATTTAAAAAAAAAACTGAGGTTTAAAATACAAAAAATGGCGTATATTGATAAAATATTTTTTAAATGTTTCCTTTTTTTTAGTTTGTTTTAATATTTTTTTAAACTTTAGCTTAGTTTTAATAAACCTTAAAATATTAAAAATATTACAATTTTATCAAGTAAAGATAAACTTAATATGTTTTCATATATATCGTTATCTTAAAGACAAAAGAGCCAACGATCAACATTTATAATTTTTCAGAAGAAAAAAAAAATTTGAATGCAAAGTAAGTATTGTTATAAATACAAATTCTCTTATGAGTTTGTTAGTTTAGTAAAAAAAAATTAAGTTTTTGTGGCCTGTTTCATTGGTGGAAAACTAAAACTTTATGTTGTTATGCCTTTTAAATCTCTTAAAAACAGTTTTAAAATAAAAGGCTTCAAAATTTGAAGGACGTTTGATATTTTTTAGATTATTGGGCTTTTTTGCATTGTACGGAATAATATATATGTACATACATATTAGAGGCCAGCCCAAGACGACACTAAATAAGGCATCATCTCGAATTTTCAATTCATTTCATATACCTTACGGGTGCACACACAAAAATAAGTACTGCGTTGTATTGTTCGCCATCTCTTTTGTTTACTTAACTTAACTTAAATGAAAAATATATTCACAGTTAAGCACATTTAAGCAAGCAACCACGGCACATCAATTCATCATGATCGCACACTTCCATTTCAATTCATCTCGAAACTTTACTGTTGGCGGGATGTTTCTGGTGTGATAGTTTTAAAAACGGAGGTTGATTTTGAATGTACATATGTATGTAATGTAATGTAATTACCCACTCAACATTGTGTGTATTGTTATTTGTTAACATAACAACTACATTACTCTTAAGTCTTTGTTGTTGTTGCCACACCATAAGCACAGTAATTTTTTTTATCGACCACAGTGCCTAACACCACTCTTTATTCTTAGCTACTCTACACTGCAGCACAAAAACTGTGTCAGCTACTCTACATTTCAGCACTTAAACCGTTTAACCGCACAATAACACAAGAATTAGAAAATTATGCGGTTCTTGAATTAGCTTGAGTAGGACTTGGTGCAGGTCTCTAATACATATATAAATTAGATATATTGAAAATTTGATTTTAAAACTGAAGCTGCATGTTAATCCTTTTTAAAGAAGTTTCTGCTCAATTTTTTTTAATGTGCAGTGCACCAAAACGGAAATTTCCCGAAAACATATAATAAAATTCGAAAGATTTCATAATCCTTTAAATAAAAAATTTTAGTGCCTTAAAGCAGTAAAAAAAAATTATATTTTAATAAAAATCAAATCGAAAAAACAAGATATGTAACTAATTAAAAGCATTAATGTGTTACTAAAAATTGCACGGCACTGTATATTTATGTTTTGAGAGAAATTGCATTAAAATCTGGAATTTAGTTTTTTTTGCAGCAATTTTTATAGCTTTTAATTGTGTTTTCATTTGAAGTTTTACAAAACAAAATCTCAAAACATAAAACTAAATAAAAAAAGACTATATTAAATTTTTAAATTTACATATCGTTAGCCTTATATGGAAAGGCTCGTACGTGAGTTTTTTAAGCCTATATATTTTTTTTTTGGCTAATTGAGATATATGATATATATAGTCGGTCTATTTATCGAATAAAAAATTTGGGCTTAAAAAAAAATGCAACTTAGGCCTTTTCTATATTAAGGTGACGATATATACATATAATAAAATTTTATTTTCAAATAGGTTAGTAATAAATTAGCTTTAATATTTTGTTATTTGAAATTTGTATTAAAACTCAGTCTTTGGTAAGTTTTTGTTGTTTTTAGAAAAGCAGAAAACTGTGCATTTGAAAAATACCAAAAGACTGCAGAAATAGTCAGATACATGCATTGGCGTATAATTAAGGTGCAGTTTAAATAAATTAAGAACTAGTTTTAAAATCAGCTAAAGCTTACCAAATGGCTTAGGGTTTATAAAACTTTTGAGCATTAATAAATTACACTTTTTTTATGACTTGTTATTGATTGGTTATTTTTTTTTTAAGATAAAGTTTTCAAAATGGTAATAAGTACTTTTGCATGCTTAAATGACTATAAATATATTTTAAATGTTTTACTTTATAAAATAATTGCCTAAAATATACAAAGTGTTTCGCGATCGATCTAAAATTTCATAATTAATGTCCATAATTACTCGTACATATATAAATAAACAACAAAAAAAGAGGAAGGAAAAAAAATCAACTCAAATTTCAAATCAAAATGCAGAATAGGGGTTGTAAACGTGCCGTATTGTCAAGTTATTTCTTATTTAACGCAAGGAACACTTAAAAAAAAAATTATATTCACATTTTCAAAGTTTATTAAAGATTGTTATTCCTATTTATTCACTATTTGCGATACTTACATTCAAGGAACGTGAATCATGACAAAAACAATAAAATTAGGATATGCGGTCGGTGTACAATATTGAAAATAAATCTTAATAGGTATGTTCAGGCATGCTCTCATTTTTACTTTCAGTTTGAAATCATTTTAAATTAAATTGTTGGTGTTTTTCAATGTACTTTTTACGTTTCATTTTTATTTTGAACATCCATATTCAAAAATAAATAAAAAATGGCTACTTTTGCAGAACATTAAAAATAAAAAGTAAATTTTTCAAATTCGAAGTGAAATGCAAAACATATCTGATTGTTTAAAAGTTTATTAGAACTTATTGTACGTCTTGACGAGACCAATGTCAAAATTCAAATGAAAAAATCCGGTATTTTTATACTGTATTTTAAATATACTGAGTTTGGCGTTTGTCTAGGCATTACCTTTTCACGTCAAGACGTACAATTATGATTTTATTTAAAATTAATATCATGTCAATGTTTTTATTTTAAAGAAAATCTTCAAGTGTATTTTTGAAAAACTAAACCAATTATTTTTTTTATTGTTTTTCTCGAAATCACTTTGTTTTGCCATGCAGCGAATTAGAAATTACACGACGACCTGTTCTTTTTAATTTAGTTATGATTCTTATTATCAGTTTTCTGCACTCTTGCCATTTGCCAAAACTTTAAATTTTTCTTTGTGTTAAACTTATGTAAAATTTAAATCCAACAAAATCAAAAATAAAAAATTTAGAGCAATAATAAAATATTTTCCTAAAATTATTATTCAATATTGAGTTTTTTCAAAGTAAAATTAGCCAAAAAGTTTTTGAGGTGCAACAATATTTTTTTTATTTTCTTAATAAATTTATTTATATATTTTTAGTCTATAGATTACAACGAGATTAATTTATTTTATTTTGTTTTCGTAATGTATTGGTCATATACACATATACTTAACATAAACAAAAGAAAAATCTTTACGTAAAAATTATAAATAAAAATTAATTTTTCTTATATATTTTTAATTAAAAAAAACGAAAATTTTTAAAAAGGAATATAATAGACGTACATATACATACATTCGTATCTAAGTGTATAAAAAATAACGTAATAAAGACGATTAAGGGGTGTAAATTGAAGTACGATAAACAGTGATAATTTTACATGAGCAAGCCACCAAATTTATATTTAAAATTATCTTTTAAAATTATTTATTAAAACGTTTATTTTTTTTGTGCAAAAAAAAATTATTATTATTATAAATTTCGCTTTTAGATTTTTAAAAGTAGATTGTTTGAAATGAATATTGATATACGAATGTGTTTGATTAACATATTTGCTTGATTCAATTTTACACTGCAACATTTCGCCAAACTTGGACCAGAAAAAATAACCAAAAACTTGAAATAAAAATTCAAGTATCTGCATTTTTCTAAATGAATGCTAAAATTTTTTATAGCTTATGCAATAACTGTTGCACTGTGCCTCGTTATTTGGCTAGCTAAACGAAAGTCATGTTAAAATTAACCCAAATATTAAAACTTTTAGGTACATTTCAATTTAAAAAAAATGCTTAAATATTTAAATAGGTTTAAGATAAAAAAACTATACACAGATAAAATTTAAAATAAACTGAAAAAAACCAGAAAAATAAATGTTTCTTAATTGTTTTACTTGTATTCAAACACGACAACCACAATCTGGTTTATTTATACTTCGTTGTCTTGTTTGTTGTAAATTTCTTAAGGCGGCTCCGCCATATTGAATGCCGCTGCCAATACGTTCTGGATCTAATTCCCCAGTTTCAATTTTAGCCAGTATCGTTTTCGAGCATTTCAAAAATGCTTCTTCAACATTTTCACCAGTTTTCGCACTTGTCTCCAGGAAAATAAGTTCTTTTTATAAATAAATTTTGTAAGTAAAATTAGAATTTACATAAAAATGTATATATGTATGTGCGTTTTAATTTACCATTTTCTTGGGCAAATGTGCTGGCTTCTAAAAATGTAACATCTTTTGCTTCTTCTAAATCTTTTTTATTTCCAACTAAAAGTATTACTATATTAGGACTGGCTAATGTCCGAGCATCATTTAGCCAGTTTGTTAAAGCGTTAAATGAGTCACGGGATGTTGTGTCATAGACTAGCAAAGCTCCAGCTGCACCACGGTAATATGAGCGGGTAACAGAACGGAAACGTTCCTGACCAGCAGTATCCCAGATTTGTAATTTCACCGATTTGCCACCGACATTCACGATACGTGATCCAAATTCTACACCAATAGTATGAGAGCTGTCATCTTTAACTAAAAAAGGAAATATGTATAATATATTTACATAATTTGAAAAACTTTTTTTAACAAGTTATTGTCGGTCAAGCCCGACCCTTTATAAAAAACCGATGATATTTGTATTCATTACACTAACTATTGACATAAAGATAGACATATATGCAAAAATTTGTTAAAATAGAGTAATGTTCAAGTCCTTATAGCCCAAAATGCTTATTCCGGGAAGACATTTGTGTGGGGGATAAATTAAAAAGATTAACCGATATTTTGTTCAATATACTAATAGTTACTGGTATATAGTCAGACATTGTGCAACATTTTTTGAAAATCGAATGAAATTCGAGTCAGTAATAGCCCGAAATGCTTATTCTGAAAGGACATTTATATGAGGGCTTCGTGGCAGACACAAAAATTTAACTGCCGAATATCTTTAAAATTACAATCTGTATCGTATTCACAAGAATACATGGACACCCAACCAGACGAACGGACTTGCTTAAATCGACTCAGGAAGTGATTCTAATTCGATCAGTATCAGTATACTTGAAGGTGGATTTCAAACCATTACTTTTGGGCGTTACAAACATCTGCAAAAATATGACTGAATATTTTTTTATTCCCCTGACAGTTACATACCAAAAGAACTAAAACAAATTTCAGAAAGTTTGGACGTTTTTAAAATACAAACCAAAAATAAGGTGGTAGTGGTTAGAGGCTATTTGGTTCGCATTATCGGTTATGTCATTTCGAAGGATTTTAAAATACTATGGAATAAGCCAAAAATTAATTAAATGAGAATCATTTCATTTTACATATATGTTTTTCTACTAAAAATTTAATTTTATTAAAATAAAACATAAAATGGAGAATAAACTCCTTAAAATTCATTTTTCCCCCTTTTATTTTGTCAGATTAGTTCTGTCTCCAAAAAATACAAGGAAGATTTTAGGAGAGCGAAAATTGCTTCATGGTTAAAGTATGTGAGTCTATTGGCTCCGTTAGCGAGATATCAAGGCTCAGAAGGATAATATCCAAGGACCCTAGTGGACAGAGTCCAGCTTGGAGGCTCTAGAACTGTTGATGGGTGCCCACTTCCCAGGATGCAGGGAACTAGTTTGGAGTAACGTTCAAAAGGGATAAATATGCGGTTAATATCTTCAGTCCGTGTATGTCACAGAATATCTCGGATCGAGGGCTGCTGCTCCTAATGAGTGTGTTTGCTGCAAGCATCACACTTGATTATATACAATTGAGGTGCAGGGAGGTAAGGGAGATTTTTATACCCAAGGCCGGTAAAATTAGCCCCTAGTGCTATATGGTCAGAAGTTGCTGTTTGGTTGTAAGCATCACATTAGTATTTAGCTTATAAATTTTTAAGAAAAGCATTGAAAACTCGATCGATCAAGTAGAATTTCGAATCGAATGCCGTTATTTGCCACCGGTACTGTTCTTATCATTTGGTAAGTTTCTCAACAAGGCACGATAACTCCACATAAAATAGGGCTGAATAAAAGCTCAGGGGGCAATTTACGGCATTCGAATCGAAATTTTAAATCTCGATCGATTGAGTAGAATTTTGAATCGAATTCCGTAATTTTCCCCCAGCACTTTAATATTTTATGCACATATGTATGTATGACGGTACATTGTTTATAAAAAAAATAATTCATTTGTTATACAGTACATTACTTACATTTATTTTCGATAAAATGATGCAGTAAACAACTTTTACCACTGCCAGCACTACCAATTATTAAAAACTTAAATAAATAATCTGAAAATGTATGTATACAGAAATTTCTTTAAAACATTTTGTTTGGTTCATGTTTAGTTTTCTATTACCGTATGTTTCCGACATTTTTACCAAGCCTTCCTTTCTTCAGTTAAACTAATATCAATTATTTTTACTTGTTATTTGCAAATTAATTAAAAGCAATTTTTTTAATAAAAAAATGTAATATAAAACTGCGAATAGGATATTAATTTATTATTATTAAGCTGCCACTAAGTTATGACTAAAGTTATTGTTGTTTTTTTACAACTGTCATTTATTTGCTTGCATGCACTAAACGTACGTTTTATATAAAAGTCCCAGCAAAAAAAACGCGAAAGAATGTGTATGGAATAAAACTTGGTATTTTTAAACTATCAGCCTCATGCAGGGTACACTAATATCTTAACTTTTGACTTAACCACTTATTTAAAAAAAGTGAATTTTACAGGACAGCAAAAAAAATACTTCAACATCGCAAGAAACTTCGTGATTATTATCTAAAAAGTTTTAAAACCTAAAATTGTAAAGTAAGTTAGTTGAATTATTTTCCAATATTGAATTTTCGCATGTACTTGCGTTGTTAAAGTAGTTTTTTTGCTCTTCTGTAAAATTCACTTTTTTCAAATAAGTGGTTTTGTCAAAAGTCCACAGATATATAACATAATACAAAAAAAATTTAAATTGGATTTTTTAGGAAATTCAGAAGGAGTTCATAGAGATGATTTAAAAAGTAAGTAATTTAACACATTTTTTGCTCCTCGAGGTTTTTAAATAAATAATTTTCTTATCAACAGAACTCTTTCCTGTAGCCAGCCCAAGAAGCAGTCATATTCTTAGGGCAAGTTTCTCTGCTGCCGCAAATAGGGAATTAGAAATTTTCTTTGGAGTCTGGTCATAGCTTTGCTCTTAGGTATGTTCCAGAGGTTAATTTTGTTTCGACGGTACCCAAAGAGTCAAAGAAAAGAGTGGCATTTAACCATGAAAGTTTTTTTTAAGTTTTGAAAGGCTTTTTTGCGTTTAAATCATTTTTCGGAACAAGTTAACCTCTTAAACATACCTGCATAAAATAAAAGTAAATGTATAATATGCCCAAGTTTATATTTTTCTTGAATTTGAAATAAAATATTGTGAATCAAAATTAAAAATTTCAGTTTGGTTTGAAAATTAGCTAATTTAAAAAAGGTAAATTTCGCTAAAGTTATAAGAGCAATGTATTTTGCCATCGTTGTTAGTTTAATAAAGTTTAGTTTATAAGTTAAAGTAAAGTTTGAAGTGATACACATGTTTTGGTTGACTTTTTACGACGAAAATTGCCCATTTCAGTTAAAAATTTTAAAAGTAAGCAACATTAACAGCAATATTTCATTTTTCTGTTCCAGAAGATTTATGTAAGTTTAATAGTTGGAGGGAGTAAATTTTGTTTTTACTCTTATATGCCCCGGTAGGTCAGTGGTAAGTGCACGAGTCTTCCAGTCAGGGGGTTGTGGGTTCGATTCCCACCAGATACCTGGTGACTTACCATTCATTCTTCTGTTCTTTTTTTCTTATCTATCCTTCTTTAAATTTCTTCTTTCCTTCCGTCTCAACCTATTCTATCTGCCTCTCCAGGTAACACAAAGGGACCGAATTAAGCGGACCCAAGTGAGCTGTATCCTTTCTTTCAACGGCTGCCTGTTCTACTTAACCTAACCTATATGCACAAGCATGCCCAAGGTACCTTGGAACACACCTATTATATATTGGTGGGATATGTACAAAAACCTTTTTCGAATGGTATATTTTCTGGTCTAAATAGAGCATATTTACATTTATGAGAATGCAAACATAGAAACATTTACATGGACATCATTGTACATAATAAATATATTTGTCTTCTTTGGTGTCTTCGGCCTTTGTTTAAATTTCTTATTTCTAACCACATATTTAATACATGGTGCTCTATTTGTTTATTGACTGATTTTACAATTTCACTAATACGTTAAAAGATGATTTATTCAGATTTTTCGAACTTGGAACCATAAAAAGGTATGTATGTCACTATTAGCTTCCAATCAGTAAGGTAAAAAAGGGCCAAACTGGCAGCACCACCGAAACCCACAGCTGAAGAAGCACTGAAAATAGATATGTACAATTCATTGATTATGCAATGTGAGAGCTGTAAAAAGCCTCCAAATATTTCAATTATTAATTAATAAAATCTGTTGCCATAACTTACAATGAGGTGGCAATTTCAGCATGTTTTTTACCAAAAGGGAGCTTCATTTTGTTAAATTTTTTGGATATATTTCTCAACAAAGATTGTGACAACACAAAACTTTTAGTTTTCCAAATTTAATACTTTGACAATTAGTACTGTACAAAAACCGATAAATGATTAATAGATATTATGCAAGGTGAACTAAAGCACTAGGCGACCTTGCGAGGACAGCTAATTATTTTATGCACCTTCGTTATTTGTATGTTCAATACCTTTCAAACTGCTTATACCCCGACAACACACGCAATCTGATAATTTTTAATACAAACAAAAGCCCCGGCAGTATTGTTGCTTCGATTTGCTAATATTCAGGAGGACGGGAAAACGTACTTGGCTCTAAACACAAACCAAAACAATTTGCGTTGTTATATGTTTTCACTTATGTTATTTCAGGGTACACTTATCAGGTAGGAGCGGTTCTACAAAAACAACTAAAACCGTCATAAGAATGTCAGAAACAAATAACAAAAACTCACAAAATCTTTCTTCTCCTTTTTGAGCTTTTCTTACGATACTACAGTTGTTGTTTGTATACAAGGAAGAAAATACATAAGCATAAACAAAATTTGACATTAATATAACGAAATACCGTTACTCAGCTGTTTATCTGAGGCTACCTGATAAGTATACCCTGTGTTATTTGTTTGTACTTTTCTACAAAAGCAAACATGAATTTGATAACATGCGTATTAAAAGATTATTACTCAGCAATGTATTATAATATTTATTGCTAAATCTGTATTTTAGTACATATTTGTTCCGTACACACAGTAATCTCTAGGGTTGGCAAAAGAATTTCACAGCTGCAATAATTGTCATAGGTAATTTCATTTCCTACCCCCACGTTGATATTGAATGCTTTCGTTTACATCCAAAATGGCGTTTGATGGAAGACATGGTTGAGCAAACATTTTCTTTGCCAACGATGACTGAACACTACGTCTTGGCTAGCCAAAAATTTGTCAAGACAAGAACATGACGTCGGCAGAATACTTTAAAAAATTTGTAATTCAGAACTCAAAATAGGTGGCTACTTAGCTATTTTTTTTAACTATTTAAGGAAAAAAACTTAATTAAAAAAAAAAAAAAAACGAACAGGTGTCTGGTAGTTTTCTGAAACTAAAAAAGTTACTCTTAATTTTTGTAGCTTCTATACCAACTTTCAACATTAGTCAAACTGCGTTTGAGTGGTCCCAAAAAGAAATTTTTTTGGCTACTACTGAGTTATTTACTCAAATAACGTTGTAATTTGAAAATTCATTTTTGATGTTAACGGTGCAGAATTGTTGGCTATGTAAAGTTTTATACTAAACTTAACTTTCAACCTCGTTTTTTCTCGAAATGGGTTTTTTTAATAATGACTTTGTGTACATGAGCGATATATTTTTGTAATTTTTAGCTACTTCTTCAAACTTTTTTATCAATAGAAATAGTCATAGCTCCAAATATTAAAAAGTTTTTAATACTTTTCCTTCATTTTTAATCGAGTTTACAAACCTGGCGGAATGAAGCAAATATATTGACTAAGAGAACATCAAAAACTATGAGATATTCGTTTTTGCATAATCATTCATTAAAAATCAACTCGGTTTAGAGAGCACTGAGGAGTTCATGTAGGGGTTAACACATAACAATGGAATCATGTATAGATGATGCCTTATATTTTACAAACATATAAACATCTACATATATGTATATCATCTTTTACAATCACTTTTTAAAAATCTAGCTTATAAAATTACATTTAACTAAAATTAAAATTTATCTTTCTGCTTTCTTAACATAGTTTTGATAACAGTTAACAGGATCCTTTGCAGTAAAAACGGTATAAGCTTTTCGGCTGCCCTGGAAGTTCTGTAAAAAAAACAATTTGTAAATTCACGAAAACTTATTTGGCTTTATATATTTTACTACCATAAAATCGCAAACAATTTTGTACCACAGCATAACAAATACCAAAGGTATTACAGTAACTGCAATAAATAGATCGAACCAGCTATATGTAGGAAATACGGCCATTATATGACAAAAAACTTTATTTGTACCTATCTATGCTAAAATAACTATTTTAATTACACAAAGTTGAATTTATACACAAGGTGGTGTTATTTCATCCTTTGTTTAATTCGCTTGGCCAACACCTAAACGTCAAATTTTGCATACTTTACGTTTGTTTGCTTCTAAATTTTTGACGTCTAGGTGTTTGTTCTCGGTTGTTAGTGTTGTATTTGTAGTACTTGCCCTACTGCCTTGCATATGTAGATACATTTTGAACTAAACAAAGGCATATTGATAATGCATGTAAGTACATTTAAATGTAAATATGTACATATGTATGTAGTACAAACACAACACTTCCCTACAAGAAATTTGTGACCGAAACTAACACTTAAACATTTTTTTTCGGTCATTTGGGACCAACCCTGCAGAAAACTGGACTAGTCCATACATGCGTGTATGGACTAGTCCATAAAGGAGTAGGATTACTCCAAAACTACCCCAAATGCATGTAAAAAACATGGTCTTTCTAGCATTATGATGTCCTAGGGCCGGACCACTTAACCCAGATTTGCATTACGTCGGAGTAGTTTTAAAACTACTCTATCCTACCTACAAACAACGACAACTCGGTACGCAATCGTTAAAACACGAACGCATATCACTTAAGTAACTACAAGTTCTTGTTTGACAATGACATGGTCCATGACTGCATTACACAAGGACCATGTTGTAACTAGTCCATTTCAGCTAAAACGGACCATGTGGTCCAAGATTTTTTGCAGGGAATATTTCTATCATTTCTGAAAGTGCGAGGGAGATGCGAGATCAGGCGTACACAAAGTTTCAGTCATTTTTTGCACATCGCCCTTAAGAAAATATTAAAAAAAAAATAATGACCGCCCTACCAGAACAGTCCCTACCAGAACAGTGACAGTCATTTGACCGGTCAAATGACCGACACAGATGACCGGTCAATCGGTCATTATTTTCTATCATTTTCTTAAGGGCGATGTGAAAAAAATGACCGAAACTTTGTGTACGTGTGATTTTGAATCTCCCTCGCACCTTCAGAAATGATAGAAATATTGTTCACAAATGACCGAAAAAAAAATGTTTTAGTGTTAGTTTCGGTCACAAATTTCTTGTAGGGTTAAAAAAAAAAAGTTTTTACAAACTTTATTGGACTTTCTTTACATAACTATAAGTAAACAACTAAACAAAAAGAACCAACTTGTTCTTTCTCTTGTTCCGAACAAAATTGACCAATCACTTAATCGTGCATAAATGAAGGCTGGGTTGTTAAAGTTGTTTACTTTTACATATGTATCTTTTTTTGCACCAGAGCCAACAATAACTAAAACAAAAACGAAAATTTTATTTACCAAATTTTGTTGTTGTAGAATCGCTACAACCTGATACAGATAATTGCACCATGATCTTGCCTAACTCAAGGCGTTTGCATGCCAGGTGTTGGACATGGCGGGATAAAATATGCCTTGGTGTTGGAGCAAAGCAACGTAAGCAAAAATCAGCTGATGCTATCCCAACACCTTTTACAGGCCCAAATCCAATAAACAAGATGTATTCACTGAATGTTGTTTTACATGGGACGTATTTTTGCAAATGACTCGTCGTGTTGTTTTTAATTTGCTTTATTACACATTAAAAAAAAATTAGAGATTTACCTCTTTTTCAAATCCGCAACATAAAAGCTGCATACTTTACGTTTGTTTGTACTTTGTGTTGTATTTTTACATCTTCATAGGTTTTTGTCCGCGGATTTACAATGTAAAAATGCCCGGTGGTTGTTTGTGTTGTATATGTAGTAGTAACGCTACCGTTTTGTATAGATACACCTTGGATCTTATTTTAGCTAACTTTACCAAAGAAGTAACAAAAAACAACATATAAAAAAACTTATATAAATAATGTATTTTATTAAAAAATCTTTTTAAAAATTCAAGATCTGCTGATCATTATTTTAACAAAAAAAGTTCTTTGAACAATTTTTAATTTAATTTTACCTTTACAAAAACTATAAAATTTCTTATAAATTAAAGTATAAAAAATTATACATACATTTAGGCATCACAATATTTATAAACATTAAAAAAATATTTTTTTTTTCATTAATAATTAGCAATGGTATGAAATACCAAACTTAAAGCTAAACCTTGTAAATTTATAGAAGCGTCTGAGCATTAAATTTTTTTAACTTTTATTCCCCTTTACGGTTTACAACTAAACTCTACTTTAGCCTTTAAAAAATATAATTTTCATTTATTAGTTTGTGTGAAATTTGTTGGCAAAAACATCAAAAAATTACAACTTATTAATAGTAGTTGTCTGATACCAAATTTCACATTACAACTTGTGTTTAGTTGTAAACAATATTGAGGGCAT
Organism: Melanophora roralis; assembly: GCA_963583895.1. Taxonomy (NCBI): domain Eukaryota; kingdom Metazoa; phylum Arthropoda; class Insecta; order Diptera; family Rhinophoridae; genus Melanophora; species Melanophora roralis. The sequence continues at coordinate 18,276,134 of OY757191.1, read as the reverse complement.
ATCATAAAAAAATTACATTTGTGACTTACTTGAAAAAGTTTTTAAGAGAAATTCTAATATAACTTCAAATCGACCAGCGTTTAAACATTATAAGTTAAAAACTTTTGGAATGGCAGTTTAAAAAAAAATCAAAATTAATATGAATGTACATTGATATCGTTACCTTAACATATTTTTAAGTCTAGAGTATTTGGCTAATTGTGATATACTTATAAGCAAACCATTTACCAAAATAAATGAAAATGTGGGCTTATGAAAAATACGTGTTTGGGCCTTTTTATATTAAGGTAACGATATATACATTCTAAAGGTATCGTATCATTAATTTTTTTATAAAAAGCAAAAATTAGTTAGAAAAATAGTTGAAGAAGAATCATGATTTAGTAAAAAAAAGAAAAAAAACTTTTAAAAATTCTTAATTCAACTTACAACATAAATCTTCTTAATATTATTTTAACTTGTAGTTTATGCATCAGGTTCGACGAACGAAGCAGGAAATAAACCAGTTTTATAAGTTCGTGAATTGGTACCTTTATACCAACCATTTTTTTGTTTACGATATACAGTTATTATATCACCCACTTGAAGTTCCAATTCCATATCGCTGTTAGGTGGATAAGGAACTACACAGCGAAAACGGCTACAAAATTAAAAAACCAATACAAAAAAATTAAAAATGAGGGTTTTTACAGAAAACAAAGTCTTTTCTAAAATATGTAATTTAAAAATTATTTTTGCAAAATTGCTAATTTATTATTTATCCCTGTAATACAACATAAAACAAACTAATTGGGTTTTTACTTCACTGAGACTTACATCTTTTTGCCAGTCATCTGATCTAGCCAAGTTGTATACGAACCGTAAATATTATAATAAAATTACTGTGTGGCAGGTTAGAAGTCAAAAGCTAACCTTGTTTTTTTTTTTTTTAAGAAAACTTCATAAAATGATCCCGTTTCTATAGGCGGTGCTACTACTCGTGCTCCTATCCAACAATTTTTTTTTTAAAGAGATTATACATAATAGAAATACCTTCTAGCAGGTCTATGATTAAGAGTTCTAAAAGTTTCAAAGATTTTACGTATCAAAAATTTTATAACAATTTTCATTTTTATGGGGGCTAATGCTTCTTCCACTCCTATCCAAGGAATTGTCTTTTTAGTTTATTTAAAGTCGATAGCTATTATCGTTTTTTTATTTTTATTTAAAGTTAAACAATTTAAAATTAAAATAGAAGAGATCGAATGCATGAATTTCTGATATTTAAAAAGGTTTAGATGACGAACAGCTATTTTACCTTAGGGCTATTAAGCTCTTTTAAAGCTTAAAAAAGTTTAAAGAAAAACTTGAAAACGGGATTTTTTTTTAATGTTTCAGTTTTACTGACCTCTCACTCATATTTTGGATTGATTTTGTTGTCGCACTAGCATGTATGGCAGCTGCATTAATGTTACATTGAGAAGCAGATGTTTTATTACCGACAACACTTCCCCCACTAGCATTATTAGAAAAAGAACTAGTGCTGGCGACAATTGGGGTTAATTGTAAAACACTTGAGGCATCAAGAGAATGTGATTTACGATGTATTGCGGTCAATGTTTTATTTATGCCGGAATTTGTTGGTTGTAAGGGTTGATGTTGCTGATACTGTTGGCCGCATTTATTAGCCATTATAGCAGATAAAAGATCTGGATCATCATCAGAAGCGGTTTATATACCTCATCTTTATTACTACAATGAAATGCGTTTTTTAGATCCCGCCATTTGCCTCAGGCAAACGACTAGCAGTTTGTCCGCAGTAAGTATTATGTGGAAGATGTGTTTCTACGTCCTGCTAAGTGTCCATGTATTCTTGTAACCAAAGTACGTGTCGCTTTTTTGAAGACATTTTTATGAAATTTGGTACAGATAAGTTCTTTTCCATTGGCACCAAGCCTATTATTTGTGGTAACTATCGGTTCACATGTGTCCTCCCGAAATTAGTGTTTTTGGTCATAACTACGGCAAATATTACTTTCTCGCCACAAGGTATTATTAATTAATTATTATAAAAAATATTTTTGAGGTAAATCTGTGCATTTGTGCTTTTTCTTATCCTTAAAGTCATGATGCAGTGCAGTGATGCATTTTAAAAGGATCCAGTATATACTTTTTAGGGTCGCAAGTAAAAATTGTAGGAATTACAAACTGGTATATACCCGTATCGCTAAATGAAGGGTATAATAACCTAGTGAATAATTTTTTTATCTTAAAGTAAATTTTGTTTGACAGGAGCCCGGAAAGTAGCAAGGCTCATATAATTGTTCAAATTTTGTAAGTTTCTATTTCAAAAACTAAGATAGCACTCAACTTCAAACCCACCATAAATTAATTTTATTATAGTATTTGCAGTTCGAAAACAACTTTCCCAGATCAAGTTACTGGGTATACAAAACGACCAATGTGAAGGGTATATAAGATTCGGCACAGCCGAATATAGCGCTCTTACTTGCTTTTAATAAATATTAAATAAAACTTCTTCTAGGAAGAACTTCAATTTTTAGAATTTAGTCCTGTCACTGAACTCGCACAAAACTCCATTGATACACAACTAAGTGATACTTACGACAGTCAAATATCCTCTATTGGTGAAACACCCATACTTGATACGCCTATAACCTCACAAAAACGGAGTAACAGCTGTAGGAAAAGAAAAGCTGATAGAGACGAAAAAATTAATTTTGCCTTAGATGCTATAATCAGCAAAACTAATGAGGATTGCGAGAAGGAAACTATGTTTTCCTGTTTCGGGAAATCTGTCGGACTGCAGCTGGAAAAAATGCCTTTAAATAAAGCAATGGAAGTAATGGCGGATATACAAAAACTGCTATCTTCGACAATAAATAAAAAAGACATTTTAGAGGTTTCAATGTTGGCGGCTAACATATAAACAACAAAAAGCAATAAATGGAAAAGGTAAGTGTTTTTAAATAAATATAGTGTTTAACTATTTAAACTTATATTTTCTGTTTTCAGATATGTACCTGATGCATAAACATTTAAATTTAGCAATTATATAAAAATACAATTACACTGCGCTGCACCTAAGCTACTAAAGGTTTTCATATACCAGTTCTTTTTTCTTAGAGCCCGCTGCTATGGGCAAATAGACCCAGAAAAACTAAATGTACTTCTGTTTTAACCCGAATTCAATTACTTTGGTGCAGTACAGTGTAATCGTAAACTTATATATCTTGTTTGTTTATTTGTTTGTTAGTTTTAAGGCTACTTAGAGTACGGTCAGACTTGTCAAATATTTGCCCTGAAAAGCGTTCATACGTTTACTTTTAACTTAATTAAGACATCACAAATTGGCTTTTTAAGACACAAAAATTGTAGTTATTTTACAAAGAAGTTTTATTTATTTAATTTTGGCGGATACAAATTGATTTTACTACTTTTGTTTATTGGTTTACATTAGAAAACAAGTTATTTTATATAAAATACAACACTATCCATTAAATAAAATTAAGTATTTCAACAATTTTGTATAAACGAATGAACTTATTTATAATAGCTTTCCGTGAATTTAAGTTTTTTGTTTTTTTTTCGTATCATGCTCATGGTGGAATTACATAGGCGGATTCACTAGAGAAACATGGTGGAATTACTAAGGTGGTCTAAACTGCAATCTTCCAGAATTATTCCATCATGCCCATTCCTTAATTTTTTATAAGAACAATATGTTCAAATACATCCTAGAAGCTTTTGGTTTATAAAACTGAGGATAATTTAATTTGTTTTAGTAATTTTTTTCATGCATTTTTTTTGTAAAATATGCATTGAAATAATAATGGATGAATTCATAATAAATTAAACTTTTTTTCGTATCATAAAAATTAGTATTTTAAAATGCTGATATCTAATTATTTACAATAAACTGTTTCTGTTATTATAATACAAATTATACTTACATATATGTAAATAAATTTGGAAAATGAATTTTCTTACTTGACCTAAAGGTAACAAACTGTTTTTTATTTTGTCTGATAATGGCACTAAAACAAACTTTCAAATCTCTTTTAATGTTTTTGGTGGCCCTGAAAAGGGCCGATTGTTGTACTGTGGTCCTGAAAGGACCGATTTATTCAATAGTAACGGTTACCTCATTTGCAGTTTGCCTTTTTATTTTAGACCACTGGAAGGCAACATCACCGTTTGTAACCAAATACTTTTTTACGTTTTCCCTAACTCCATTTGCAAAACGAACAGTTTCATGTTCTTGTGGTGGTAATGGGGTTAAAGTTTCAGGAAGTTGCACTTTTGCTTCGTCAACAGCTGCCAGCTCCGTCAAACTTTTAGTTAGGTAGTTGTGTAAGACGCAACAAGCCTGCACAACCAAATCGGTCGTAGATAGCTCAACTTCTATTGGCCTATGAAAAATCCGAAATCTGTTGGCCAATCTTCCAAACGCCATCTCAACCGTCATTCTCGCTCTACTCAGTCTATAATTAAAGATTTCTTCTGGAGCTGTCAGTTTTAAATTTCTATTATAACTCTTCATTAAATTTCTGTCCAGGCCGAAAATGTCGTCTCCAATAAAATAGTATGGTGTTTTTGCCACCTGACCAGGTAAAGCTTCGTCAGACGGTAACTGCAACTTCCCCTGCTTCAAAGCTTGGTGAAGTAAGCTGTTTTTAAAAATTACAACGTCCGAGGCTCTCCCATTCCCACCAACGTCTATGTACAAGAACTTGCTATTTGCGTCAACGACTGCTAGGAGCACCGTACTAAAGAAACCTTTGTAGTTGTAGAAATTTGATCCTTCATGTCTTGGGTTCTTGATTCGAATATGCTTCCCATCTATAGCCCCTAAAGTATGCGGGAATTGCCACATCTTTTCAAAGCCTTCAGAAACAACTTTCCACTCTTCTTGGGTACAAGGAGTCTATTAAAAGCAAATTCAACATAAAAAAGGATTTTAATTGTACCTGCACATATGTATATATATGTTCCCATTGTTCCTATAAGGAGCATAGGACCATATATGTATAATAAATATCTATCTCACCTTCAGATATTGGGGTTTAAGAGCTTCAACAATGGAGTTAAGAACTTCCGGAATAAATCTGCTTATAGTTCTACGCGATATGCGGGACAAATATTCCAAGGACCTATAAGAATCTCCGGTTGCTAAAAAACGAAGTGTTACCGCAAGCCGCACCCGGGAACTTATTGAACACCTCATCACAGTGTTTTGTTTTTTTATCTTACAATCAACCTACAGATATATAGGTATTAAAAATATTTCCATGGCAATCCGAAAATATTTGTTATATAAACTTTAAACATACTTATTAAATGTTATATAAGCATTTAATAGACGTGTGCAGATAAATACTTCCATATGTATATACACTTAAAAATGTAATTGCATTTGTATAGAACTTACTAATGCAAGGAGAATCTCAAACTTTTCAACATCCATTCGACAGAAATTAGTGTAGTCGTTTGTATCCCACATTAAATCTTTTAAAAGATGAGACTCCAGACTATGAATATCCCTTCTTTGAAGAAATGGATTTACCCAATACCGCCTTTCGGAGGATTCATCTTCTTCTGCAACATCCATCACTGTTATTAATTGCTTCAAAACAAGCAAAAGTTTAACATTTTTATTTTTTGAACTCATTTTAATTAAAATTTAAAAAAAAATACACACAACCTGCCTTAGCAAAATTTTTTATTTTATGTTTAAACATATGCACGTTTTCACCACCGTAAGTTACAAACTTGAACATTAGCAATTTGACGCGGCAATTCTGCCGACGTTATTGCTTGTATTAAGACATATCTGATTGCGCGTGTGGTCGGGGGGTAAAGCATGCAAGTGCATTTAAATGTAAATATGTATGTATGTAGTACAAACACAACACTTCCCTACAAGAAATTTGTGACCGAAACTAACACTTAAAAATTTTTTTTCGGTCATTTGGGACCAATATTTCTATCATTTCTGAAAGTGTGAGGGAGATGCGAGATCACGCGTACACAAAGTTTAGGTCATTTTTTTCACATCGCCCTTAAGAAAATGATAGAAAATTATGACCGAATTACCGGTCATATGACCGATCAAATGACTGCCACTGTTCTGGTAGGGAATAAAGTTAGATTTTGATGAACGAAATTGTTCAATTGAATAGTTCATTTCTTTGTGTACGTGTGCTCTTGCATCTCCCTCGCACCTTCAGAAATTCCTAAAACAAAAACGAAAATTTTATTTACCAAATTTTGTTGTTGTAGAATCGCTTCCACCTGATACAGATAATTGCACCATGATCTTGCCTAACTCAAGGCGTTTGCATGCTAGGTGTTCTATTACAAATTAAGTCCAAAAAATACAAGGAAACGTAAAGTATGCAGCTTTTGACATCTAAATAGGTGTTGGACATGGCGGGATAAAATATGCCTTGGTGTTGGAGCAAAGCAACGTAAGCAAAAATCAGCTGATGCTATCCCAACACCTTTTACAGGCCCAAATCCAATAAACAAGATGTATTCACTGAATGTCGTTTTACATGGGACGTATTTTTGCAAATGACTCGTCGTGTTGTTTTTAATTTGCTTTATTACACATTAAAAAAAAGTTAGAGATTTACCTCTTTTTCAAATCCGCAACATAAAAGCTGCATACTTTACGTTTGTTTGTACTTTGTGTTGTATTTTTACACCCTCATAGGTTTTTGTCCATGGATTTACAATGTAAAAATGCCCTGTGGTTGTTTGTGTTGTATATGTAGTAGTAACGCTACCGTTTTGTATAGATACACCTTGGATCTTATTTTAGCTAACTTTACCAAAGAAGTAACAAATAACAACATATAAAAAAACTTATATAAATAATGTATTTTATTAAAAAATCTTTTCAAAAATTTAAGATTTGCTGACCATTATTCTAACAAAAAAAGTTCTTTGAACAATTTTTAATTTAATTTCACCTTTACAAAAACTATAAAATTTCTTATAAATTAAAGTATGAAAAATTATACACATTTAGGCATCACAATATTTATAAACATTAAAAAATATTTTTTTCATTAAAAATTAGCAATGGTATGAAAACCAAACTTAAAGCTAAACCTTGTAAATTTATAAAAGCGTTTGAGCATTACATTTTTTTAACTTTTATCCCCCTTTACGGTTTACAACTAAACTCTACTTTAGCCTGTAAAAAATATAATTTTTATTTATTAGTTTGTGTGAAATTTATTGACAAAAACATTAAAAAATTACAACTTATTAATAGGAGTTTTCTGATACCAAATTTCACATTACAACTTGTGTTTAGTGGTAAACAATATTGGGGGCATATCATAAAAAAAATTACATTTGTGACTTACTTGAAAAGGTTTTTAAGAGAAATTCTAATATAACTTCAAATCGACCAGCGTTTAAACATTATAAGTTAAAAACTTTTTGAATGGCAGTTTAAAAAAAGATCAAAATTTATATGAATGTACAATAATATCGTTACGTTAACATAATTTTAAGTCTAGAGTGTTTGGCTAATTGTGATATACTTATAAGCAAACCATTTACCGAAATAAATGAAAATGTGGGCTTATGAAAAATACGTGTTTGGGCCTTTCTATATTAAGGTAACGATATATACATTATAAAGGTATCGTATCATTCATTTTTTTATAAGAAGCAAAAATTAGTTAGAAAAATAGTTGAAGAAGAATCATGATATAGTAGAAAAAGAAAAAAAACTTTTAAAAATTCTTAATTCAACTTACAACATAAATCTTCTTAATATTATTTTAACTTGTAGTTTATGCATCAGGTTCGACGAACGAAGCAGGAAATAAACCAGTTTTATAAGTTCGTGAATTGGTACCTTTATACCAACCATTTTTTTGTTTACGATATACAGTTATTATATCACCCACTTGAAGTTCCAATTCCATATCGCTGTTAGGTGGATAAGGAACTACACAGCGAAAACGGCTACAAAATTAAAAAACCAATACAAAAAAAATAAAAATGAGGGCTTTTACAGAAAACAAAGTCTTTTCTAAAATATGTAATTAAAAAATTATTTTTACAAAATTGCTAATTTATTATTTACCCCTGTAATACAATATAAAACACTGAGGCTTACATATTTTTTCCAGTTACATGCCATTTTTTGCATACCCAGATATCTGATCTAGCCAAGTTGTTTACGAACCGTAAACATTATAATAAAATTACTGTGTGGTAGGTTAGAAGTCAAAAGCTAACCTTGTTTTTTTTTAAAGAAAACTTTATAAAATGATCCCGTTTGTATAGGCGGTGCTACTGCTCGTGCTCCTATCCAACAAATTTTTTTTTAAGAGATTATAATAGAAATACCTTCTAGCAGTTCTATGATCAAGAGTTCTAAAAGTTTCAGAGATTTAACGTATCAAAAATTTTAATTTTTATGGGGGCTAATGCTTCTCCCACTCCTATCCAAGGAATTGTCTTTTTAGTTTATTTAAAGTCGATAGCTATTATCGTTTTTTTATTTTTATTTTAAGTTAAACAATTTAAAATTAAATTAGAAGAGATCGAATGCATGAATTTCTGATATTAAGGGAGGAAAAACTTGTAAATGGAATTTTTTTTAATGTTTCAGTTTGACTGACCTCTCACTTATATTCTGGATTGATTTTGTTGTCGCACTAGCATGTATGGCAGCTGCATTAATGTTACTACATTGAGAAGCAGATGTTTTATTACCGACAACACTTCCCCCACTAGCATTATTAGAAAAAGAACTAGTGCTGGCGACAATTGGGGTTAATTGTAAAACACTTGAGGCATCAAGAGAATGTGATTTACGATGTATTGCGGTCAATGTTGTATTTATGCCGGAATTTGTTGGTTGTAAGGGTTGATGTTGCTGATACTGTTGGCCGCATTTATTAGCCATTATAGCAGATTGATGTTGTATGTGATTAGCATAAATACTGCGTAAAGTTGAATCAATTGTTGGCCGCGTGCTAAAGAAATTTATTAGAATATTAATAATTGCCCAATTCACAACCTGCTGTAGTTTGTACGATTGCGCGTTTAAAAATGAGAAAAAAAAAACATTTTGAAACTGTTGTACGAATTGAAGCAACTATTTTTATACAAAACCCTATAAATATTTTTACAACTCCGACGACTTACATTACATACAATAGGTTGTGAATTCAGCAAATATATTAAGTATAAGAAGTACTTACTTTTCAAGGTATGCTTTTTCTTTAGCACTTTTAATACGATGCGAATTAATATTGGCTTGAAGCGAAGGCTGTTGTAATATTGCTGTTGTTGTTGTCGTTATTATAGAGGAAGATGTAGTGTTATTTTCACGTTTATCGTTTGGCAAATTTTGTAAAAGTTGACTGGGGCAAGAACCAGATCTAAAAAGTTAATATTTTTTCTATAAAGTACCTATATTGTGTTTTTATTAAAAAAAAGACATACCGCACATGAACTGGAGTTGAGGTCAATAAACTTATACCGGGTGTTTGAATTTGTATAGATTGACCGCAAGATTTGACGTTTTGTTGCTGATTAGTCGCTAAAGGTACGGCTGCCATAGCTGCACTTGGTGATTTAGATCTGGATTTAATGTGGGTTAACAACTTTTTAAGTCCAGCTGAGGCAGATGATGATGCACCAGAAGAAGATAATGAAGATGTTGGCATGCAACCAGTTGTTGTTGGTTTTTCTTTTTGTGCTTCTTTATCACGAATTTCTTTAGAAGTCTTCGCTGTGTTGCTGCTTGTAGTGCTACTGGTTTGCGTGTGACAAATAGCCAAAAACCGTGGTGGTAAATCTGGTGGCACAGCTTGATGTGGTGTTAAATTGGCGAGAGTTAATCGATTGTTTATATTTTCTAAATCATTACGCATCGAGGATTGAAAAGTGAGAGGCTCTTGTTGATGCTTTTCTGATGCAACACAAGTTCTAGCTATTGATGTAGATGAAGAGTCTGCGTTAAGAGGCGCTACGGATTCAAATTTAGCTTGAAATGTTGCCGATGATGGCATTAATTTCCAGCTATGCATTAACTGCTGTTGATCTCTGGCCCTCAAAGGTGTAACGTAGTTTCCGGGAAAGACGCCACTGATATCTTTCCAATTTTTGCCTTTAAACCAACCATCTAAGCAACGTTCAGTTACCATATAAACACAACCTAAATCGTAAATAACCCCAAAACGGTAATTAAGCTCAGCCAAACTTTTAAGAATTTTTAACTTTTTACGGCTTTTTTCGCTAATTGTAAAACCACTTTTTACAACACAAAATGTTATTACCTGTGTGAAGATAAATACGTATTTAACTAGCAGAGACAAAAACCAAATTTTTTAGCAAAGTCAATTTTGGAGTTAACATAGCCATGTTACGCATTTAACAGAGCTCATATTTACAATTCACTTAATCAATTAGGTCAGTACCAGGAAATATGTAAATCCTAGTTTCCAGATCTTATCATATGAAAACGTGTTCCAAATATTCCTTATTGAAACCAGAATAGTGTGATAGCTAATATAGTCTAGGGCAGTAAATAAAATAAGTTTAAAAATAAATATTTTTATGAAAACTCTTCATAATATAAACAACTAAAATCGTCAAATATGAAATGGAAAATCAAGACCAAGGGGTACCCTACTAAATTATGTAGCTCATATGTCTAAATTGTATTTAGGAGATTTTTTAAAATCTTGGAAAATTCCACTTTGGGAAAATATTATGGTATTTTTGAAGGATTTTGGGCATATTTGGACAAGTCTTTCAATAAGGAATATTTGGAACACGTTTTAACACGTAAGGTCTGGAAACTAGGATTTATTTCCTGTTATGTACTGATCTGTTTGATTAAGTGAATTTTAAATATGAGCTCTGTTAAATGCGTAACATGGCTATGTTAACTCCAAAATTGGCTTTGCTAAAAATTTTGGTTTTTGTCTCTGCTAGTTAAATACATATTTATCTTTACACAGGTAATTTTATTTATGTATTAAAAAAACAAAGTTTAGACAATTTAAGCGGAAGAGATTTATGAAAAAAAAAATCATTCCACATATGTATTTAGAAATTACTTTAGTGGTAAATTACCTTTTTTCAATTCTAACTCATCAGATTTTCTTGGATTGTAAGGGTACAAGGCCAAATATCCCCAGGGCAATGCTGGTGACAAATTTTGTTGAACACATGTTTTCAAAACATTGTGACGCGATGCAGACTGTTGTGATGTTTTGTTTTCAACAATTTGTATAGAATGTTGATTGCTAACTGAAGATATATTGGATGAATTTAGTTGCAGTTTTTTAATATTTATTGTTTGACTATCACTGGCAGAACTGGCAGAGCTACTTGTATGACCATTGTCGACATCATTTGGTATACTTAAAATTTCAGCTGAATGACGATTTGTTTGTATTAAATTCAACGTTGTGCTACCATTATTCAATAAAGCATTAAGAGAGTGTCTTTTGTGCTTTAAGTCATTGTTACGCATACGCACAGAATCGCTGGCTTTTGCTGCGGCTGTCGTAGTGTACTGAGGGGTCAACAAATCTGAGGATTGCGTATTATTGGGTATGGAATTAAATCTAGAATTATTTGAAGATGTAATTGGATTAACTGAGGGCGCAGTGGGACTTGTGGTAGTCGAAGAATTTGACGAAGATGAGGCTGTATTTATGGTGGATGATTCTGTGGTTGAAGATATTAAATTACTACTTTTTGTGTTAGTTGTAAAAATCTGAGCAGGTGGCAAAGGAGGTAAAAGCCGTTCATCATTTGTTGTTGCGGTTGTTTGGTGTCCATGTTGAGTCAAAAGCTGTTGGGATGGTACTGTAGGTGAAACAAAGTTATCAAGTAATTGTTTCGCCAAATTGTTCAACTCTACAAATGCTATTGGAAAAATACCAATAGATGAGCCAATTCGACCTTCTGCCCAGTTATGATCTACACGACGTAAAACTTGTATAACTGTGCCCTTTGTAAAGGTCAAACAACCTTCTTCTTCGTTAGGTCCCATTTTGAAATCGTATAAAGCGACACATTGAGATGTCGGCAAGGGAACAACGACCTAAAATTACAATTTAAAATTACATATCCAACCACACATGCTAAGCTTTTAGGTCGTATGCAAAAAAAATCTTATTTAAGCTTTTAAGTACATGCTCCCTAACGCCCTTAAAAAGAAATTCATTTTAATTTAATACTATGTATTAAAACTATGGGCTAGCGAAGTGAAATGGCAGGTTATTCCTTAAATTTATTTACTGATTGTACAAAAAATATAGTTTCCAAAATTCAATAACAGGTTTGTAATACACAAAGACATTAAGCAGAATGCCTCAGAATTGATTCCGGAAATTCAAAACAGGTATGCAAATGTATTTTAAAACCTCATTTATATCATTACAAAAACAATTGTACATGTTTTTACTTTTTAATACTACTTTCCATTTTTTTTAAAATCTTCCAAGTATCCAGGATTTTTTCGATCTTTATTATTTAATAAATACACAATCTGTTTTATTATTATGTTAATTAATAATAAAAAAACAAAAAGTTGCCTTGAAAAAGCTACACAAAAGGGTAGCAAAATATTGGCAGACAAACAAAAGCAAATAAAGAATAATATTTATTGACTTTAAGTTAAAAAAAAAAAACAGATTGTGTATTTATTCCATTATTTTAGTTATTTTTACGGTTATTTTCTATAAAATTACAAAAATAAATAAAAATAAAAATACGAAGTATTAGAAGTCCGCGTTACCAAAGTTTATCAATCGTTTTCAACAAACGTTTGCTAGCCCGAAGGTATGTTTCAGCAAGTGCGAGCCTAAATATCTAAAAAATAATATTTTAAAAACAAAACTAAAAAAATGCAAATTTGTTTTTATTTTTTAAGAAATTTACTTCGGCATTTAGGGAAACAGTCACTGAATAATTGTTGTACTCAAAAGCTGAAATAAATATTTTTGCACAAGGACGTAAGCCGTTTGTTTACCTTTACGTAGTTTATTGGAAAATTTCCTTCATCACTGTTCAATTGACCAACATACCAATTGCTGTCAATTTTACGCTTTAAACGAATTAAATCTCCCTTTTTAAACTTTAAGTCGTTGGGCTCGCTTGATTTAAAATCATATAAAGCAAAAGCATGAGGTGCAACCCAACGCTTTAGCGGATTGTGTTGAGTATTATGTTGTTGTTGTTCATACTCTCCTATTGCTAACTGATTTAGTTCAGCTTTCAAATGATGTGAATGCAATTGCATAATGTGTTGCCTCTGATTTAGATGCAGTTGTTTTTTACCATCTTTATTTAATAGATTTGAATTTAAAGCTACCGCTGTAGTAGTAGCAAAATTGTCTATCATATTAGCAATAGGTGCATGTGCAACAGATTCATTTGTTTCTATTGTTTGTTTGTTAACATCGTTAATAATGCTGTGGTGCTTAGTATATGCATTTTTCATACCTAAAAATTATTATTATAGTGAATTAACAAATATTAAATTTTTATCCTCCTATAGGTAGGAAACTTGGTAAAGAAATGTTAATTTATCATAAAAAATTCCTATAAAAAAAGAGTTTGTATGGAAAAATTTTTTTAAACCTTTAGGTGGTTAGTAGAAAAGGCAGCCGTTGAAGGAAAGGATACAGCTAACTTTGGTCCGCTTAATTGGGTCCCTTTGCGTTACCTGGAGAGGCAGATAGAAAAGGTTAAGATAGAAGAAAAGAAGAAATTTAGAGAAGGATAAAAAAGAAAGAAAGAAAGAACAGAAGAATGAAAAAAGAGACCAAGGTCTCTGGTGATAATCAAACCCACCCTCCAGACTGGTAGACTCGTGCACTTACCACTGATCTGCCGGGGCACACTCAAATCTTTACTAAACTTAAAACTATTTTTAAATACGACCGAAAATCTCTTTTGCAAATTTGTTTTCTTTAATACTTCGTTTAACAATAATTTCTATGTACAGTGGTTCAAACGTATAATTGGACACTAGGTGTACGATTATTCAAATGCAATTTTTTTTACTTACATGACAATAATTCTAAAAAACTTTGATACAGAGTTATAGGTTATTGAAAGACCTTTAAAACAATGTATAATACTTAACACATTTTATCCAAAAACATTTTTAAAAATAAAAAAGAAAACAAAACCATTAAATTTTATGTCAAACGTATAATTGGACAGTCTGTAGTTTTGGGTCTTAGAAGCAAAACCTTTTGCTTTTATTACTGTTTTCAACCGCCTGGGTATCGACTGCACGAGTTTGATGAAAAAATCCGGAGATATGTTGTTCCACTCACGCCTTATTCCCTGCTTCAACTGCTCCACTGTGTTGAAACTGGACTTATAGAGTTAACGGGCAAGTTCTTCCCAAACATGCTCAATAATGTTAGATCTGGGGACTGTGCTGGTGTTTGCAGTAATTTTGGACAATTATGTATGAGCCACATTTTCGCAACGTGTGAAGTGTGCTTCGGATCCTTGTCCTGATAGAAAGCAAATGTGTCCAATATGTTCAATTTATCGGCACTTTGCTTCACATTTTGTTTTAAAATGTCCAATAATTGGAATCGATTTATTTTGCCCTCTATAAAATGAATGTTCCCTACTCCTGCACTGAAAACACATCCCCACACCATCACCTACCCTACCCCATGCTTGACCATAGCCCGAGTGTTAGTAGGCAAAAACTCAGTATTTAGCTTACGCCAAACGTATTATTTTACATCTAAACCATGCAGGTTAAATTTACTCTCATCAGTAAAGAGTACCTATAAGATAATTAACAAGGTTTAAAATAATTAAATTAAACAAGTTTTTGTACAATTACCGTTCTTCAAAGGTCAGAATCTTTAAAAAAGTACTCCTTACAAAATTTCACCCGTGCAATTTTATTTTTTTGACTTATATCGGGCTTTTTTCTGACTATTCCCCAACGAAAATCATTCTTCGTTAACACGTTTCGAATGGTCTCGGCGCAAACGTCTTTTTTCAAAGCCGTTTGCACCATATTATTTAATTTATTCGCCGTCGTGAATGGTTTTGTTTTTATTTTCATCAAAATCTGCCGCTCATCATGATCTTTTAATTTTTTTCCTTGACCAACACAACTTTAATTTTTGACTAGAAACTTTTTTAATGCCATTTAATGATAGCGTGAACTGTAGGCGGGCATCGATCAACAATTTTACCGATTTCACGCATGTTTGGGAAGAACTTGCCCGTTAACTCTATAAGTCCACTTTTAACACAGTGGATCAGTTGAAGCAGGGAATAAGGCGTGAGTAGAACAACATATCTTTGGATTTTTTCATCAAACTCGTGCAGTCGATACCCAGGCGGTTAAAAACAGTAATAAAAGCAAAAGGTTTTGCTTCCAAGACCAAAAACTACAGACTGTCCAATTATACGTTTGACATAAAATCGAATGGTTTTGTTTTCTTTTTTATTTTTAAAAATGTTTTTGGATAAAATGTGTTAAGTATTATACATTGTTTTAAAGGTCTTTCAATAATCTATAACTCTGTATCAAAGTTTTTTAGAATTTTTGTCATGTAAGTAAAAAAAATTGCATTTGAATAATCGTACACCTAGTGTCCAATTATACGTTTGAACCACTGTATATGAAAGTGCTTACTATTTTAATTATCAAATAATATACTTTGGTAATTAGTTTGTCTTTTAAATACCAAATCAATCTGTTAAGACATTTCCATATTGGTAAAGTACATGAACAAATAACTACGACATTTGTGCCATTAAAAAAACTAAAAATTTTTTACTAAAACTTGAACTGGCCTGCTGCTCAAAAAGAGCAGAGGGTTCTGAGGTGTATATTTAGAAACCTTACAGGTAATGCGATGTGGGATGGGTATATGTCAAGTAAATTGGGTAGGAATTCACCGGTCTTTTGCAGGTTGTGCGGGGATGAGAGGAGATAGACTTTTAAACACCTTGTTTGCCGCTGCTCAAGGCTACAGACCCGCTAACTAAGGTGGAGCTTCTTGGATAGACTTTATGAAGTCTCTGTCTGTGGCGCTTGCGCATGATTCTACTTACACTGACTTCCTAATGACTCTTTGCTGACAGCGTTCTTGTTTTCTTTTCTTTTTGTCATTCTACTCTCATTTTTTTGTTGTTTTTTCTGACTGCTCTTTTTAACTCTTTTGAAGGGATTGAGAAATGGACTGCAAGCCTCTTTTTGACGTAGCAAATAGCATTTGTTACCGCCCTCTGCAACCCAACCTAATCTTAAACAACTACTTGCATATTCAACTTTATTGCGATCGGCTTTATCAGCATTATTTTATTAAAAGAAGTAGATTTCATACACCCACCATCATGATCAATACGCCTTAATAGTTTTGTTGTATGCATGCAAACATACATATGTACTATAATATGTATATTGAGATGTGGACAGATATGTATGAAGTAATAAATACTTTGTTTTCACATATCATCCTTATTAACTTACCTTCTAATATTCTCATTAATAAAACGTTAGGGGGTAGATCATTAATTTTAGTTTCAACTAAAATACGACACTCAGGGCATCTAAGCTCCTGTCGGCTGGCATAGATAACCTAAGACCCAAAATTTGTATTATTTCACAATATTCAATACATATGTATAAAATTTAAAGTTTACCTCTAAACATTTGCGACAAAACGTATGCTGACAGGGTAAAACTTTTGATGATGTATCTAAACGTTCCAAACACACAGAACATTCTAATAAATCGTTTAAAGTATGTTCATCCATTTTTCAATTTTTTAATGAACATTCCCGTGAAGTGTTTACCTGCTTGGCTTGTTTGAAAATTCCGCAAGTCGTTGAACTATGTATTTAATTTTCCAAGGCAAAATACCCCTTTTTTTTAAAGCACTAAACGCCCAACAGGAATATTACAATTTGAATTATAAATAAGTGTTTAAGTAACTCACTAGAATTTTGGCTATATTTTTTTTGTTAATATGCTTTTATAAACCTGCAATGGTGTTGTTTCAGTTAAAACTTAAGGAATGTCTGCACAGAGTATATGTTCAGTTCAGGGTTCAGCTACTGAAATTTAAGTTTAAACAGCATTGCCGACTTGTGCCCATGGTACAATTACCTTCCAAGGTATTATCCTTGGCGCAATAATGTATAAGGTGGTGGTGCTTCTACAATCACAAAATTTGGCATATATAATTTTCGTTTTTGTTGTAGTTTTCGTTGGCTCAGTTTTAAAAAAAAGATATGTAAAAGAAAACAACTTTAACTACCTAGCCTCGATTTATGCATGGAAAAAGTAGATCAGCTGTGCTCGTAACACCACCTGGTATACATAATTTCACCATGGTATTATCGCTACGGCAACAACTACAACCAACTCGATACCATATTTATGAAGTTGTTGTAAAAGCATCCTCGTTTATGTCAAAAAACGTACTGTTTGACAGATTTAACGAGTGGAAAAACTCGAGCAAAAAATAGTCAGATGTTGAATCGATACTACCTTGTAAGGTAATTGTACCATGCTTGTGTCTAATCAAGGTGAATTAATGCATCACGTGATGGTGATTCTACAATAACTAAATTGTAGCGAATAAAATTTTCGTTTTTTTTTTTTTTTTGTGGTAATCGTTGGCTCATGTGTCAAAAAAGATATGTAAAGGTAAACAGCTTGACAACCCAGCCTCGATTTATGAATGAAAAAAGTAGTTGAGCTGTGCTCGTAACACCACCTGGCCAATAATTTTGCCATGCTGCATACCAAGGCGAATTCATTGACCAGGTGGTGTTACGAGCACAGCTGATTTACTTTTTTCATTCATAAATCGAGGCTGGGTTTTCATATTTGTTTATGTTTACATTACTTTTCTGACACATCAACCAACGAAAATTTTCTTCTCCGCAAATTAGTTGTTGTAAAATTACCACCACCTTGTAATCAATTCGCCTTGATCTAGATGTTTATCCACGGACTTATGATGTTAAAATTGCATATGGTTGTTGATGCTGTCATTGTAGTACTTGCGCTACCATCTTTATAGTTCACCTAAAAACTAACATTTTTGAAGGGGAATTGGAATTTGGGTTTGTGGCAAGAACGGAATTTGGAAATAGTACGTTATGAGAAAATAAAATAAATTTTAATATGTATAATCTGAACATCTATCTGCTTGAAAATATTTGTGAACAATGAAAAAAAAAGTTACGACAAAGAAGGTAAAGGAAACAAACACAAACATTTGGTATATTAAATAGAATAAAATTCTTGTAAATATTGTATTAAACAATAGATGTATATTTATTTATGTGTCTACATATTGAACCTTTTTGTAATAAATTTATATTCTTTTAATATGCTGCAGTCTAACCTCTTTAAAAACAATTTTCGCAGATTGCGTACATGCATAGATGTGTATAAAAGCATTTGTATTAACATGAAGGTTTTAAGTGACTATGATTTGTTTATTGTATGTTAAATAATTTAAGGAAATAAAAAAGATGGTAAGTACAACTAAACGCATGCAATATTTTCTTCTTATTACTAAATACCCTGCTCATCATCAGAGTTATCCCGACAATTTAAGTTAAAGTTAACTAAATTGAGAACCAAGGTGAATAAAAGAAGGCCGATGCCAGGGTGACCACTGAAAATTTAAAAAAAAAGTGGCACAAAAAGTCGTTTAAAGAAAAAAAAGTCGCATAAAACAGTCGTTTTAAAAAAATAAAGTTGCATTAATTTTTAAAGCTTTATTTTATTCAATGTTATATTATATATATTATTATTAATTTGATGAAGAAAAAAAATTTCGTTGCGTTCCTATCTTACGAGAAATATTCTTTATCTTTGTGAACAGTGCATCCCGTACTTTTTTCGTGTTCTTAAGCCAAATTCTCCAACAATTAGCTGTTTGAAAAACAAATAAAAAGTTATTACGCGCTTGGCGAATATGTTGATGCCAATAATTTTATTTCTTAAATGTTTTTCTGCAAAAACTAACAGATTTTAATCCAACAAATTTACGTGTTTGAAATTAATTTAAAAAAAAATTCTTTTAATGCTTCCTTACTTTTGTGTTTTCTTGTTGTTTTGAGAAATTTATGTTTGATTATTAATCTACAGTGAGAAAACAGCACTTTAATTTCGAAACGAAAGCACAAAATTCACATTCTTGCTTTTCAAAACAAAGATGAATTGCTAACAGGTTTGATTTCTTTTCGTCGGAAAAATAGCTTAATTCCTAACGCAGCAAGCATGTTTAGTTTTAAATAGTAGACGAATGATGCAGATATTATTCAATTATTAATAAAAAATATACCAATTATATCCTGACGAATGTACACGTGCAAATTTGTATTAATTTTTCTATAAGCGTCCATAAAATAAATTGACAAATTATTTTCTATTACTAATTGTTTTAAGATGATAGATTTTTAAATTGAACCTGTTTAAGGTACACTCATACAGGTAGTATTAATAGTCCAGCTGACTATAATAAATTTGACATTCACTTTTACAAATATGTAGTTAATTTTGTATGAAATTTTTATTTTTTTTTTTTTGACATTCCCACGTTCAAACAAAAAGGAAATGCAGAAGGCGATATTTTTTTAAATCGCCTTGATATTATTTGGTTTAGTGTACTCTGAACCTGTTTAAATGTTTAAAAAATTTTTACGTAACAGCACTTTTAAGCAAATTTTCCTGCCAGTGCATAAATGGGCATACGTCGTAACGAGAGACATCCATGTTTTTTTATTTTTTTCTTTCGAAGGAAAAAGCCCAAATCTACATATATATACATAATTTTTCCTAAATTATATTATAATAAGTAAATAATTTATGTTAATAAAAATAAACTACATATGTAGAAAAAGTCGTCAATAAATCGATCAATTGACAATGGTCTACCTACAACCCAGTTGTACAACTATTCGGGCCGTATGCGTGAACTTATCGAAGCTTACAATGCTGCCGTTGCAATACTATATCCAAAATTCGCCTGGTACATTTATCCCGGTTACTTGCAACATGCCATTTATCAGCACTATATGAAATATTTCAAGGATAAATATCGCTTAGTACCCGTACCAAATACGCTTTATGAACATTTGATTAAGAACGAATTTATAAAATCGGAGCATATTGCTTTCGTATCAGAAGATATTTACAAAGAATATGCCGAATCGGATGAGGTGAATTTTGTGAATTTAATTGTAAGTTGCGGCATGCAAACAGGTAAACAACAACACCAGCCTTTAAAAAATGGATTGGAAAAGAAGGAAAGTGAAGCAGTTTTAAAGCATATGTTAAACCCAGCGCCACATACTTTGGTGACACAAATAAGACCGCTCAAAGTTTGCCAAAGTAATTGTGTTTTCATACAGGTGACAAGAAATTTTCTAGCATTTTGCAATATTAAATTTTAAATATAAGCTATTTTACGTTTTTAGGAAAATTTTTATTCAAATTTAATAGACCGTTTTAATGTTACCGCTAATAAAGCTAAACTCTGGGCTAGACTAGATCATCTTAATGAGGAGCAAACTCTACCAAATATTGCAACGAAGGCTCATGTCTATATTCTTAACAACCCATATGAACTGCCTGCCGACGTTTCGGAATTAATATTAAGCAATTATTTTAACACGCCACGTATTTTGCACCGTAGTCACACTTACCGCATAGAAGTGAATGCTGATCTAATAGGGACATCGCAATATGCTCATTATTATTTGATTTTTGCTTACATGAAGTTTGTCCACTTTCGTTGTGTACATTTAGAGGTAAAAGGCAGCGAGTTTGAAATTCAGGCTATTGTGGCGAAAGGCTTCACTAATCTTGTACAAATAAGCCATACACATCAGTTTTTACCGCGTCAATACTTAGATGATATGACAATTGTAGAAAGTTATCCTTCGGGCTTACAAACGGCTTACAAATCTTTGCGTTCTTCTATTAACGCTTTTTTACCCAGAAAAACTCCCTGTTTGTCTTCAAAACACATATTTCCCATGTTTATATTACAAGCGGATCGTGGCGCTGGCAAAACAAAGTTGATTAGTTCTGTAGCCAGGGACTTAGGCATGCATTTGTTTGGTGTTGATTGTACGGAAATTGTATCACAAATACCATCGCACACTGAAATGAAATTAAAGGCCGTTTTTGCCAAAAGCCTAATTAGCGAACCTCTGCTAATATGTTTTCATAATTTTGAGGTGAATTATAAAATTTGAAAGACCACATTCTTACACTAATTAATCATACATACATATGTCCATATTTTGTTCTAGGTTTTTGGCATAGATAATGAGGGCAACGAGGATTTACGACTTTTAGCAGCTTTTCAAGTGCAAACCCAAGAACTCTTCTCGCACAATCGCAAACATCCAGTTGTAATTGTTGCTCTGACTAGTGACAAGCACATGAAACCCATGATACAACGTATGTTCTTAGAAGTAGTACGAATTGAAACGCCCGGAAAGGATGAAAGATATGAAATCCTAAAATGGCTGCACAAAAAAGAATTATTTAAAAATATTATTTTTAATTTAAGAAACTTGGAAAGTCTTCCACTGTATGAGCTGAATATGCAAGAGAAATATTTAAATAAACTGCAAACGAATTGGAAAAGCATTAAAAATGTTTTTCGTGAAGTGGCTGACAAATCGCAAGGTTTCCTCTTAGGTGATTTACAACTATTGCATGATAATGCTGTGCGACAGCAAAGAGAAGAGGATGCCAACAAACTTAGTTTTAAACACTTTGCCTACTTTATTAATGTTATGCAAACTGCATTTGCTGATAGCTTGGGTGCACCAAAGGTACCTAAGGTAATGTGGTCTGATATCGGAGGTTTGGCCAAATTAAAAGATGAAATTCAGTCTAGCATAGGTTTGCCTTTAAAACATGTTCATTTAATGGGCAAAAACCTTAGACGTTCAGGTATACTTTTGTATGGTCCACCTGGCACAGGCAAGACTCTAGTGGCCAAGGCCGTTGCCACAGACTGCAATTTAAGTTTCCTCTCTGTCCAAGGACCGGAGTTACTCAATATGTACGTCGGCCAAAGTGAACAAAATGTACGTGAAGTTTTTTCTCGCGCGCGTTCAGCAGCTCCTTGTGTTTTATTTTTAGACGAGCTAGACTCTTTAGCACCTAATCGTGGTGTAGCTGGTGATTCGGGAGGTGTAATGGATCGTGTTGTTTCCCAATTGTTAGCCGAAATGGATGGCATGGGTGGGGATGCCAAAAAACAAATATTTATATTGGCCGCTACAAACCGGCCCGACTTAATAGATCCTGCTCTTTTAAGACCAGGTCGCTTTGATAAACTTTTCTATGTTGGTCCTTGTTCAACGGCTAATGACAAGGCATCTGTATTGGTGGCCCAAACAAGACGTTTCAAGCTAGCAAATAATTGTAATATACAGGAGATAGCCGAAAAACTAAAGGGAGAAATGTCAGGTGCCGATTTATATTCAATATGTTCAAATGCATGGTTATCTGCGGTACGAAGGACCATTGATCTTCACTTGAAAGGTATGTATTGCAAAAGATTAGAGGGGTTGTGGTTTATTAAAGATTAATTTTGTTTTGAATTTATTTTTAGGTGCCTTAAAAGATGAAGATTTAATAGCAGACAATGTTGTTGTAGAAGTTGACGATTTTACTAAATCGTTTGGTAAATTTATACCATCTATTAGTAGACATGATCTAGAATATTTTAATAAATTAAAATCCTCATACAGTGTGTAATATTAAAAGGAACTCTTAGTCTGCAGATTTTAAAGCAGACCTGAATTGTTTATTGAAATCAAAGAACTATTGGTTAAAATGGGTGTTGATGTTGTTATTAATACGTTTAAATTTTCAATAAATTGTTAAATAAAATTTTTTAAGATCTAAATATTTCTCTGGGTGGTGTTCAAATTGAATATGTGGATTGGATTGAATAAATTTTTGGACATTGTTGTAGAACAGCGGTACCAAACAAGAAAAGAAATAAAAAATATCAACCTGTGTTGTTGTAGTTACTTTTTTTGAGTTTCGATCTTTCTGTTTTAGACTGCAAGTTTATATTTAGTTTCCATATTGATATTATAGGTTGTAAGGTTTTTCGTATTTTGCGCAAAATATACTCGTCGATGGATCTTTATTTACATCTGCGTGTTAAAATAACAGTTTAAGATCAGGGCCCCTTTTTGGCAGACAAAGCTCACACTAGACAAGAAACTTATTTTGCCGGTTTCGCTTTACGGTGCAGAGGCGTAGTCTTTTCTTTAAGCAGGTAAATATGTTCTTAAAGTGTTTAGAGAGAAAAAACTTTGCATGATCTGCGTAGCCAAAGAATATCGGATTTGGTAATGACGAAAGCATTAGAAAATGTATCAAAATTCAACTAGTGTTAACTTGTACGAAACAAAAAATGGCAGTCAATTAGAATATTCGTCTTAATATTTAGAGCCTGTCTTTATTGAAAAATATTTCTCCCTTATTGTGTAAGTCGTTGTCAACGTCAAAGTCCATTTTCAGTTCAATTAAATTTAATTTGGCGACGTTAACTTGATCCGAAATTGGTGTTAATTTGGAAGTATGTGTTGATGTCGACATGTTTACGATATTTTTGACGAAATAATTACGATTACTGTATAATTTGACATTAATTTAATTTGCAAGTCGACGCAATTGTGTCGCCGTTGACATTCGCAATTAGGGGTATTATGTAAACACATATGTTTGTATGTATAAAACATCGAAATTAATTAATATAATTAATCCTAATTAATACAAAATTAAATGAATTTACGTTATAAAGAACCAAGCATTGGTTTACGACCAGGCCAAGCTTCTTTTGCATATTTCTTCTTTTGTGGGCCCGAACTGTTGGAGACTTCTGATGAAGAAATATGATGATCATCATAGCGCACTGCAAAAAATATACTATTACTATACTTCCATTTTTAAAACTAGCTTGAACAGTCGCAAAATATTGATCATTTTTTGACAAAACTTTTATCTTACCACTTGCATTAGCTAAGGCCAATTTGTGGGAAACTGCAGAGTTTGCTTGTATTGCGTTAACAGTTTCAGCAATTGGTGTAACATCTGGCGCTGGGTTTGGTAAAAGCAAACCCAATTTTACGCCAATCGCTAAAGGGCCCGAAATATCAAAATCAGTTGCCGGCCTTGAGCCATGAGAATCATGTGAGCTTGCCGCAGGTAAACCCTGATAGAGTGAATTAGGCGTTGAAAATGTAGCATTTGTTGGTGAGTTGGGACTATTTCCGTAACTTTTTATGTGTTCCTGATAAGTTTGTTGGAATAACTGATGAGAATTTGAGTGAGCGACATTGTTGTGGCTTGATGTAGCATTAGTAATGTTAGCCGATATACCCATATTGGAACCATCGTAACGAGCTCGTTTAGCAGGAACCACAGTGGTTTGAATCAAATTGCGAAACCTGCCAACATTGGGATCAACATCTTCTGGGTTTATAATGATTTCTTCATCATTAAATGTGACACTGCGTCGCTTGCGTGAACTTTTCTATTAGACAGACAAAAATAATGTTTTGATATCTTTCAAAATAGCCAGAAATAATTTTTTACGAACCTTTCTAATATCATCGGCTATGCCCAGCATTGAAATTCTTCTGTTGTGGGCTGTGTTATATTCTGTTAGATTCTAGTAAAACATATGTTTTTAAAAAAAGGTTATACAAGTCCACTTTGATTTTTTTTACTTACATCCAATTCTGTTTGAGTTTCTGGTAGACCTAATAATGCCCCATCACTAGTTTCATTTAATGGAATATCCTCCATTATGCTAGTACGGTGCCCGGCTGATGGCCTTTCACGCAAAATGTAACGTCTGGTAGAAGCACCGAAATGAAAGGTGCTATTTACATGCAACTGTGTAGGCTTATGTGCTTCCAAACGCAAAGTTCCAATAAAAGTGCCATGAGCTAATAAAATTTCTTACGAAATAAATTTATATTGTAAAATAAATAAAGCATTACATACTCGATCCTAAATCCACTAAGTAGGCAATATTTAAATGCTTATGATACACAAAGGCTGCATGCACCCGCGAACAGGAAGCATGATCTATACAAAAATCATTCATTTGTGCATTACGGCCAAACAAATAACATTTCTTCTCATCAACCATAAGTTTTTGAACGAGTTTATCATCCTTCAGCACATCTAGATGCAAACCTGTTGGTGGCTTGCCGGCCCTTAATTGATGTTGAGATGCATTTTTCTTTTAATGTTTAAGCTTACTTTTTCACTACTTACCATGAAGGTATTTCATAGCTGCTAGCCATTTTGTAAAAAATCTATTTAACTCATTAATTAGATTTTTGTCAGATTCGCGATTTATTTAAAAAAATAAAAATTGTAATAATTTTGCTATTTAGACAAGTTTTAATGAATGTCAGTTGGATAAGCGGCTCTGTTCTTGATAACTAAAAGTGCTGCCAGATGTGACTTGATGTGTAAAAAAAGTGTTTTAGACAGGGACCTTAACATTAATGCAAAAAATGTGTAAATTCAAACATAATTAGAGGTATACAGGCGTTCTCTTCATTCCACTTTGAGTTTGAAGTCACTTCCAATTAATATTTGGTGTCCTGCAATCTACAAACATAATTACAAATTCGATACTTTTGCATATCAATAGCAAAAACTTGACTTTACATATTGAAGTGATTTCAAATTCCAAATAGAAAAAACACGCCTAATAAATTTTTTTAAACAAAATATTAAAAATAAAAATGTTGATTTACCCAAATTTGATCAAAATGAAAAACGAAATTATGCAATTTTAAAATCACTTGATGTTTATTTTATTATTATATGAAATACCGTTTTAAATTAAATTCCGGTATTGATACAAATGTCAAATTATTTTTTTTTTAAAAACTTTCATTCGATTACTGTTTTCTTTAATGTCGTTATTACGATATGTTGCGGTATAAAAAATTTTTTATGCATATATTATTATTATTAATATATGCAAAGAAATTTTACGATTTTGTAATAACAAAAAAAATATTTTTACCTTAAATTGAAAAAAGGATTAATTTAACAAATTTACATTTTACAACTATGTGGATACCGAGGAAATGAAATTACATCCCGAATATTTTTAATGCCCGTCATCAGTTGTAAATATCGTTCAAACCCCATTCCGAAACCACCAGTTCGGACACCACCAAATTTTCGTAATTCCAAATACCATTCCAAACCTTGTGGCAAATTAGGGTGGTTTCTTAAAATTTGCTCATCGCTCTCGCGTAGACTCCCACCACACAATTCGCCCACAGTAGGCATTAGAAGGTCTAAAGCATGAACTAACGAAGGGTCTTCACGTGATTGTTTCATGTAAAAAGGTTTCTGATCCGCAGGCCAATCAATTACAAATACTGGATTTTGGCAGTGTTTAACTAAAAACAGCTCTTGTTCCTTAGAGAATCCTGCTTGAGTATTGACATCCGTTTTGAATTTCTGTCTATTCTGCGCAATAATTTCGGAAGCTTCCTTATAGCTGAGTACAGGCCAATTATTGTTTAGCCAATCGATATTAATAATTTTGCCAACATTTTTCTTCTGACAATATTGCAGATCTTCACCACTGTTATCAAGCAAGTTTTTTGTTATATTCTTAAACATTTCTTCTATAAATGTTGTTAGTTCCTTAATGTTATCCAGAAATACTAGTTCAGCTTCCAACATATAAAATTCCGATAAATGTAATGGCGACTTACAATTCTCAGCTCTAAATGCAGGACCCAAGCAATATGTATTTCCTAAGCCGTACGACATTGACTCTAAATGCAGTTGACCAGATACAGTTAAGTAGACTTTAGAGTCAAAATAGCTGTTTTCAAAAGCTATGTCGGGACGGGACATTTGTTTAAGGAGCTCGTCCGAATCGGGGCGTACGGTAAATACCTAAATTATATCAATAAACATTAGGAACTTAGCGCTAATACATTTGAACGTAAATACTGCACTTGTGCAACAATATTGAAGGCACTAACCCGACATTTAATTATATTAATTAAAAAAAATACCCATCTTTAGTAAAACTTTCAATATTATTGTTCACCATTTTTATACAAAAATAATAATAAATAATAATAATAAAAGAGACTTTCCTATGCAAGATAGTCGGGCTGAATTCCCTAACGCAGTTTATTTTGCATTACGAAATTATAAGCAGCAAAGCTTAAGGGTTTGATAATGTTTTCTGCTGCCTAATGAGTGTTTGAAGTTTTATTAATGCATTGGAAACATACAAAATTTCCAAAACTGCAAGGCTTGCGTAACGACAGCTGAAATGCATAGCCACGTAACTAACAAAAAATTCCAAATCGATGTTTTAACATAGTTGAATATATTTTATTAAGTCACATGACAATTTTGTTTTTAATGTTACAAACAAAACTTGAAACAGAATGCTTAAAAAACGATTTACAAGCACTGCTTTTGAAATTTAGGAACTGTTTTTGATTCTTTAAAATTTTGAAAAATATAGTTACGTGATTTTGCATTTAAGCTGAATATACTAAAGGATCTATTCATAAAAATTTGTCTAAATGATACAGATTGTATTTTATACCGATTGAAAACATTTTTGCCTTTTGAAAACTTACATTGAATGTATGCTTTGTTCAGTATTGCTGAACAAGTGTCCGAAAATCAAAAATTATTTATTTTACCTCTCCAGCACCTTCGCAATCATTTGTCGTTAAGACCGGTGTATTTATTTGTATAAAATCATAACAATCCATAAAATCGTGCAAAGCCTTTTGAGCTTTATGTCTTAATCGCATAGTAGCTGCCAAAATATCGATACGAGAACGTAGATGCAAATAGTCACGAGCATACTCCGGGCTGTGTTGTTGTTTAGGTGAAAACGGAAAGCCTTCATTTAAATGGCCACTAGCTTAATATGTTACAAAAATTTAATTTTTCCAATTAGAATAACACAGTGCATTTTATTTTACTACCAATATATTTTCACCTATCATATCTACTTCATTAGCATGAAGTTCGAAATGACCGTGAGGAGCCAATTGCACTTTGCCAATAGCTTTAACTAAACTGCCAGCTCTTATGGTTTTTGTAGCTTCGTTATGGGGCAATACTATTTGAAATTTTTGCGCCGACGAGCCATCGTTTATATCCAAAAATATATTTGTTTTAAGTCTCCGAATGTTTTTTATCCAGCCCTAAGTTGAAACCTAGACTATAACAATACGCTTTTTGTAATTGAACTAAAAGCTACTTACTCGCACACCTAGAGTTTCCCCAGGTTTTCTGGTTTTTGTAATGGTTTTAATACGTTGGAAAAAGCAACAATTTCTTTTAAATAACATTTTTAAAGGATTTCTGCAAGGACTTATAAATAATGAATTGCTAAGGCTTGTTTCAGACGATCGGTTTTTTTAAACTATTTTACAAGGCATTATAGCAGTTTAAAACAAGGTGGTAGTACAAGTACTTCATATACAACCCCAACAACTTCATAACATTTTTACATTAAAAATTTTGGGTAAAAAATTTAAAAACAAACACACAAGCAGAGAAACGTAAATTATATATTTATAGCTGGTTGTTGACGTGTAACGGCATTTCTCAAAGCGTGTGTATAAAAGGCAATCATCCAAAAATATAAGTGAGTGCACTGCAATAGCACTAGTAATCGTTGTTGAATAAAAGCAATGCAATAGTATTTGAATAGGCAATAAAAACGAAATCATTTATTCCGTTCTCTAGTACATACTACATATACAACCACCATGACCTTGTCCATATCATGGTGGAATAAGAAGGAGGGATCGTCCCTACAACAACGACTTCCCGTAAAACTTACCACGTATTTTGTTGTTGCTAAAATCCAACTTGGTTGTCAAAAATATTGCTGTCAGTATATTGCCAAGCTGGAAAACATATGGCGGAATTAAAAATCATCTGATTAGTTGCTCCTACCTTGTTCGATAGACCTTGGTCCATATGGTTGCTGGCATGGTGAAATTATGTTCACCAGGTGGTGTTACGAGCACTGCTGACCTACTTTTTTCATGCATAAATCGAGGCTGGGTAGTCAAAGTTGTTTACATTTACATATCTGTTTTTGACAGCTGATCCAACGAAAACTACAACAAAAACGAAAATTTTAATCACCACCATTTGATACTTTATTGCGTCATGGTTGCCGGTCTGGTATAGTTGTGTTCCAGGTGCTTAACGAAATAGTCCGAACTTACACAAAGTTACCCAAACTTACAAAAAGCCTTCCAGTGCCTGTGTTATGTAACTTTAGTGAGAACTTCTCGCATCGAAAAATTTATAGTCACCATGTAAAAGACAACGTTGTATAGTGAGTTTATGTATTATCTAAGTCACACTGTTTATAATCGGAAGACTATGACAATAAAAAAAATTTTCTCGATGCGAAAACTTCTCACAAGTGACAGAACAGGGGGCAGGTTGCAGTTTTTGGTCAAAAAATAGAGCGTATGAGAGAGTATATTTTTTTATTTCCTGTACAAACTTGCACGAACTTTTTCTTTGGGTAAGTTTAAACAAGAGCTTTAAAATCAGCTGGTTTTTGTTTACTTAAAAATTTCAAGAATTAGTTGGACATTTTGCATAAGAAAAAAATATTTTAAGTTAATATTTTTATAAAAAACTAAATTTTGTTGGTAAAAATGTACATTAAATTATAAATATTTTTTCCTTTCTTTATTACACAGATATTCATTGTTCATAATAAAACATGTTTTTCAACTAACTTTCAGTTAAAAAAGGCGAAGTATGACGTACGACGGCTTCTATGTGCCACCGCCTTTATGGTTATTTGCGTTTCAGCTCTTTTGGGTAACTTTGAAGAAATTAGAGAGTAATTTTCTTTTTACTCTCATTTGTCCTAACTAGAACGAAATCTTCTGGAAAAACCTTATATGTAGTAATTACGCTACCACCTTGTAAACATACAAGTTGGAAGTTACCTATGGTTTGCGTCTATGATAAATTAATATTTTAAACAAATTTATATAAGTATGTACATAGCTATATTTATATTTTATATATATTTATTAATAACAAAATTTAATAAACTAAAGTTACAACTTAGCATAAAAAGATTCATGTACCACCATATTTCCCTTAATATCATTCAAAGTCTGACAACCCGCCAATGCCATTGTTATATCCAAATCTTTTTTAAGTACTTTCAACAAGTTTTTCACACCAGGTTCACCGCCACAAGCTAAGCCCCAAATTGCCGGACGTCCTAAAAAAACCATTTTGGCTCCCAAAGCTAAGGACTTAAAAATATCATTGCCGTGACGAATACCACCATCCAACATAACGACCATATCATCCCCAACAGCTTTAACGATTTCAGGCAAAACTTCTATAGCAGCCGGAACATAATCTAGCTGGCGAGCGCCATGATTAGAAACTATTACGCCTGCACAACCAAACTCATGAGCTAAAATTGCATCTTCGGCTGTCAGAATACCCTTAACAATCACAGGCAGAAAGGTAAGTTTAACCAACCACTCGACATCTTTCCATGTTAGAGTAGCATCAAATTGACTAGAAACATATTCATTTATTCCCGAAGTACCTTTATCGCTATACACACCATTTGATTGTAAAGTTTCAGCCTGGAAATTGGCTAAACGTAAGTGGGATGGTAAACTAAAGTTGTTGCGAGCATCAGACCACCTTTGCCCAAAAATAGGTGCGTCTACTGTAAGAACTATAGCTTTGAAGTTGCAGTTTTCTGCTCGTCGTACAAGTTTTTCAGTGAGAGAACTAAAAAAGGAGGGTTTTAAAAATCAGATTGTACATAAGTATGTACATACGTATGTACATACATATGTACATACATACACACACACATGCATGCATGTATACATACATACATACATACATACATACACACACATACACATACATACATACATACACACACACACATGCATGCATACATACATACATACACACATACATACATACATACATACATACATACATACATGCATACATACATACATACATACATACATACATACATACATACATACATACATACATACATACATACATACATACATATATACATACATATATACATACATACATACATACATACATACATACATACATACATACATACATACATACATACATACATACATACGTAAAGAATAATCTAAAACACCAAAGGCGTAACTAACAAATACATAGTTTAGTCGAATTTTTTATTGTTTATTATGAATACCAACGTATTTAAAAAATTGTATGCTTCTGCGGTGAAAAATTATGCGTTTATTTACAAATAACACATACATATGTACATAGTTTTAATGTTAATGTTTTTTGCTTTTTCTGTAAAAATACATATACATATGTATGTATTTTTGTTAGTTACGTTTTTTAAATTTTAGCTTGCGATATGTACATACATACATATGTATGTAGGCATGTATGAAAATTACTCCGAAAATAAAAATGGAAAAGCTTTCATTGGTTTCAACGGCTGGAACTATCGGTTTTGGCCGTTAGGCTAGGTAATTGATATTGAAATAAACATATATACATACATGCTTTAATACAAAATAGGACCAATGATATTATGTATATACATAGTTCACGTAATGTAATGTAATGTAATGTAATGTAATGTAATGTAATGTAATGTAATGTAATGTAATGTAATGTAATATAATGTAATGTAACGTAATGTAATGTTAGTGTGTACAAATTTGTGTATATAAACACAAAAAAAATTGTTTGTACAAACCGATCTTTATATACATAAAGTTGAAACCATTTATTTGCATTTGGAGCAGCTTGTGCTACTTCTTCAATAGACATCGTAGCCAATGTACTTAAAACAAAAACTGATCCCATTTCACCAGCAGCTCTAGCATTACCACCTTCACCGTCCATGTGAGCCATTTTTTGCATTGCTGTCGGTGCTAGGCCCAAAGGCCAGTTTAAGTCACAGCCTAACACATGACATGAAGTATCCACCTGTGAGACGTCTCGTAAATAACGGGGACGTATACGTAATCTAAATAATAATAAAATAATGTGTATAGCAGATGTTGTCTTATTAGGTATAGAAGCTTAAAAGTTGTTTACACTTAGGCAAAGACGTTGGAAAAAAAAGTTGTGAAGCCACGTTACAAAATAAACTTTTTAAAAGTGTCATAAACTTTTCCAAAGTTCATAAAGCATAAATTACCCCAACAGTAGGTAAAAATCAAATAAGAAAGTTATAGTCGGTTAAGCCGGACCATATTATACCCTACACATCTGTTTATTTTATCTATTGTGCAATACCGCCGAAAGCACAAAGCCTACACAAGCTAAGGTGGCTTTTGTGAGTAAGGTTAACACGTTAACAGTCCGCAGCCCATATATGAGAGAACGTAGTTTATTTGACTTGGACTCCACAGAATAGACCATAAGAGACAATTAGTACGAGCAGATGAAGGAAAGCTCATTTTTTTAATTTTAAAAGAAAAAAAATACTGAAAAATAACATGCTTATTAAAAACAGGAACAATTATCACTGCATATTCTTGTAAACTCTTGGGAAACATTAGAAAATGCATTATAAAAGCTAAAAATATTCGGTCTGTGGACTCTGAAAACGATTTATAGAAAAATTTTGTTTCATGGAGTCCACAGCCCATATGTGGGATATTAAAAAAACAGCAAAAACAGAAAATAAATTGTGGTTTTTGCGCCTAATTATATTTATTTATCAGCTGCAAAACTATCGCTATTCTGCCCATTCTATGGTATAAGGATAGCTTGTCAATAGTATCGATACTACTAAACTTTTAGAATACTTTTTAATATGAACAACAAACTTGGCTCTTTGAATCTATATTTTCGAACCTTGGTGTTCACACCATTGTTCTTCTTTCAATTTTACCATTTGTTTTTTTTTATTTTATTATGCATACATATACGCATATGTTAATTTGCACTTTTCATTTGTTAAATGTTGTCAAACATATCGATAATACTATCGATTGTTTTGCAGCTCTACATTAAAGCTGTTACTTTTTAAAAATATAAAGCTAAAATTTGTTTAACGTATGTTCCCTTATTTTGGTGGGTGCACGTACATAACATGGTGCATATACATATATGTAAATAACGGTATTTGGACAAAAAAGTACCTTTTAAAGGCCTTCCTATTTAAATTTAGGGTAAACTGTTCTCCTGCTCCACTGCGATAATAATCTAAAGCTTTTTTTTCAATGATCTGGTTGGCCCTTTCCTCAAAATCCGTAACGCACACAAAAGAATCACTCATATTTATTAACCTTTTCGTTTTGAGGATTTTGTTAAAACTGATGTTTTTAAATGTTTTTTTTATGAAAATCGTCTTTGTTTTTATTATGATTCTTATCTTTTTGAATAAAGGCATATGTATGTACATACATATGTATGTAGCTGACAGACTTAAAATGCAGCTTCGTATAAACTTCTACATATAGGTATATGTATATAACGAAAACAGTAATACGATTTCTTATCAATTATCTATAGTATTCAACAGAGAAAAAAAAAACAACAATTTCGTGGCTGCAAAAGCAATAATGAAATACTTTTGTATATGCTATGGGGCATATTCAAAAACAAAATTTCAATTTAAAATAGGAGTTTTAAACGAAATTTTCTTGCCAAATTAGTATTTGAATTCGACTTTATTTTTTTAATATTTTTATATATTTAATAGGTACTTAATAAAAATTCTCATGAAGTCAAGTTGCTCAATTAAGCAGCTGATCGTCAAACATTCAATTGCTAATTAACTTTATACGTACATACATATGTATGTATTTATATAAATAAGTGGTCTAGTTTAAAAATAAACCCATGGTGAAATATCTTACTAGGTGGCCGCAGTTCGGACAGACATTTTTGAGTCTTACTTTTTTTATATAAAATTTGACACATCCGTTTGGAAAGTAATTCTATTTAAGTGTTAATTTTTATTCATAATAATTTTAGTAGGTTTATCAAGGACTGCTAAACAAGCCCTTAATAAACCTGTCACAATTATTACGAATATGGACATTAATCTATAAC
This sequence comes from Melanophora roralis, assembly GCA_963583895.1. Lineage (NCBI taxonomy): Eukaryota > Metazoa > Arthropoda > Insecta > Diptera > Rhinophoridae > Melanophora > Melanophora roralis. The sequence goes on along the minus strand of OY757191.1, from coordinate 18,241,954 downwards.
GAAATTCAATTTTAATTACAGTTAACTTTGTGTTTAGACGATTTCGTTTCTCTTGAATTTAATTTGGTCATAAAATTACAACTATGTATGTATGTTCTTTAAAACAGTAAAAAGCCTCTAATGAAAACTTATGATTCTGAGCACTGCCTGTTTTTGATTTAGTGTAGATATATTATTCGTTGTTTGTAAATCAAATTTACAGTAATAGCATTCTTTAAAATAATCAACGAGGGTTACCAGAAAGTGTCCGTAACTCAAAAAATCTAAATGGAGAGAGCCCCAGAAGAGTGTAAAAATTAAGGCCAACAAAATCTTCGATAAATTTTTTTTTGTTTCTACATTCCCAAAATGTGTTTTGATAACTTCTTATTTCAATTAAACGCAAGCTATACAAAGTATTTTTTACAGTTTGTTTTCTTTTCTTTATAAAGTTATACAATAAGAAGAGAAATTATATTTCGTTATCGCTATCATCTTCATTTTTAAAGGCTTCGCCAGCTTCGATGGCCATTTTGTGCCAGGGCGCAACATTTATTCGATGTAAACCATTAGTAGCTTTTCCAACCAAACTCATTTCATATCGGAAATCTTTGTCTTTTAATTCATCATGAACTTGATATATGCTAAAGGAATAAAAAAGTTAAGCGCGTATAACCGACATAACTAAAATTTTCGTGTAATACTTACATTTTACCAGCATTCTGAACTAAATCTTCAGTGGACATTTCGCTAAAATTAAATTTCTCCATTTCTGTCTTAGCTTGTTGTTTAGCTTTGCCACTGGCACAAGCAAAATAGCCAAAGGAAGAACCTGATGGCTCAATTTTAAACAATTGAGGTCCCTGATCTTCGTCCCAAGCCGACAGTAAAACGGAGACACCAAATGGTCTTACAGCACTGTACAGAGTATAGGCATGGACGTAAGCAGCAATACGTTCGGTCAAATGTTTCAAGGGTATAGTACGTTCAAACTGTTGGCGATAGTTAGCTGCTTCCTGGCGAGCTATGTCGACAATATATCGGCCGTCCGCTAACAAACCTGCTATGGCCAGACCAATATTTTTGTCAACAGTGAATATTCGTGCTCCAGCATCTTCTTCGTACAAGGTGCTAGTGACAATTTTCTCAACAGCTAAAATAACACTATCTTTCCCACGCAGACCTATAACCGTTCCACTTTTTTCTACCGCTTTACCAGCATAATCGATTTGAAACACTCGTCCGTCCGGAGAAAATTGTGAAGCTGAAAGATCATACTGTAAACACAAGATAAATATTGAATTTGGAACTGCTTTTCTCTTTTAACTACTCACTCCGGTTCCAATTGAACTCATTTTAAATGCACTTTAAAATATTTTTCGTACAGATTTATGCCTTATATAGGTATTTTTGCTGAAAGTTACAATCCTTATTTTAATGCAAGTTGTTTGGACGATGATTTGACGTCTTTTCGTTATTTGTTTAGGTTATGTTTATAATTGAAGCAATTGAATATGTTTTAAGGTAATAGTATACCCACAATTAATCAACAATCAAAAATAATGATAGGTAACTTTTGAAGTTAAGAGCCGGTCTACTAAATATTTTAGCTGTCTTTTATTCAACCCGATCAATATTTTATATAAATTGACAATTTATAATTTGTCTTTTCATTGTAAAAATGCTACCAGATTTCTATTTTACAAATACGGGAAATAAGATAAAAATATGTTCACGGCTCGTCGTGCTCTGTTTTCTTTGTTCAAGGCACTTTAAAAAGATTAGTTAGAAATTGATCCTATATGTATTATAAATGTGCCTCCCTCCCAAATTTACAATCCAATTTTTTTTAGCATCTAAATTATATTGGAAGATATCAAGCTCCAGGCTTCTTTCGCCTCCAACAATCACAGTTACCAAAAATTGTTTTGATTAATCATCCAATTTTTGCGATATGTGCTTATACACAAGTAGCGTGAAACAACACAAAATAAAAACAAAAAAATCTATTTCATTTCTTTATTTGGGCTCAAGTTCAATACAACCAAATTCTCATTTTTACAAATTTTTATACATTTATAAAAATCACCAATAATCACCCGATTATATTTTCACACGTGGAGCGCAAAATTTACGATTATAAAAATAATTATTATAATAAATTTAATAGTGGTTTATTTGACAAATATTTCAGAAATATGTCAAAGAAGCCCTTAATAAAAAATTATTCCATTGGCATCTGTCAAAAAAATCCTTAATAAACCTTTTATAATTATATATTATTAATATGCACACTATTTATATATTAAATATTTTTAACTTTTATAATTTTGGTCAAAAAAATAACTTTTTTATTTATTTTTTATAATTTGGTTTTAAAAATTTTAATGTCACTTTCTGATTTAGTTTTCCGCATAATCCAGAAAAGAACTATTGTTTTGGTTGACTTTCTTAAAACTATTTTTAGTCTGGTAACTTCACTGCTTGCACATGTTTTTTTATTTACATTCCTCTAATAAAATGAGAGTGTAACCGGAGTTAATTTAAAAAAAGGAATTTAGAAAAATTTATTAAAAATGTCCCTTAATATAAGTGAAAAAAGGTATATATGCTAAAGAAAGAGGTAAACTATTTCCGATTATATATATTGTTTCTCTTTAGTTTCTCCGTGGAAGCACGCTACGCTAATTTTTATGCTGGTGGTGATGTAGCTTGGAGTAGAGATGGTAAATGGATATATTGCTTAAATGGATGCAGGGTTACAAAGGTCATAGCAAAAACAGGTTTAGTAGAACGTTCCTACGGCTTAAATTACAATGAACAAGGAGAACAAATTTCTACTGAAGATGAGGATGCGGATCAAATATATTGCTTTGATATAACGCCAACACAGGAATATATGGTAACAGTACACCGCAGCAGTTTAGTAAGATTGTGGCAATTGTCTACGTCAAAAGTGGAAAAGCTGTGGAAAAGCCAACATCGTGGTCCAGTGGTAAAAGTTGTTTTTAACTCAGATGGCCATTTAGTGTGTACGAGTGGAGCTGATTCTACTTTAAGAATATGGGATTATGAGAACAATAGATGTTTGATAGTGTTAAAAGATTTTACGGGTCCATCAGCTCTTTTGCAATTTCATCCAAATCCCTCGGTTAAACAAATATTTGCGGCAGGCGCAGATAACACTATATATAAATGGAATTTCGATAGCAAAGTTTTGGAGGTCAAAATGAAAGGGCATTTGTCACAAGTAACGGGATTTTCTTTTGCCAGCAACTCTGCGGATTGTGAATTTTTAGCCAGTGCAAGTCGGGATAAGGTAGTAATAATTTGGGATTTGCAGAATGGCAAACAAATAAAAGTAGTGCCAATGTACGAAGAGTTGGTGGGAATTGCATATAAAGATTTAGAAACAGTAATTGTAGCAAGCGCCAAAGGAAATTTAAAACAAATTTCCATTAAAACAAATCAAATATCAACCCTCTTGGAATGTCAGGAGGAAGAACATGAAATAAGCATGTTAATGATCAACAGTTTAATTCAACAATTTGCTATTGTTACCGTAGATCATAACATTTTAATATTTGATATAGAGCCTAAAGATAAAGTTAAATGTGTTAAGCAATTAATAGGTTTTAACGATGAAATTCTTGACATTTGTTTTTTGGGCGAATCTGAGGAATTTTTAGCAATGGCTACCAATAGTAAGCATATAAAATTGTATGATATTAAAAATGACATGAACTGCAATATGGTGACGGGGCACAAAGACACAGTAATGTCATTATCCTCACCTGGCTCTAGTAGCTTGTTATTGTCGGCCGGTAAAGATTTCACTATTTGTTTGTGGCAATTGGATAAGGAAGGTGCAAAATTAATATGTTTAGCCAAACATATAAACAGCCATACTGCCACCATAGGCTGCATAAGTTTTGCCTACAACAATGCAAATTCCTTTGCTTCAGTCTGCCAAAATGGTAGTTTGAAAGTGTGGACCTTAAAACCCAAATCCAAACATCTGGACGGTTACGAATTTTTGGTAAAATACGCTGCTGTAGCCCACGATAAAGAAGTCAATTGTGTTGCTTACTCTCCTAACAACAAAATAATAGCGACAGCCTCTCAAGACAAATCTGCAAAATTATGGTCTGCTGATAGTCATAGCATTATGGGCACCTTAAGGGGTCATACTCGCGGTGTATGGTGTGTGCGTTTCTCACCTACGGATCAAATTGTATTGACCACTTCCTCTGATTGCTGTTTACGTTTGTGGTCTTTATCAAATTTATCTTGTCTTAAACGTCTAGATCAATCTGCCACGGTTTTAAAAGCTGAATTCATAGATCATGGCAAATATATTCTATCCTCCGGTTCAGATGGCTTACTTAAACTATGGAACATAAAAACTAATACCTGTGTGCAAACCTTAGATGAACATGAGGATCGTGTTTGGTCCTTAGCCGTTTCCTCAAAGACACAAAAATACTTTTTCAGTGCTGCCGCTGATTCAAAACTAATCAAATGGAAGGACATAACCGATGAAAGTAAAAGTATTGAAATCGACAAACGTCAAGAATTGCTGCAGCAAGAACAGGCTTTACAATTACTTTTACATCAAAATAATCAATTGAAAAAAGCCTTTATGTTGGCGCTTAAGTTGGGAAAGCCCAAAGTTTCCTATAATATACTAAACCAGTATATCAGACAACGTAGTTTAAATGCAATAGAAGAAATTATTAACAACTTAAATAACGATCAGAAAATAACACTTTTGGATCATGTAAAAGTGTGGAGTTGTAATACCCGCCACTCGCAGGTCTCTAGTGTGGTTTTACAACACTTGTTAACGGAAATGCTGGTCGATCAAAAAATGCAACGAACTTTAAATGCAAAAAATCTTGTAGAAGTCGTTACACCATATGTGCAGCGGCATTTTAAGCGTATTACCGAGCTAAGTAAAGAGTTACATTTTTTGGATTTTATTGTTGAGAATATATAATTAAATATTATATAAAAACATATGTATGTACATGTGTAGGGGTTTTTTAAATTTAAAATTTAAACTTTAGCATTTTTTTCATTTTGGTACTAAAACTTACAAATGTATCATAAAAGTGATTGTTTTTTATTTTATCAACACTTCTAAGATAAACATGTTACCCGATTCATAAACCATTTTTCTAAGTGTCGACAATGGCGCTGCTACTTGTAAGCCTTTAATATATGATTATTTTTATTCAAATAAATTAATAAAATGTCGTTTCTTCTGCATTTATTCTTAATTTTTAAGAAATTCTACTAATTTTTAATAAAAGACCACAATGTAGTTAACGTTTTTACATAAATATACTATATATTTTTTTTCCAATATATAAACATACTATTTACTTAAACTTTTTACAAAAAAGAAAATACATATATTCTTTTTTTTTTTTTATAAAAAAAACTTATTCACAAAAATCAAAAGGTTTCTACAAAATTTTTTTAAGTTTTAGAGAAAAAAAAATCTAATTAAAAGCACAAACATTTAGAAAACTAAGAAATAATAAGAATAAAAGGAAACCAGCACTTAAGGATAACATTTAAAACGGATTCATATTATTTAAAATAATAATGAATACAAAATTATATGTATATATGTACACTAGATAAATAAATTTAGTAACAAAAAAGAATTATTATAAAAATATGTATAATTTACATAACCTATAGCTGTATTGTGCGTTGAGATAAAGAGGGGAAATAAATATTTAACAAACAAAAAAAAAAAAAATAATAAAAATATAAACAAAAATTGCTTGGTTTTTTGGGCTTAAAACATATAACATAAAGCCACTTGTATTAAACTTTTAATTGGCCTTTGAATATTATCACTGGTACATAAAGCGTTAATTATATTAAGGACTTTTGTTTTTGATTATTATTTATTTCTGTAGAAAATGGTTTGCGTAAAGACATCTAGGTTGGACACGCTTAAACATTTTGCATATTTTGGAAACAGTAAATTTTGCTTCGTCTTAAGATTTGTTTTTTTTTTACTCTACAACCATTAGTAAGTCATCACCTTCCAATTTCATGCCATTCATAATTTCCAGTTTCTTAACAACTCCAGCCTTGGGTGCCTGGACAACCATTTCCATTTTCATGGCAGACAAAACTACTAACGGTTGTCCTTTTTCAACTTTGTCACCTTCCTTAACACGCACATCGATTACGGTACCTGGCATGGGAGCACCAACTTCATCTTTGTTTGTCTTTGAGGCTTTAGGATGAATGTGCATTTCCTATGAATTAGGGAATGAAAAGGGAATTAAAATTAATATTTCTTACCAAAACACAAAACAAATTTTTTAAGTTAAAACCTTTTTTTCAATAAACAAAACCCATCAATTATCTTACCTTTGAGGCTTCTTTGTCACGAATTAAAACGGAACGCAATTGACCATTCATTTCAAAGAACACTTCACGTTCACCATTAGGCGTTAAGTCTTCAGACATAGCCAAGGTTTTTAGGCTTAATGTTTTGCCTTTTTCTAAATTAACTTCAAACTCTTCACCCACTTTCGGCCCAGTCAAGAAGATGCGTGTGTCCAATTTGTCTACGGGGCCATATGATTCACGGAAATGCAAATATTCTTCGGTGACTGCGGGATATAAAGCTGCAGACATAACATCACGTTCGGTAATATTAGGATGAGAGTCTTTAAGATCCTTTTTCAGATTGTCAAAGTTCAAAGGGGCTAAATTCTCACCAGGGCGGCCCTCAATGCGGGGCATATCCTTTAGGACACGCGAACGCAATGGCTCGGGAAAGCCACCATGAGGTATACCAATGGAACCCTGTAAGAATTCAACAACCGACTTTGGGAATGACAACTCTTCAGCCTTTTCCAGCACTTGCTCCGAACTCAATTTGTTCTGCACCATAAACTGAGCTAAGTCGCCCACAACCTTGGAGGAAGGAGTAACTTTAATGATATCACCCAATAGCAAGTTGGCTTCCCTGTAGGCTTTCTTGACATCTTCAAAGAAGTCGCCCAAGCCCAAAGAGAAAGCCTGGAATTGCAAATTGGTATATTGACCACCGGGAATTTCATTCATATAGACATCAGCGTTGCCGGATTTCATGGTGGTGGTGCATTCGAAAGGAGCATACAAGGTACGAGTTTGCTCCCAGTAAGCAGAGTACTCGGATACATCGTTTAAGGCAAATTCAGTATCCAAGTTTGTTCCTTGCAATGAGGCCACCACAGCTCCCATGCTAGGCTGGGAAGTCATGCCCGACATAGAGTCAACGGCAACATCAACAACATCTGCACCAGCATGAGCGCAAGCCAGCATAGAGGCAACTCCGGCACCAGAGGTGTCGTGTGTGTGAATGTGAATCGGTACATCGGGATGTTTATCACGAATAGCAGAGATCAAAAGCCTGTGATGGAAAACAAAAAACTCAACGTTTTTTAAATGGAAATACAACTTAGTTCCCTTTAAACTTACGTGGCAGCTTGTGGTTTTAATAAACCAGCCATGTCCTTGATGCACAAAACATGTGTACCAGCCTTGACCAACTCATCGGCCAAATTCGTATAGTACTTCAGATCATATTTTGTGCGTGTGGGATCACTTACATCACCGGTATAGGAAATAGCAGCTTCAACTACTCCACCGGCTTTGCCGGCAGCCTCCATACCCAAAATTAAGTTTGGCAAATAGTTTAAGGAATCGAAGACCCGGAAAATATCCATACCAGTTTGAACCTGAATTAGAAAAAAAAACATTTTTAGTAACGTAAACGTAAAAAGTTGTAATTCCTTGTCTTAGACGCTTTTAATTTTTAACTGGCCGTTTGCCACAAAAGTTTCCCAAATAATAAATAAATTTTGCCAAAGCTGGTCGAAAAGTCTGAAGTTGAAAATCATAGCACAACAACCTAAGCCAGTAATTGTGTACTCTTTGTATTGAAACAAATTGAATAAGAGAAATCGGGATTACAGAAATTTGGATCCACCTCTAAAGTGTTATTGTGACATACGGAAAATTAGAGATTACTCGACGTTAACTTACTAGCTTGAAAACAACAATTTATTTTATCACTAACCGCTTGACCTAAGATTTGTTATAAGCGAAGGTTCGCTATTAGCGAAGAAATTTTAAAACAAAAACATTAACTAAACTTTCGAAAATTAAATAAATTAACTAATGTTTGCAATAGCGAACTATTTACGAAGAACTCCCGAAAACTATTTTTAGCGGCGCAATCAAAAAATTGTTTTTCGCTCACTTCTTCAAAATCAAAACATTTGCTGCCACAAACTAAGCGACAAATGAGCTCTTTAACGTTTCGCTAAAAATAGTCGTTTTCAAAAGTTTATCAGAAAAAAGTTCGCCAAACGTTCGACGGCGATATTATTATCGAACGTTAGGGTCAAGCGGATATGCACTAATACGTTGTATATGTTAGTCGACTCATAAACCATCTATCCAAGTCAAGGATCCACCATGATCCAAGTGTTGGTTGTGGTGCGGGTAGTTAAACTGAAAGTGTTAGCGGTGAGCACGGTGAAATAATTAGGTGACCTCGTCCTTACAACAACTTTCGGTAAATATCAGTAATTTGTTGTTGCTTAACTCTAGCTAAGTTGTCAAAAATGTTGCTATCACACATGCACGCGGCATATGTGCACAAAAAAATTATAACATAACAAATTTTACAAGCTACTTATGTAGAAAATGTATGAATGAAATAAGTCAGTTGGAAACACACCCAAATTTGCTCGCTCAAAACATCTTACAGCATGCACGACGAGAAAAGATACTGTCGCACTAAGCTAAAATGTTTTATACTTTAATTTGAAAACTGGATAAATTTAAATTATTTAGCTTTAAGATTTTAATACCTTTTGTTAGTTCGCCAAAGGCATGATACAACTAATCAGGTAATCTCGTCCCTGCAATAACTACAAATTAGTACCAACGTGTCAAACAAAAGCTCATAGAAAAAAAAAACGATGAGTAATAATTTTTGTTGTTTTATTTTCACAGGGAGAGCATAATTTTGACATTTTGGCACTAATCAGCTGGGCCGACGAGAATACCTGATTCTTTGTATTATGGCTAAAGGTAGAGTTGTGCCCGACTCGTTACTTTAGTTCGTTTTTGCCAACAACCTCGTTCATTTAATCTCCAAACCTTATATAAATTACATTGTGGCTCGTGGAAAAAACGAACGAGGTTGTTGCCAAAAACGAACTAAAGTAACCGATTGACCCAACTCTAGCTAAAGGCGAAGATTCAATAATAAAAAAATATGAAAAAAATTTAGTTGCTCCTAACCAAGGTGAATTAATGTATCAGGTGGTGGTGGTCCTACAAAAACTAAATTGTGGTGAATAAATTTTTCGTGCTTGTTGTGGTTTTCGTTGGCTCATGTGTCCAAAAAATATTTTTAAAAGTAAACAACTTTGACAGCACAGCCTCGATTTATACATGAACAAAGTAGATTGGCTGTGCTCGTAACGCCACCTGATCAATATTTTCACCATGGCTCCTTAATATTTCAATGCACTTTGTTGGTGAGTTTTATTATTGACAAAAATGCCATCTAGTTTTTTTCGAATCGATAAAAGCAGCGTTGCCCAACGAGAGAGAATGATTAATAAGTCTGTATGGGTACTTTTTCACTGTGTTTATTTTTCCCTATTATGGTTAACAACTCAACTCAGTTGAGTTGTAATTGAGAAATTTGATATTATGAACACAGTCAAAGCTTCAAAAAATATTATCTTGTACAACTTATTGTTAGTTTGGTTGACAAAAATATAAAAAAAACTGCAACTACTCATGATACCTAATTTAACATTACAACTGCAAAAGATTTGAGTTGTAAGCCATAATAGAGGCATAAAAAACAATGCAATATCCCTCTGTGCTGTGGTTGCTAATTTTCTTTTGTTTTGCTCTCTTTGTTGCGAGTTTTTATTAGGTACTCGTGTACATGTAAAACCCGATTAGTGTTCGTCCTCTGGAGACAATCTTGGCTTACATTGGATAAAAATTACTTAATCAGACTAAAACTAATTTAAAGAGGCAATAAAATAAATTTAGCTTTAATAAATCAAATAATCGGGGCTGTTTTGAGGTATCCACTTCACTTCATTGTTGCCGCCAAGTGTTCTCGTTGACAGCTCGGTATCACAAAAAGTTAAATAATTTTAAAGGAAACTCTCGACTTTATGGCAAAAATCTAAAGAAAACTTTTTGTTAAGCTTCTTTGGAAATAGCAAAATACTTACCGCCAATTCACAGAATTTATAGACGACATTGTCAGGGTAATTCGTATAACCCACAGCGTTAGCACCTCTCAACAACATTTGGAATGGTATATTGGGAATCAATTTACGCATTTCTTCTAAACGTTCCCATGGGCACTCGTGCAGAAAACGTAGAGCCACGTCGAAAGTGGCGCCACCCCAATTTTCCAACGAATACAAATTGTTAAATTTATTAGCGACAAAAGGTGAAATCTTTAAAAGATCATGAGAACGAACACGGGTTGCCAACAACGATTGATGGGCATCTCTGTAGGTGGTGTCCATCAATAAAAGGTTTTTACGGGAACGCACCTCCTTGGCAAAAGCTTGGGGTCCCTGAGCCAATAAAATGTGACGTAAACCCTTTGGCGGTTCGGTAACTAATTGGATTTCGTTAAAGTAAAACAAAATTTAAAATAATTATTATCTATTGTAATAGAATAAAGTGTCAATTTATAAGGGGTGCATGCCAGTTGGTTAAGCTTAAGCTGTTAAAAAGAAACTACTTTTAGCCCCTTAAGTTAAAGTTAGTAAAAAAATTTGGAAAAAAGCTTATAAAAACATAACGTTTAAAATTATTTACAAAATTATAATAAAATAAAATTATTTAATGGTTATTGAGCAGTAAACTGTTCCTAATCGTGTATAAAAAAATTTTAGTAAAGAAATTTTCTTCTTTTCGTGTAAAAAATATGTTTTTTAATCGTTGGAAGTTTGTTGTTAATATTTTTGTTTTCTCGTTATGATCATTTAAATTTTTTTTGTTTTTTTTTTATTTGGTATTGTCACAACATACAACGACATTAACATACCTTTAGCTTCCCCACGTTCTTCACGTTCTATGGCTTCGGGAGATAAATCTTCAAGATTTCAAATCAATTACCGTCGTTAAAATTACGTTGATGTTATTAGTTTGTTTTGGCCACATTTACAAACAAATGCATTTTTGTTAATTGGCAACAATTGAAATGATGTTTTAATGTTTTGTAAATTGTTTTAAGGTATGGATGATGTAAAGGATTTGTTTTTTTTCAGTGTATTAATAACAAAGTGCAACATATAAAAGAAAATAAATTTTAAATTAGAAAAGTAATAACAAAATAAATAAAAGCTTAAACTAAACAATTAAAAATGTAGAAACATAAGGCTTTGAACAAAATGTGATCCCATTTACCATAAATACATATGTTGTTTGTCTCTTAAATGTTATGCTGTAAAAATCGATTCAAATTTAAAACGAATGATTTCACAAAACCGTTTTTGTATTTGTATATATTTATATTTGTAATTCTGATTAACTTTTAGAAATTCTAATTCTGGATTCTAAGATTATTAGAAATTTTTTATATTGCATAAGAACAACTTGGAAATGGTGTAGTTAAGTTAAAGCTCCGAGTGCATTCGCATTTCGTTGCAGTTAATTAAGTTTTTTTTACCAGATCACAGAACTATTTTTTTAAGTTTAGGTTGCACAAATTCATTTTGTACATACTTTTTGCGATTGGCTGAAAAAAAACCACTGAAAGCTCAGAGTAGCTTAGAGTACACTAATACAGATAGTGCTAAGAACCCAGCTGATTATGCATTCGTCTTCAAATTTTGTGAAAGTTATTCAGATTTCTTAATTTCATTTGAAATTGAATTTCATTTTTGACATTCACGTTTTTAAACATAAAAAGGAAATGCATAGGGCGAGTTTTTTTAATTCGCCTTGATACTACCCAGGAAGGACTCAACAAGTTATTTTTAACAGCCCAGATGACATTTTGACGTTACAAATATTAAACTTTGTATGAAATTTTTAATTTTTCTGACATTCTACCGTTCAAATATAAAAAGGAAATGCAGAGGGCGAATTTTTTGAATTCGCCTTGAGCTTACCTTGTTGAATGTGCCTTGGGCACATTGGCCCTCTTCATTTCCTTTTTATATTTTAACGGTAGAATGTCAGAAAAATTAAAAATTCCATATAAAATTAATTTTTATTTCGTATAAGTGTCAAATTGATTTTAATCAGCTGGGTTTTTAATATTACCTGGTTGAATGTGTCTTGAGTGTGCCCTGGGTACACTAATACAGGTAATGCATGTCAAAAAAATTTTAAATTTGAAACAAAATTAATAAATCTGACAATCACGTTCAAAAAATTTCACGGCGAATTCATAATAAGCTGGGTTCCTAATACTACCTGTATTAGTGTACCCTGCTGTATTAGTGTACCCTGGAGCCAAGGCACATTCAACCAGGTAATATTAAGAACCCAGGTGATTAAAATCAATTTGACATTTGTACGCTATAAAAATTTAATTTTGTATGAAATTTTTAATTTTTCTGGCATTCTACCGTTTAAACACAAAAAGGAAATGCAGAGGGTGAATTTTTAGAATTCGTCTTGAGTTTACCCTGTTGAATGTGCCTTGCCTGGAGCAGCTTAAAAACATTTGTATCAAGGCGAATTGCTTAATAAGGTGGTGGCAAGGCGTAATAATTAATAAGGTTGTGCTGATTTTACAGTAACTGAATTACATCGAAAAAAATTATTGTTTATGTTGTGGCTTTCGTTTGCTGACGTGTCAAAAAAAGATTCGTAAACTTTAACAACCCAATCTACATTTATGGAAGAACACAATAGATCAGCTGTGCTGTTAACTCCATTTGATTAATGAACTCGCCTTGCAATTGTTTAAAAATACTTTTTTAAAACAATTTGTTAGGTAATTATAAGGTGTGTTCCAGATGATGCCAAAAGTTGCAAAAAGTTACCCAAAAAGCGTTCCACATAACAAACATTGTGCATTAGAGAGCACTCATGAGAGAGTAATAGGTCTGTCTGCGTACTTTTCCAGTAGCAAATACTCAGTAATATTTTTTGGGAGAGTAAGACCAATTTTTCTCTGTCGGCTAAAAATATACCAAAAAGTACACAGACAGTATCCAGTAAAATTTTGCAAGAAAACAGCTGAATGGTGTATAAACAATCCAAATAACAAAGCAAAAGAATTTTAGCATATGTGTACGCGGTTAATTATTTCCATATTTGGACGTTTCTAGCAATAAGTTAAATGTTATGTTTATTATAAATTGTTATAAACGTTAAAAATCAACACAATTCTAGCTATTGTTAAATTTCAATTTCTTTTTTCGTTTCACAAAAATTATTTCATTCAATTAGTAAATAAAAACAGCTGTTCAAACTAGTTGCAAAATCTTGCAAGAAGAAATTTCTCCAGTAACATTTTGCAAGTTCTCTTACTTCCAACTGTCAAAAAATTTTCTTTTTGGCTCTCTCGCTGCAAGAGATTTGGAGTACGCAGACAACATTTTGTAAGATTTTGTAACATTTTGCACAAAATGATACAAAATATGTGTACGCAGACAGACCTAATTTCATTTCTCTTCATGCAAAAAATTACACAAACTTTTTCTTTGGGTAAGTTTGCGCAAAAAAAAATATCAGCTGCTTTTTATTTACAAGCAGAAAAAATATGATTGAGAAAAAAGGATTCAAATCTTCTAGCGAAAACTTTTGTAAAACTAGAAATTAAAGCTAAAAAAGCGTTGCAAAACTTTTTTAGGAATAACAAATAAACGACAATATATTTCCAAGTTTAAACGACAACAACAAGTACACAAAACCAAAAATAAATTTTTATCAATACTTACCCAAAGGCACAGTGGGTACATGAGGTGAGACTTCGGCAGGCTTAAGTGTGGTAGCTAACGGAGTTTGGGGTCCATTCACTAAGACTTCACCCAAATAGTTGAGCAATTTTTGAGCACGATTTTGAGAGTGGCGAAATTTAAACAATTGTGGATGTTCATCAATGAAGTAGGTATCAAGAACGCCGTGAAGGAATTTTTGATTTTCTAATACATTTAACAGAAAGGGAATATTTGTCTTGACGCCACGAATACGGAATTCACGCAAGGCACGATTCATTTTGGAGGCAGAGCTTTGTAGATCGGTGGCATGGGAAATAATTTTGACTAGCAACGAATCGTAGTAGGGTGAGATAATGGCACCAGCAAATGCGGATGCACTGTCCAAACGTATACCCATACCCTCGCCAGAACGGAATACTTCAATGCGACCGGTGCTTGGTTGAAATTCATTGGCGGGATCTTCAGTGGTGACGCGACATTGGATGGCATAGCCTCGCGGCTGAATTTTCTCCTGAGTATAGCCGAGTTCAGGTAACGTCATGCCTTCAGCAACACGAATTTGTGACTGCACCAAATCGATACCAGTGATTTCTTCAGTTACCGTGTGCTCTACCTGCAAACGAGCATTGACTTCAATGAAGTAGAAATTGCCGGTTTCATCACAAAGGAATTCTACAGTACCAGCATTTTCATAGCCGACATGTCTAGCCAGACGCACAGCCGCCTCGGTCATTTTATCACGCACTTCCTTGGCTAAGCGAGGAGCAGGAGCAATTTCCACCACCTTCTGATGGCGACGTTGTACAGAACAATCACGTTCGTACAAGTGAACTACATTGCCGGCTTTGTCTCCCAGCAGTTGTACCTCAATATGACGAGGACGTTCAATAAACTTTTCAATAAACATAGCACCGTTACCAAAAGCAGCTTTAGCTTCTGAACTGGCACGTTCAAACATTTCTTCGACTTCTTCCATTTTACGCACCACACGCATGCCACGACCACCGCCACCAAAGGCAGCTTTAAATATCACAGGAAGACCATGTTTCTTACAGAATTCAACAGCCTCTTCTTTGGTTGTAACTGGACCATCGGTACCAGGTACAATTGGGACACCAGCTTCGATGGCCGCAATACGTGCCGCCACTTTATCACCCATTTGTTGCACTACCTTGGGTGAGGGACCAATAAAACGAAGACCAGCATCGATAACAGCTTGAGCAAAATCACTACGTTCAGAAAGAAAACCATAACCAGGATGCACAGCATCCACATCATTCTCTTTGCAGACTCTAATTATTTCTGGAATGTTTAAATATGCCTCCACAGGTGGCAGACCCTTGCCAACCAAGTAGGCTTCATCCGCCTTTTGACGATGCATGTGCATTTTGTCCTGTTCAGAATATATGGCCACCGATTTAATGCCCAATTCGGTACAGGCACGAAAAACACGAATGGCAATCTCACCACGATTAGCCACCAATACGGAACGAATTGGTTTGTATTCAACCTGGAAAAATGTGATTTTAAAGAAGCGCATTTAATAAAGAAGAACAAAAGTTAAAAGAACTCGGGTGAGGTATATTCTAATATATACCGTGTTTACCTATACACTGTATATGGGCAAATTCATTATGACGGGTGTGACCATTTTCTCACATTTTTTTTTAACTGAAAAAAAGCTATAAATCCCAAGAATTTTTTTTTATAAGTTAATCGATTTAGAAAAATTTTAAATATGATTATTTTTAATTTAGAGCCGTTTTACGTGGTAACGCCCATGTCAAGTTTTTTATACGGGAGTTTAATTACTATTCTTGACAACATTTCAAGAAGTATAGACTAACCGGAACTGGAAGAAGACACATGGGGATTTTTTTAACCCCCTTCTGCTTAAAAAACACACTCATGCATGTGAAATTACGAGAGACGAGCGATATGTGGTTGTACAGCTGTGACTTTAAAATCACTGGCTACGACCAGTAATAAAATTTAGAGTAACTCTTACTGCGATATTGTTACATTATATATAATATGTTCCTTAGCGCAACATTATTGTCTGTAGAAAATAACAAAACGCGGTCACAGCCGCTGCTTAAAAGAACGGTGATTTTAAATAATGTTCACTGTTCACAGTGTTTTTTTAAAAATCACGGCATCGCTCATCTGCAATAAGTAGCCAAAAAATGTTTGATAAAATGTCTATCAGGGCTTGAAGAAAACATTTTATCTGAGATTTTCCAAGAGGGAGTGATGCACGGGGGATCAAAGGGTCAATTTGAAGTCCTCGACACTAGCCAGCTTAACATAATCTAGCCTAACCCAATCTAGGTAAATTATAGCACGGTTTTATATACATATGAAGTCCTAGAGTTATAACCTCAATAAAAGCATCAAAAATGTGAAGAACGCACTTTTTGAGCTTTTAATTAACTTTTGGCTTTAGTATGAGAGCAAAGAGTGCCAAAAATAAAAAAAAGGAATCTTTGACCATTTAAATGCCTTTATTTTTGTAAAAACATAATGCCCAAAAATGGAGAAAAGTGCCAAAGATATGAAATACATATATACATTTTGTCCACTTAGTTGTCTTTTGGCCTTAATAGGCATCCACAGCCCTTCAATTAATATTTATATACTCAAAATTTAAAAAATTCAAGAAAGTACTTAAACAAGGTACCAAAATAAATTTTTTACGCTTTAGGCCTTAGGTTTCAAAAATTTCGAAACAGTACCAAAAGCATATTCATTTATTTTAGAGACCTAACGAACGCAATTTTAATTTAGTTTCTATCTTTATTGGTTTAGAAATAACAAAAAGTACCTGAAAAGTACTAAAATAAACCTTTAAAATAAAAATTTTGAAAAAGTGGCAAAAATATTACAAAGTGAACCTAAGCTCTATTAAAATTTAGCTTCTACTTTGTTCCATCCCTTATGGCCAAAAATTTTTAAAAAGTGCCAGACACGGTTCAGGTTATTTTTTGAGCAAAGCACGATACATTTGTTGAAAAGAAACTACATAATTCATTAATTTCTCCCTATTTGGCTCATTTTTACCGAATTTCCCAAAAGCTAGTCAGGCAATCAGTTGGATAACTCTCCTTTGGAAATTTTAGTTGGAACAATTACCCATTTTAATTAAAATTTTTCATACTTTTAGGACCCCGGTTGCATAAACGGTTAACTGAATGTTATACAAATTGGTACCTTATTTACCATGGGTTTTATAAAAGTCCTAGTACTTAACACACACGCAGAGAAAAAACATGATAGGTAAATGGTCATTACGGTCATAGTTTGTTTATAGCAGTCCCTTATAGTTCAAACCATTAAATATGGTAGTCAAAATAGCACTTGAAAACTTATTTTTTATCCTAATCTTGTAAGTATTCTTTTTAACACCATAATATGGTCATTGATACTCAAGTGGTGAATGTGGTAGCTCTAACTATGTTGTAAGAAATTAAATGTTTGTAATAAAAAATTGAAATAAAAATTATTTTCACTTTATTTGTTTGTGTTATTTATAGCTAAAAGTGCTTTTTAAAATATTTGATAAAAAAAAAGAAAAATCAAATGTGAAGTATATATAAATTTATAAATTAATTGTACGTGTTTTATTTTATTTTTATAAAGGTTTTGCCAACCTACATAAATATATAAAACTAAAATAAAATTATTGAAATTTGATAATAATAACATTTTTATAAACAGCATAGTTGTACAAAATGGACTGTTTGTTATCATTATTACTTTTTTCAAAAAAGTACCAATTTTTGTAATGCAAAAAAATTTAATGTCAATACGACCAGCATATGTTTGTGCAGAATATACAATTTTTTTTAGACGCTTTCAAAAGCCGAAACGAGCGTCATTTCAAGTTTTAATTTTAGAAGTGCGGGTTGTGAATAACTTAAATGTGAGCAATTTTAAATTGATAATAATAGTTTTAAAAAAAAGCCATTATGACAATAGATTTTAATAAATTTTTTAACTACAACGCGTTTATTGAATCGGCTAATTAATGTTTTATTTCAATTGTGACATACAAAACATACATAACTTGTTCTATTTTCAGCGAAGAAAATTTACCAAATTGCAGAAACCACTAACCTAAAAATCTAACATATGATTTTATTCTAAGGTCGGACCTTTTTTTAATGGATATTGGGCGGTATATAAACACAGTGGATTTTGTGAATGTTTTTACATAAAAAAATATATCAAATTAACTTTTGTTTTTTTATTTATATAAATGTAAATATATGTACATAAACATGTGTAAATATGTATGTATTTATTAATTGCTAAACTATTTTCTAAATACTTGTGTATATTTATATATGTACGTAATTTTTAAGGAAAAATTATATATATAAAACTATTTTTTTCCTAATAAAAAAATAATAATAACCACAAAAATTTATTATTATTATTATTATTAGAAGCTTTTAAGGTCTTAGGAAACATATTAATATGTTAAAGGTTAGATTTTAAATAGCTCTCGCAAACATAAATATATGTTCGAGAAAAGATTTTAAATGGTCCATATGAACAAAAAAATATGTTCAATATGACCATTAACCATTGACCATGGTTAGCATGTACAAACATATAATGATCCACAAGATCTTGCCATAAATATGTTTGATATAATCATTAAGCCAATCATTAATGATAGTTTGTGTTTGTGATTGTATCAACCATGTTTTTTCTTTGCGTGCATATAAAGCAAATTGTGGTGTAGGGCATTATATGGTCGGGTTTGACCTATTATAGCTTTTTTTACTTGTTATTGTCAAATTGTTAAAAATACATTTTCATATTTACCTGTGTGGAGTAAGCATTTCGGTTGTACAAAAAGACACGGATTCTTGGGGTCGTTTGCCGTAGAGTCCTAAAGGATGTTTGGGCAACACCAAACAACATTTTTAAAAAATGTTAAAAATCTAAAAAGAAGAAAATTCAAATGTTTAAATTAAATTTCTAAAACAGGCAACAACATAAAAGATTATATTTCAATAGTAATTTACAGCAAGCTGTTTAAGTATATTAACCATTTGTCTTTAAATAGAAAAAAAAATCAAAATTTTAAAAATTGGTTTTTAGAATATTTGTTTTATAATATTATTTTAATTTGTAAGTTTCTAGTAAAAATTAATTTTAAAAAGAAATTTAAGAATATCTAAGTGATAAGAACTTAATGTTTTAACTCTTATGAAATTTTAGTTAAAACAAGTAAGAGCGCTATATTCGGCTGTGCCGAATCTTATATACCCTTCACATTGGTCTTTTAATATACCCAGCCGAGTTATTTTGTACTGCAAATAATATAACAAAAATACCTTGTGTGAGTTTTAAAGTTCATAGAAAACTTTACAAAATGTTAACGTTCGTATGGATAATAGAAATAGATGAGGAACGTTTGAGGTCGACAGTAATAAAAGTTTTTGACATAATTTATAATAAAAAGTTAATAAAAATGTTAATTTTTATGGGATGTTCTATTCCCCCTGCTCCTCTCCAACTTTTTTTTCCAAAATGTATGAATTATTAGATTATTACTTTTTGTAGAACATTTGATTTCGATATCTGTTATAGTTTCCGAGATATAGCTTATCGAAAATTTCATAAAAATTGTGAATTTGTATGGGAGCTACCCCACATTCACCCCCCCCACCAAAAAAATGTTTACTTCAAAGCGTAGGTTTTGTTGTCCAATTATCTTTTGTAGAACATTTTATTTCGATATCTGTTATAGTTTCCGAGATGTAGCGTATCGAAAATTTAATTAAAATTGTAAATTTGTATGGGAGCTACCCCATTTTCTGCCTCCACCCAAAAAAATTTTTTTTTTATATGTAGGTCTTGTTGTACAATTACTTTTTGTGGAACATTTTAAGTCGATAGCTGCTATAGTTTCCGAGATATAGCGCATAAAATATTTCACCAAATTTGTGCAATTGTAGGAAAACTACCACTTCCCCTGATCCTATCTGAAAAAAATTTTTTTCCATTATTTAGGTGCCTACTTTAAGAGTATCCGTTCCAAGTTTTGTGGCAATAGTGACTATAAATAGCGATTGTTAGCGGGATATTTCTAATCGTTTGACACCATTAACTGGTCTGTATCTTTTTATTTGACTCCGGAAACTTGATTTCAACAGACGCACAGACGGACAGACAGACGGACAGACGGACATGGCTATATCAACTTCCCTATCTATAAGGATCCAGAATATATATACTTTATGGGGTCGCAAATGGATAATAAAGAAATTGCAAACGGAATGACAAACTGATATATTCCCTTATCACTATGTGAAGGGTATAATTACTGTCACATAATAACTTAAGGTGCCTTTACATGGTATTAAAAGAATTAAAATATTATGAAATTCTCTTTGTGTTAAAAAAAAAGTTTGTTCTAAGTATTTTTAATGTTAATATGGTTGGTGTTCGTAAAATCGAAGCTGTTTTATTTATTTCTTGTTTTCTTTGATGGTAACGGAAAAAGGGTTAAGTTCTATCTACAATGTTAACAAAAACAACATGAAATACTTCTCTGCTGGTTTTGGTTGTTTTTGTTTTGTTGCATAACATGTAGCCACCTTCAATTGATTTGTTATTGCTGCTAATGTTTCACACCTCTGAAGTGATAAGAATACTGAAGTTTCTTAAATGGTTTAGAAAATAAACATTTAACGAACACTTGTCAAGTTTTGTATCTGTATTCTCTCCTACTCAATACATTATACTTTTACATGATGAGATTTTGTATTTTGCACAGCATTTTTTGGCATGTCGTAATACTTGTATTACCATGTAAAACCAACTTTAGTCAAAAACGTGTTTTCTGTTTTGCTTTATGTAAAAAAAAAAAACAAAAAAGTTTTTGGCCTCAAATTGCATTTTATTAAACTTGAACTTGAAACATGTTTTGTTTAAAAAATACCAGACAAAATGTGTCATGTGTAGGCAGCTTAAACGATTATGTGGACATGTACATATGTTTTTTTTATACACGCATTTCGATATTTAAATTTATATGTACATGCATATACCGGTTTAAGTTAAATTTAGAATTAATAAATTAAAATAAACAATTAAATTTTAGCTTGATGAAAGTTGTTCTAAAACTAAGTTAGTTGTTTGTGTCAGTAAACTTCACATCATTCAAATATTTGTATGTAAGTTTGTATGTATGTAGCTATGTATGAATATTTATAGCTTTTTAATGTTATAGTTTATCGCTTAAGGTGCTTTCGCACGATATGTATTTTACACATGACTTATCACTTTGCAATCTACATGGAATTGCGTATGTCTGTCAAAATTTTCAATTTAGAGACGGTTTATAATTTTTGCTTTCAAACGTACGTATGTAATTACATCTGACATAACCTCCAAACCAAAATAAACAACTTACTTTTCCTTGTTGTTATTCTAAAAACAGCTGATGACACATGCTTTGTCAGATGAAAATAGAGCACGCTCTAATTACAAATTTGTCATATGACTTTAACATATGTATTTCACACTTGCAATGTTTAAGCGCGTTCAGACGGCAGATATCAATTTCGCACTGCAAAATTTGACAAGTCATGTGTAAAATACATATCGTCTAAAAGTACTGTTAAGTAAATGGGTGGATAGAACATTGAATTAGGAAAGTGTTAGGCCCTCAGTATACTAAATGTTAAAAGCTACATGTGCATGAAGCTCTGACGTTATTCTGAAGTCATCATAACACAACTTCGCTTTAAATGAGTCGTTGAAGTTTTTTGAAGACGACAGAATGACGTTAGAGCTACATGTACTTCTAGTTTTAAACATTTAGTATACTGCAGTCTTTACTTTGCATTAATAACTATCAATTAAACTAATACTTCCTAAGCGAAGTTTTTTTATACATAAATATATTACGTTAAACAACGTATTAAATGCAAAAGAGTCCTATTAGCATAAAATGTAATATTTGCAAGATTTTCTATACAATCTTAAGACAGAATCTATAGTTTTTTTATTTTTTTTTAATTCTAATGTCAACCTATAGCCCTTAATTTCATATTTCAAGACTCATAATCATAAAATATGCAAAAAGTATTAAAAATGTAAAAAAATGGAATTTCGGGTCAACAGACCTAAATTTAATACTTCAAGACTCATAATCTCAAAATATGAAAAAAGTGAAAAAAAAAGTACTTTTTGCTCACTTAGTTCATTTTCAACTTTAATCTAAACCAAAAACTGTTAATTTTTTCAAAATTTTGAGTATTGAAATATAAAATTGTGGACTATCAACCCAGATTGACGTCAAAGGTCAGAAAAGTGGACAAAAAGTACTTCTTCCCCATTTAGACACTTATCCTATGTTTTGGGATTTGAGTCCACTTTGCTGACCTTCAACCTTAATCCGGGTTGATAGTCCTTAATTTCTCATTTGAATACTTAAAATCTAAACGTAATTTGAGTTATGCCTAGGGTGACCTTTCGTACTGATTTCATCAGCACATGTACTGATTTTTCACTAGGTGTACTGATAAAAAATTTGTGTACTGAAATGTACTGATTTTTTTAAAAATGTACTGACTGTACTGATTTTTCAAGATAAATTGAAACTTTATTTTTTTCCTCAAAAATTTGTTAAATTATGGCAGAAGTAGAGAATTAGGTATTTTTATAGCAGCAGAAAGTGTTTTAAAATTAATTTTAGTCTTTTAAATCTTGTTTTAAAGTCGACCAACAGCTCCCCAAAGATGATTAAACATTTTTTGAAAATTTATTTTTTTAATCAACTATTTTTTTTACAAGAATACATGACACCCAGACGGACAAAAAGGCTTTAATCGACCCAGGAAATGATTTTAACTCGATCGCTCTAACTGAGGGTGGTTCTTAGACTATTAAAATTGAAAATCGTACTGATTTCGAACCAGAAATATATGGCCACCCTAGTTATGTTTTTATCTTTATTGGTTAAAAGGTTACAAAATGTACCCAACAAGAACTAATACATACTTTTATCTTTTTTTCACCCCTTAGGGTCCATATTAAATAAAAATCCAGAAATTATAAAATAATATTAAAGTTTTAAGACCTGTATAACACAATTTGAGTTCTGTTTTTATCTTTATTGGTTCAGAAGTTAAAAAATGAATCTAAGCATTATTAAAAAATATAGTCTTTACCCTGTCTTCCCCCTCAGAGTCAAATGTTTTAAAAACGAACCAAAAACGTACTCAAATTTTTTCAAGTTCTGTCCAACGAAATTTGAACTTTGTTTCATCTTTTTGGGCTTAAAATTTAAAAAATGGACATAAGCAACATCAGGTTTAATATTTTAAAAAGAAACTTAGAAATATGTATTCATATTTTTTTCGGCACCTTTGGACGGGTTTTAAATTTTCTTTCCATCTTTTTTGGTTAAGAAGCTACAAATAATACCCATATATGAGTAGTATCAAAATTAGGTTTTATTCTTTTTTACCCCTTATGTTCTTGTACTTAAAAAAAATTCGTCCGAGTTTTCCGAAAAACCGTCTCAGTGGATTTATGCATATGGATAGGTAACCATAGTCCAAGTTTAAAAATTGTACTTTTTTTGGCCGCCTCGGCGTTCTGACGCGTTATTTTGGCGCTTTAGGGTTTTGACAAAGAAAAAACGATTGCCGCTCTGTAATTAAGCGACCGTTTAAGAGAAATGAAAAAAAAAACTTGTGATAAACTATGACAGTTTTCTTATAAAATATTTTAAAACAGCACAAATGCTGTGCACAGCTGCAATTTTTTCACCAGGATGGTATCTACAATGATTCTTAAAACATTTTTCTAAAAGAAATCACCCTATTGGAAGATGCTCTTATTTTTCCAAAAATGGCGGCTAAAGTCAAATCTGTTTTGACATTTGTAAACTAGACAGATGTTGAATACAGGTGAACAAGCCATGAAGCGATACACTTCCCAAGAATGCGGAATAATCGTGTCTATTTTTATGCGTAACCGTTCGTTGGTCGTCCGACACCTTGAAGGATATGGAACCACACGAGACGCTGCCAAGAGTGGCTGCTCCCGGAGCACCCATTCCGCCGAGATTATCACCGCTAAGGATGTCGAGCTGTCGACAGAAACATTGACCAGACGCCGTGCCTCGCAATTAGCCACCAGCCGGTCGTCCTTGAGGCCAATTTTGGTCTAAAAACCTGCGCAAGTTGCCCTACAAAGTCCAGTCCGTGCATCAGCTGCTGTCTGTCGACCGCCAAACGCATCGCAGACAACATCCGATGACTCTTTTTGGCCCATCTTGTATATGCGATGCTATAGTACAGTTATCGCACAAAAATAATTTTTTTTTTAATTATTTTTTATTTGTATGTTAGTATTAGTATGAAGATCAAGAGGTCAATTCTCACTTTGCGATAAAGTCAAATTAAAAATATGTTTACGTTTTTCTAAAATTTTTTTTTTGTTTGTGTCGTGAAAAAAATGATCGATTTTGATTAGACTTATGTGTACATTTAAAAAAATTTCATTGAACATTTCCAGATGTATTAGGCAGGGATAATCATGTACATATCGTCGTCCCGTAGTTATTATCTTTTTACGGCCCCTGTTTTATAAATTTTATCTTTCACGCCACGTTTTGGGAAGTTTTTCTTTATTCGATAATTTTAAAAAGCGCTCATATTTTTAACCCAATCTTTACCTGAAATGCACAACTCGAATTACCTTATTTTCGTAACTTTGCCGCTTATTGTGTGGATTCGGCCCACGGCCTTAAGAGATCTCCAAATGGCATATAGCTGTTAAAAAATTCAAAAAACAAGTACTTTTTTGAGTTAAACTAATTTTTCAAAGACGAATGTTTTAAAAACACACATTCGCATAACTTTTATATACAAGTAAATAAATTAAGTTAAATTACCAATTTCAGCAGCTTGTTTTTTTATTATTATTTTGTTTATGACCGTTTGATTTGTATTATTTGTTCATTGAACTACAAAATTATTACTCGTTGTTCTTTTAAGTTTTTTTTACTTAACTTTTTATTATTGCTTATACGCCAATTACAAAATTTTAACTAAAAGTGAATGGAAACATGTTAATTATTAATATTTAAGTCAGTAAATGCTTTTGTACAATAAAAATTTAACAAATTTCATTTGTTAATTGTTTTGTTAAGAACATGCAAAAATCAATATGAAATAATAAATTAAATGTTTTAAACAAGTAATTAAATGCGTTTGAAATGCAAAAAAAAAACTTAAAAATAATTTTTTTTTCTTTTAATTTAAAAAAAAAATTCACTTATTGGGGTTTCATTAAATTTAGACTTTTAAATATGTTTTTTATGAAATGCAAATACCCATAAACAATTTTTAAATTGAACACAAGTTTTTCAAACGAAATTTTCATACAAAATCAGTATTGGAAGTCTACTTTAAATTTAATTTTTTTGGATATGCCCATAAAGCTGTTTAAAAAACAAGTAAGAGCACTATATTCGACTGTGTCGTATCTTAAATACCCTTTACATAGGCCTTTCGAAACCCCGCCTTTTTTTATTTTTATCAATTTTTTTATTTATGAAATATTTCTAATTTAAAACCCTTTTAGGGTGACTAGGCAAGTTGTAGGGATTTTACCCTTATTTTTTGAAATTTTGTATGACAATCTCTTAAGTTGGGGCCAGTCCTACATTAGACCTATCCACGGGCACCCTGGAATTTTACTTAACTTTGCATGGGAGCCCCTTTAGGTGATAGAGATAGGGAGTATGTATATCCTAGGAATATGTTTGGGAGGAGAATATTATGGGGGTCTGTGATACATCTTATTCCTTTAGGGGCGACTCCGGGGAAGTTGTAGGGGTTTTCCTCCTATTTTTTCAAATTTTGTATGTTAACTCCCTTTAGACGTGGAGACGTTTTAGGAATAGGGAAAACTAATGGGAATCAGTCGTAAACTATATTTCTCGAAAGACGACCCTGGGGAAGTTATGGGCGTTTTTATATCATTTTTGAAAATTTTGTATGGCAACCGCCTTAGGTGATCAATATAGCGGGTAAGTACTTATGTTTTAGGAATATGTTTAGGAGGGGAAACTAATGGGGATCAGTCGTAAACTTTATTTCTCGAAGGCCGACTCTGGGGAATTTATGGGCGTTTTTACATCATTTTTGCAAATTTTGTATGGCAACCCCCTTAGGTGATCAATATAGCGGGTAAGTATGTTTTAGGAATATGTTTAAGAGGGGAAACTAAGGGATCAGTCGTAAACTTTATTTCTCGAAGGCCGAATCTGAAGAAGTTATGGGCGTTTTTACATAATTTTTGTAAATTTTGTATGGCAACCCCCTTAGGTGGTGGAGATAGCGGGTAAGTTTGTTTTAGAAATAAGTTGAGAAGGAAAACTATTGAAGGTCTGTGATACACTTTATTCCTCTAGGGGTGACTCCGGTAATGTTGTAGGTGTTTTTACCATATTTTTAAAAATTTTGTATGGCAACCGTGTTAGGGGATGAAGATAGGAAGGACAAATTAATTGGGAGCGGTTTTACATCTTACCCCTGTAGGAGCACCCTGGAAGGTGTTGGAGCGATTTGAAAAAATTAAAAGAAATTAAATTTCGTATGGCAACCCTGTTAGAAGGCGGAGATAGGGTGTAAGTATGTTCCAAAAAAATGTTTGTGGGAAAAAACTAATGAGAGTCGGTCTTACATTGCATGGGGCAGCTCCAGGCCAGTTGTAGAGGTTTTCATATACAAATTTTAGAGAAATAAACAGAGGTAGTTTTGATTTTTGACCTATATCTCGGTCAGTTGTCGGGCAAATTTGCTAAATTTCAATTGCGATTTGACCGCAGATATTTCTGATAGTTTGATACCACTCACGGGTCTATGCGACATCGGGGGGCTTCAAAAAGCTGAATTTAATCATAGCGCGGACAGACGGACGTTGCTAAATCTACTTCCCTATCTATAAGGACCAAGAAAATATACACTTTATATGGTCGCAAATAAATATTTAAGAAATTACAAACCTAATGACAAACATATATATATTTATATACCCTTAACACTTAGGTATGTGAAGAGTATAATTAATATTGATATTCGTAAAGCATTGGTTTGTAGCTCCTGAAAAGACTTAAACTTTGACATTAGTATACGTTGTATCTTTAATATAGAAAGGCACTAACTCGTTTTTTTTATAAGCCCAGATTATCGCTTATTTCGATAAATAATCTTCTCATATATGTTTTATAACTAGCAAAAAAATTTCGACTTGCAAAAATGTGGGTTAGGGCTTTTCTAAATTAAGGTAAGGATATGTACAAGCATTATTTAAGAAAATTCATTTTATAATTTATACTGTAATAAAAAAATTAGCGCTTTTTTTTCTAAAAAAGAATTAATCTGGCGTTACGTTACTATTTGCTGGAATTGGGCATATTTGTTATTTTGAAATTGCATTAATATTAATGTTGCAAACGCCTTAAATATTCCTGTTGTCTTTCTTCTTCTCGCCAATAAACAGTGTTGAGGTTGGAATCTGGACTTTGACAAAAAAAAATGTCAATGTTGTTGTGCGCTTTTATATTAAGACACAAAAAAAATGTAGACTGTCTAGTGATATTGAAATATATTTGAAAAATTTACATTTTTGTAATAAAACAAAATGATAGCATGTGTTTGTAGACCTATTTTAAATACGAACTAGTAAATAATAGACTTAGTTTTGATAACAGAGATAAGATAAGACATACAGACATGTGTATAACAGTAATAAATGAAGTAATTTTAGTTTTTCTAAAATCATTTTAAGGAAGTATAATGAATGATAAGCCACAAGGTTAAACTTTTTTTTTTGTTTTTTGATAAGGGAAATGAAATAATAATGGGATTTTTTACAATTTGCTTTAATTAGTACAATGTTGCCACATTCAAGAAAGGGGAAATCAGATTTTTTATCATGCATTTGTATAAATGTTTGTAACACCCAAATATATTAGTCTAAGATCCACTTTAAATTATGCCGGTCGACTTGTCATTACTTTCTAAGTAGATTAAAGACTGTCTCTCCGCCAGTCTGTCTTGTTGTTCATGTATTCTTGCAGTTAAAGTACAGATTGAAGACATTTTAATAATATTTTGCATAGATGCGGTTTTTGATATAGGGAGCTTCTTACGGCCAGGGCCCAGTCAATCTTCAAGGGCTCCCGAAAACATTGAACTGATTGAAAGCAGTTTACGTTAAAATCCGCGACTTTTAATACGAAAAAAAGCAGCTTCACAGGGACTTTCAAGAGCGATTATTTATGAAATTTTAAAAAAGATCTGAAGTTCTATCCTTTTAAAATTCAAATCGTTCAAGAACTGAAAAAAAGTGACATCGATTTACGCAAAAATTTTTGTGAAACGATGTTGGAGCGTATTCTTTGCACACGTAGTTTAAACAGGATGGGGCGATTGCACACACAGCCAAAGCTTCGATGAATTTGCTTCGGGAAAATTTTCCCCAAAAACTTGTCAGCCGCTTAGGGGACATCCCATGGCCACCGAGGTCGTTCGATCTAACTCCCACGGTTTTTTTATTGGGCTACCTTTAAAGAGAGGGTTTATAATAACAACTCCCAAACCCTTGTGGCTTTAAAGGAAAATATTCGTCAAGAAATCAGACCAATTGAACCAAGTTTACTGCAGCGTGTGGCGCAGAACACAGGGCTCCGTTTTGAACAGGGTGACATACATACTCTTTAACAAATAAAATCTGCATTTCCATTTTATTGTTCAATGCTCTAAATTAAACTTTGTGTTAGTTTTAACGTTTTTTATTTAAATTTGAAAATTAAAATCTGCCACCAGACACCCTGTATTTTTATTATTGATTTAAAAACCCTTCAAACTGAACCGATAATTTGCACTGGGGTTTGAACATAAAAAACACTAACACTCTACGTGATAAAGTGAACAGTAAGTTTGGCAGTTATGGTAAACTTGGTAAACAATACAACAACAACAGTAAAAAAATTTAAATTTACCTTATTTCCATTAATACCAAACTTGCTAGACACTTAAACATGAAAACGGCTATTGTTTATGTCACAGGCCCCCATTCTATTTAAGGTTGTGTGTATCAAAAGAAAAATTATAAAAACACTTGCCAAATAATAAATTTACCACACGTTTAACGTTTTTATTAAAAAAAAAATTATACAAATCATTTATAAATATTGTACATATTAAACGCATTGAAGGCATTGAAAAATCTGACTATTAGCTATTTGTAAACATATACACACACACGCACACATACACATGTAAAACAAACGTCACTAGCTTAAACCTGCTGTACACGAAATGTAAAAAGCTACATATGCATGTAGCTCTGAAGTAATTTTGAAGTCATCGTAAAGCTACTACGACTCATTCAAAGTGGCTTCATAATGACGTCAGAACTTTAAGCGCATGCAAGTTCTTACATTTCGTGTATTTCGAGCTTTAGTAGCACTGCCATATGTGCTAAAGTTTCTTTCTTTTCCCCTTTAAGCCGAATAGATAAAGGTCAATATGTATGTACATGTGTTGTGAGTGTATGTGTTAAAACAAAATTTACATACTTATATTATAAGAATTGATTAGATAAAATAATTCAATTGATTTTTCATTTAAAAAACAAAAAAAGCCGTATAAAAATTCGCGACAATAGAATCAAGATTGTTAGAAAACAAAACAAGTAAGAGGGATATAGTCGGCTGTGCCGAATCTTATATACCCTTTACATTGGTCATATGTTTTCGAGCCGCAAGTTTAGGCGATGCTACTTCCTGGGTGTTCCTCCAACAAATTTTTCTTTTTAATACGTAAAAAAAATATAAAAAACACCTTAAGAAGGTTGGAGGTCGATAGCTTTAATTCTTTCCGAGATATTTCGTATAAAAAATTTAATGCAATTTGTTCATTTGTGTGGGAGTTTCCGTCCGTCCTGCTCCTACTAACTAATGTGCTATTTTTGAAAGCCGAGCAGTGATCGTCTTGGGGCGAATTATGTGTATTTTGTTTACAATAACAAAACAACTATATTTTGTCCCAAGACGATCACTACTCGGCTTTTAAAAACAGCACATACATTTTTTCCCCCAACATGTAGGCATTATTGTACAATTACTGTTGCATAATTACTTCTTGTAGGCCATTGGAAGTCTATAGCTGTTGTAGTTTCCGAGATATAAAGTATAAAAAGATGGTAGAACACCTTGTCTGCCATTGCCCTACGCTGCAAATACGCCGACAGAGGTGGTTGGGAGGGCGCTTCTTAGATGGACTTGGTGAGGTCTCTGACTGTGAGCTGGGAAATATCATAGGATTCATCAAAGGGACTAGGTGGCTTGGTAGATAGGGGTTCAGCGCCTACGATTACTGACTTCTTTTGGCTTCTTGCGGGCAACACTCTTGCTCTCTTTTTTCATTTCTACTACAAAATTCTTGTCTTTTTTTCTATTTTTCTTTTTGACCCTTCTGAAGGGATTCACAATGGCCCTAAGGGCCTCTGGGTGGAGGTGGCGAACTGCACTCACCACTAGCCCCTGTCTTGACAGTATTCGTGCCTTTTTTATGGCGACAGCGGCCGTATTAACTAAGATATTAATTGATATATTAATAAAATTTGTTAAAAAAATATGGGTTATTTTAGGTTTTCGCTTCTCGGTCAGTAGTGAACCGCTGATCCTGATTTATATAGCGATTATGTCAGGGATATTTCTGTTAGTTCGACATCTAAGCCTGGTCCGTAGTATTTTACGTGATTCCAGAAATTTTATTTCCACAGACATGGGGACGGACAGACATACATACATGGATATAATGACTTCACTATCTATAAGGATCTAGAATATATATACTAAATGGGGTCGCAAGTAAATATTGCACAAATTACAAACGAAATAAGAAATTGATATACCCTTATTATTATTACTGAAGGGTACGAAAACATAAGCACTACTGTGCAAATCAAATGCAACATGAGTAGGGAAAATTAATTGACAATCGATAATCTTGAAAACGTGATTTAAATAAAAAAAACCAATAAAACGATCAAAAGAACTGCGTAAGCAAATATGTTATGCAAAATGAAGAGGCTTAAAGGAAGGCTTTAGAGAAAATTCTCTGATAGAAAAACTTATCAAATTTAAAAAAAAAAAACTTTTTCATAAAAACCTTGTTATCATTAATAATTCATTTTATATACATATTTTAGTAAAAACCCATTTATATACTTCCATTGCTAATCTTTTGCACAGTACTGTATGCAGTAGCAACACAACTCGTCGTGTGATCTTTAATTTGCTGTATGGCACATCCAAACGACTTCGAGAAAAACTATAAAAAATATTTGGTTTAACTTTTTTTGAAAAACATGCACGCTGGATTTTTTTCTAAATAAATAGTCCATACAGGCGTTTTTTTTTAAATAAAACTATAAGTTTTTATAAATTTTTGAGCAATAGACAAAATTTTTCTTCTTATTCTGGCTTAAATTTTTTATTTATTTCTTTTTATTAGAAGAAATTAATATTTTCCGTTATTGTTGAAAGAACAGTATTAAACAATATTAT
Organism: Melanophora roralis; assembly: GCA_963583895.1. Lineage (NCBI taxonomy): Eukaryota > Metazoa > Arthropoda > Insecta > Diptera > Rhinophoridae > Melanophora > Melanophora roralis. Next base: position 18,210,382 of record OY757191.1, on the reverse strand, counting down.
GAAAAATTTTAAGATTTAACCAAAGAAAGACAAAAAGTGTAAGTGATGCATATGATCCATTTGAATATTATTATATTTTATCCTTCTTTGAGGTGCGAAAAGTGTTCATTTTGTGGAAAAAATTCTTTATTTTTATTAATTTATTTAGCTGTATAACTTAGTTTTATTGTATATTTTTGTGTTGATTCACGTTGTTTAATTGCAAATATCGCAAAAAATGATAATTTAATTAATCAAAACAATCTTCTGATAACTGTGACGTTTTGGATATGGAAATAGGTTGGAGCTTGACATCTTCCCATATTATAAAGATACCAGAACATGGATTGCGACTTTGGAAAAATTACCCATTAAGGATATAGAATTAACTTATAACACAATTTTGTTAAAAATGTACCATAAAGCAAATAAAAGACCATACGATGAACTGAGCACTATGAGGAAAAACTTAGATTATTTTGGTTCCGCAGAGAAAAGAACTAAACAATATTAAAGATATTAAAAATGTTTTTTTATTAAACACTTTTCTAAAGACTCGTGATTTTATTGAGTGCCGTCGTCACTAAATAAATGACATACATAAATTAACCTTAAGCAAACGCAAACAACTTTCTATTATTTAAACAATAATCAAAACAATTTTCATCACTCTAAATAGATATTTTTGTATTCTTATGTATCTATGGAAGTACATATGTATGTATGTATGCATGTGTTATTTTCTTACCTATAACGATATAAAAAATTTTAAAATATTTTAGAAGACACATGTTCATATCTTGCACATTTAATCAATATACATATTTTAATAATAATATATTAATATTAAAAATTTTTTTACCAACATTAGAGATTTTTAAGGGGCATTGAAAATTTTAATACACCAAACTTTTTGAAAAAGACAGGTGTTAGTCTGGCTGCTTTCTTAAACTTGCAGTAAGTAGGCAACATGGTCAAGTAATTTATAAGGTGGCCGCAATTCGGACATACGTTTTAGATTCTCTTACTTTTTTTCATTTTTAGATACATACTTACATATGTACAGGGCGCACGTATATCAGGTGGGATCGGATCTACAAAAACAACTAACTCGTCATACGAATGTCAAAGACAGATAACAAAAACTCACAAATTCTATCTTTCTTTTTGAGTTTCCTTAGAATACTACAGTTGTTGTTTGTAAATAAGAAAAAAATACATAAACAAAATTTGACATTTTAATAACAAATTGCTGTTACTCAGCTGATTAACTAAGACCACCTGATATACGTACGACCTGATACATGTATAATGTTTGGCACATCCATGGATTTTGTCCTAAAAAAAATTAGTTATCAAGGGTTTTGCTTATATTTTGGTCCATATTGAGCCAATTATGGTCATTTTAAATAGAGATCTGCTTAGGACTATTTCTGATAGATTGGCACTAAAGCTTGGTACAGAAACGGCTTCATCGACTTCACTATCTATAGGGATCCAGAATATATATAAAGTGCGAAAAAAGTGGTTGAATAGAAGTACGGAAAGTGATAGCCCCACATAAACGGACTAATTTTATGAAATGTTTCATGCAAAAACTATTAAGTTTCCCACTTCAAAACCTGTTAAGAGGTAGCTCTAGTATGATGTCCACTTTCTAAGAAAAAATTAGTTAAACAGAAGGACGCAAAGTGAAATCTTGAAAATGTTATGTTTCATCAATAACAATCGAACCTTGTGCTCTTACTTGTTTTAAATAGCCAAGTCAAATCTTTGTGGAACATACTAACACTCTATCTCAGTCCCCTAACAGGGCTGCCATACAAAGTTTAATTTCTTTAAAAAAAATTTTTAAGCGCTCCTACAGCCCTCAGGGTGCTCCTAAAAAAGTCAAATGTTGGACCGACCCCAATTTACTTTTTTTCCCATAAATTTTTGTGGAACATTCTTACCCCCTATCACCAGCTTCTAACAGGGTTGTCATACAAAATAACAAAAATTATGGTAAAAACCCCTACAGCTTCTTTCGAGTACACATACTCCCATTAGTTTTTCCTCCCAAACATATTCCTAGAACATACTTACCCCCTATCACCATCATCTAAGGGGGTCATTATGCAAAATTTACAAAAATGATGTAAAAACACCCATAACTTCCCCGTAGTCACCCTAAGAGGGGCTAAATTCTTAAAATTTTTAAAAATTAGAAATTTACCATAAATAAAAAAAAATGAATAAATACAAAAAGTTCGAGGTTTCGAAAGGCCAATGTGAAGGGTATATAAGATTCGGCAGAGCCGAATAAAGTTCGCTTTCTTGTTTTACTTAAATATTTAAGGATAATAAATTAGTATTTTTATCGATAACAAGCTTGTTTCTACAATTAAAAAACATTTTAAAACACTTTTCAACTATTGAACTTCATTTATTAGTTCTTAAACACTTAACACTCTCATTAAGAAATTTGTGTATGTTTTGTCTAGAGTTTTTGCATTTTTTTAAGTCTTTTTCGCATTTATAGTTAATGCAAATTGGTTTAACAAATAAAAATTAAATCCAAACAAAAGTTAAAAAAAGTAAAAGTAAATTGAAGGTATAAAACTAAACGTCGGTCAAGCCCGACTATTTTATGCCGTACACCACAAAACGTTTATTCTCTGGGCATCATTGATTATAATAAAACATATAAAGTTACACGCTCGTATTCATAGTAATTAAAGTAGACTTATTAAGAGCTTATTTGACAATTATGCCAGAGACATCTTTTAAATAAGAGCTTCACAACCCTACTTTAGTTTTTATGAATATGGGGGACAAAAATCTGCACTTTTGGAGCAAAAATCGGCACTTTGGCAATTTTGAAATAGAAAATCGGCAAATATGGCAGGGCTTGCAGTAGGGCTGACTGACTGAATTTTTAAACGCTTTTCCCAAGATAAGCGTCGTTAAATAAAGCATAATTAACAAAATGTTATCACATTTATTGAATTTTCTAAGACAATAAATGATTGAACAAAAATGTATGTATGTAAGTATGTATATGTATATGTATGTATGTAGATGTGTTTACGATGCCAGCAAATGTCAAACAAACGCATTCATTGCCACACTCGAAAAATGTACACATACAAACACATGTGAAAGTGTAAACACATGTGTTTGCTTTTTTTTATAATTTGACAAAGCATCACCGAATTTTTGTTCTGCAACCCGGTAATAAATTATTTTCCTTTTTTTGGATAATTATTTTAAGGGTCAAAGATATATTACCAAAAAGTCTCATTTATTTAGTTGCAAAGTTTTTATATTATTCAATTGTGTTTACTTGCCTTTTTTATAATAAATATCCAAATGCTTGACGTAACTTTCCTTCACTCTTTTGTGTATTTTGTGATTCCTTTTAACGTTTGGTTTCTGCTTTATTAAAAATCCCCTTGTTCAGAAATTTTCTTATTTTGCACGGCAATGAAAATTGCTAATCGTTTTGTGTAACAATAATTGGGAAAAAACAAACAATTAGTAGAAGATAACGGAGACGAAAATGGTTAAATAATTATTTCAATTAATGTATCTACATAGATTGAATGTATTTATATTACAAAATTAACTAAAACCGTTATTTAACTTAAAATTACATATTATTTTTTTTGGGGGGCACATACACAAAATAAAAATATTAAATAATCACACTAACCAAATATAAGGAAAAAATTGTCTACGCTTTTTAAATATTAAAAACGACCCAATCGCACCAAAGTCTCACGACCGACTAACTAAATGTCAAAATGCAAACAAAAATCTATATACTATGTGTGAATGTGTTTCATATGCATTAAACTTTATATAAAAACAGAGAAAGAACATTATTTATCATAACAAAAAAGCATGTGAGAAACAAAATAAAAAATTGAACACACTGCATTACATACTTTAAAAAAATCTTTAAAGGCGCCCAGTGCCCCAACGCAAGAGAGCGCTATTTATATATCCAATCATTAAACTACAGTGAGAGAGAGGAAGTGAGCCCCCCAAATAATAACGGTTATTTTTGCTGTTGCCAACACTAGAAGAAAGCTAGCGTTGTCAGCTTTTTTCAATAAAAAAGCGCGCTGTCCAACTTACAAAAACGTGCAAAAAACGCTAAAATATTTCATTACATGCTATTTATTGTGAAAACGCGCAAAACTGGCATCGATTAAGAAAGCTAAGAAAAGCCACCAATACATTTAAAGTTTTAACATTGCTCATTGAATGAAATAAAGCTCTTTTCTGGTTTGCTTGTTTTTTTAATGCCCTCCACCAAAAGTAGAGGTGAAAGAATAAATATACATATATGTTGGTATGTAAGTATGTAAATATTCGAGTGGCAATCGTTTATATGTTATGTTTATATATAAACAAACAATTTGTTCGAATTTGATGGTGTTCAGGTCGAGATATGGAAGCCTTAAATCTTCAGTGCAAAATATTAGAGCCATATTGGAAAACGCTTACCGAAAGTAATTTGAGGCTTAAGTATGTTAAAATTGTAATTTATTAGAAATAATGCTTAAAGAAAATAGAGTAAATTGTTTTAGCAACTTCAGTGCAACGTTTTTGAATTTATTGTTTTTATTTGTTTTTGAAAACATTTTTTTAAGACAAGCTTTAGCTTAATATTTTTAGTTTCAGTTAATAGTTGTGTTCAATAACTTTCCAGTAATTACTAGCAACGAGAGAGTAAAAAGAAATATTTTGAAAATTGCTCTCAAAAATACCTAAAAGTAAATGAACACTTTTACAGTCAAAACTTGCAAGCAAATGTATTTTGTTATTGTAAACTTATAAAAATTTAAAACTTAAATTTTTTTTCAAAGCATAATGACAGAAAGACTGTTTGAATAATTTCTGATAGTAAAATTTTTACTAGCAGAAATTATCAGAAACATTTTTGTTTCTAAACATATTACGCTCATTTTTGGCTCTCTAGCTGCTAATTTTTTGTGTACGTGAACACTTACTAGTAATAATTATCGAAAATAAGTGATAATTTTCTGTAAATGAACACAACTAATATTTAAAATTTGCTTTTTTTTAATATTTTGAAATTTTTATTTTTTAAAATTAGCAATTTATGTGGTTTTCTTATAAGGATTTTTGTTGATGTGGTGAAAGCCCAATTTGTACAAATTTTGTTAATATGTAATGGGATATTGTATAAAATATGTTTAACTTTTTTTTATATTTTTAGCCGCATTCACATTTTATTTGCTGTTTCTTATTATGTGGCTTAACTAAAATTGCTGTTTTCTTGCTTTGAGCTTATTTAAAAAAACCCAATTATTGTCCTGAGTTGTTTAGTTTTAAACTAAAAAATAAAAATAAAAAAGTATTTAAACAAGTATTTTAAAACCCTTTTCTAATTACATATATGGCATAATTTTTATACGCGAAAGGCATTCAAAGATCGGTGCAGCCGAACATGCCAGTATTTTCTGTTCTTACCTGCGTTTTTATATTGGCAATAATAAGAATGTGTGGCATTTTATAAAATTCATGTTGTTGTTATTTACAGACCTAAAACCGGTATATTATTACCCATGTACTACACCTATATAGGTATAATCCAGGATACACTTATCAGGTAGCCTCAGATAAACAGCTGAGTAACGGTATTTCGTTATATTAATGTCAAATTTTGTTTATGTTTATGTATTTTCTTCCTTTTATACAAACAACAACTGTAGTATTGTAAGAAAAGCTCAAAAAGAAAAAGAAAGATTTTGTGAGTTTTTGTTATTGGTCTCTGACATTCTTATGACGGTTTTAGTTGTTTTTGTAGAACCGCTCCTACCTGATAAGTGTACCCTGGTATAATCCGAAATGTTAGTTACCTAAATAAATACATACTTATGTCCGTATGTACGTATGCACTTAAAAAAAGCTTGTGCGTGATTTTTAAGTAAAAAAAAGTTTCTCTTAAGATGACAAAATCGCCTAACAAATACGTATGCACTTAAAATGGAAACAAATTAAATTGTTTAAGTGTTGTTATGATCTGTTTATTTGTTTTAGAATTTTTTTATTGAATGTATTTAAATTAACTACAGTCTTATATTGAAGAAAAGTTCAAACAATGAACGCCTTTTATTTTAATCTTATCAAGACAACGTTCACTCCCGTATTAAACAATTGATTGCCAAGCACAGTCATTGTCAATGTTAATGCGTTATCCTAAGATACACAACGTTTAAAGATTTAAATTAGAAAAGAGGAAAAAGTTAAAAAAGGTCACATCAACTAAAAATATCAGGTGATTTATTAAGGTCTGTTATTAAGTGGCAAAATAATACGCTCAAAAATTTTATTCTATTAACAAAGCCCTCATGAAGTTTTTCATTGTACTAATGAAAATCTTCACTTTTTTATTCCAAATACGTTGAATTTACGAACTTTTTCAAACAAAAATAAATTTCTAAATTATTACAGATGAAATCCTGAACAATATTTTAAAATTGTGTAGAACATTATAATTTTAATAAAATTGGTTTGTATATTTGATCCAATTAATACGACATGTATTATTGTTTACGAGATACGATCAACTACAGTTACATTATGCCAGGTTTTAAGGAAATAGGTATCCTTGTTTCCGAAGCTTATAACATACATTTTTGAGTACATATGTATATCTTATTTCTTTATCAATCGATTTAACAGATTTTGCAAAGCGATTGCCCCAGGGTGTTTTTGATAGTCTGACACGAAGTCCTGGTTCAAAGGACTTTATTGTAAATTTTATTGCGGTTTTTATAGTTTTATTGAATGCCACATATACATATGTGGCATATACGGCAAAATGTATTTATTTATTTTTTGAAATGAAAAATTCTATGATTTCAAAGATTTTCTCTATAACCCTTAGTGTTTTGCATATGCTCAATTCACAAGCTTCACCTGTTGTACTATTGTACTATTACAATACAATATTCTACTTTTTGTTGATAATTTTTATATTAAATTGTGCTATACATACATACATACATACATACATACAACATACATATGTAAGTATATAAAATAATATTAAATATTTTTAAAAATTGTATTGTATACCTGGATTTATTTCATATATTTTAACTTCTTGTGTAAAATTTCCTTCCTCAAATAAACATTTAATTTACATTAATCAGTGTATAGTTTTAAGTACTTCATCTGACATATACACTACCGATATTCACTGACACGATGAAGTTTTTCATGAAATTACTTTCATGAAGATTTATATTTCTAGACGAGAGAAGTAGAAGAGCAATAAATTATTGGAAGTCATTTCATAAAAAATTTTATCGTGTAAGTCTGGTTAAAGTCTGGTATGACTTTGTGATATTTTTGTGAAGATTACATACATACATACATGAGTGCATTAGGATAGCTTTGGGCGACTATATGTTTATATGTATTTCTATCCCGGTTCGTATGCTGATTATTTATGGTTTTAATAAACAACTGGAGCAGATAGATTTGCCTCTACGTTTGTACATGCTATGTACTACATACATACAAATTTATGTATGTCTATATATTAAAGCTTTTTAGGCATCTCCATTCTAAAGATATTTATGAATGTAACGCATTTTATATTTGTTTTTAAAATAAAAGCTTTTAAAACCAATTTCTTTGAAGAAGACAGGTTATTTTGGGAGGCATTTACATACATATGTTTTTAAAAAGCTGCTCTGTTATTATTTCCAGTATTGCCATGAAGCCATGATATTTGGATGGCTACAACAATCAACAGATCTAGAGCTGTCGGTGCAGCTGTCACTTTTACTTTAATTTATTAACTAAACACACTATGGGTTATATTCGAAAACAATTTAAAACAGATTCAAAAATTCTATATTATAAGTAGACTTTCAATACTGATTTTATATAAAAATGTAACATAAAAAGTCTATTTTAAATTTTAAATTAAAACAGATTCTAAAATTCTAAATTTAGAGTAGACTTGAAATACTGGTTTTATATAAAAATGTAACATAAAAAGTCTATTTTAAATTAAAAGTTTATTTAAAATTGTTTATAAAATATGCCCTTTGACTATTGCAGTTTATTCCAAATGTAGTTGTGTTAACTTGCCAGCTTTAATTTTAAAATAGTGAAATTTGAAAGCATTTTATATAGGTATATTTAATTAAATCGTTTAGTTGTACAATACTTTTAAAATTATTATGAATACAGGCGATATTCATAAATATACGATCATATATAGTTTTCAATTAATAGCTATTAAACTTAAAAAAACTTTAAAAAATTATATATGCAGATACTTTTCAGATATGTGTATCAATAGTATATATAAAAAAAATAATATATTTGTAACAAGCCAAAGAACAAATTCCCAAAGATCAATATAATAGTATAAATTTCAAAACCGTATGTTCATATATAATTAAAGTTTTCTATTATTAACTTAAAAATCTGTTTGCTATATGATTTACTTAAGTCCTTAAGAATAAAAAACACTAAAGTCCGAATCATTACTTAAAAATGCTTTTGTTTAAGTGCCTATTTAAAATTATTTTTGCGTTCTGCTGTGTTTAGATATCAGTACTGCCAAGTCATATTTAATATGCTACCTAAATCCAAAAAATAATCCTAAGCTAGTAATAGATAAAAAATATATATAATAAAAGGAGTTCATTCGGTTTCTGAATTCTTCTTACGCCTTTGTATATATTTCCAATACATTGGCAATAGTGTTTTATTTAGAATTTTTAAAACTTATGGCAACATTGGTTTTTAAATATGTTTGTTAAAAGCTTTTTTATATATAAACTGTAAACGTCTAGTCTATCATATATATAAAAGCTTTGCTACATCAGCAAAAAACGGTCCTGTGGCGCAATGGATAACGCGTCTGACTACGGATCAGAAGATTCCAGGTTCGACTCCTGGCAGGATCGGATGTCTTTTTTTATTTTTTCTATGATTTTTTAATTAATTATTAATAATATTAAAATAAATTTAAATTTCAATATCCATTACATATATAAAAATCTTTATATATAAAGTTTGTAAAACTGACTGTGTAAAAGTGTAAGGAAAATTAAAAACATTTAAACCATTTAAAAAAACATTTTGTTTTTTTTTAAATAAAATGCTAAAATATTACTAATGGTTAAAATATCTACATACAATAAAAATGAATACACACTTTGTTTAAAAAATGTTTATAATGTATAAACAAAAGTACGTTTTTTTATAAAAACTGCGATATTTTTTGGTATTGTTATTTTTGTTGCCAGCTTTGGAGAAATAAATTTTGCGAACTTCTGCTGCCAGAAAGTGGAAAAAATGATTTTAATTAATAGCAAAACAAGAAGCTTTCATAATAGAAAACGGAAGTCTGTGCTTAAGGTATGTAGTAAAAATACCAATAAATAATTTGTAACTCCATGTCTATAACATAAGCATTAGAAATTAATGGACATCTTTATTGAATATATGTATTTAAATAAACATTAAAAAACGTTTTGTTTGTGCATACCAGAGATGGACTGGTGAGTGTTTTTAGCACGATCGTTTTTTTAACGCGTTCATGTACGCTTACAAAGTAATTCAGAGGGAGAATGAACAAAACTTATTTTTTCATTAAAATTTTTAACATTAAAATAAATGCAAAATTTGTGCAGAAACAAAAGAATATAATAAATTTTAATTTAATTTTGATAAATAAGAATTAAAAAACATATTTTTAAATTTAAAGCGAAATTAAAAAAAAAAAAAATTTTAATTAACGAAAACTAAAAAAAAAATTAAATTAAATAAATAACCACCTGAATTAAAAGCATGTGATTCAAACAAAAATTTAGTTACGATCCTTCGGAATCACGCCGCTTATCTTTTTAAAGGCGTCCATTCCTTATACGCACATATATTATACACATTCATAAATATTAATTTTTGTGATTAATTACGTTGGTGTTTAAAGAATTGAATTACGTACTTACTTGTCTTTAAAATAAACGTGACTGAATTTGTTTACCAATATCAATTGTTTATTTTGTCTTCAGTTTTTATGTAAAGTAAGTACATACATACTTATGAATTTTTAACAGAAAGTTAAAAAAAACTCTGTACATAAAAAGTAATCAAATAAATAACAACATTTAAGCAAAATTAAAACAAGTAAGAAAGTTATGGACGGTAATACCCAACCATATTATACCCTACAACAGAATTTGGTGCCGATGGGTATGGTTAAGCTTTTGAACTTAGTACGTATGTACATAAATGTTGTGGGTAAGATCATTTATATAAAATTATTTCTTTTTAAACCTTAAAAAAATGTGTCGACTTTGGCAGGTTTTGTACACAATTTTATTTGGATAAAAATTTTTAGTGGCAACGCTGTTAATAACTTAAAACTATATTAAGCAATATTGGTCCTAAGACTCCATTTAGTAAATATTTTCGTGTTATAAAAAAATTATTTTTTCTTTAAATTTTTTTGTTATAAATTTGTTTTTCCCAAAAAAAAGTGAAAAATATTTATTTTTTCTTATATGTATGTATATAAAAATAAAAAGTTCATTATTACGCAAAAGGCACTTAAAAGCACTGTAAATACACAATAAATACCCATTAAAAAATACCAGATGGGCACAAAAATGGCAACGCTGGTTGTGCTACTTCAGCAAAATATAAAAGCTTGAGGTTATTTGCCTCCTATTGTAATGTAGTTGTGTTCCAGAAGATTCGTTCTTGTTCGGACAAATGAGAGTAAAAAGAAAATTGCTCTCCAATTTTGCCAAACTACCTGGAACACAAAAAACCAAATTTTCTACATTTTGATACACTAATGCTGCTTACCTTTAAAACGAAAATCAATTTTAGTGATTTTATACGCTTAAAACGCATAACATTTTACAAACACAAGATTAACATCATTGGCAATAGCTGACAGAAGTAAATAAAAGTCTGTAAAAGTATATTTTTATAATAAAAAACGGAACAAATATTTTTAATTTATTGTGCATTCCTACCTATAACTTTATTTTTTTAGAAAATTAATAAATAAAAATGTTATTTCTTTTGCTAAATGCCCAACTAATTCTTGAATTTTTAAAGTAAACAAAAATTAGCTGGTTTTAAAGTTCTTGTCCGAACCAAGGCGAATTCATACATGGTGAACGCAGGGCGAAAAATTCGTACCTATAATGTCAAGCACAAATATGGCATCATTAAAAAAAAACACAAATTATTTGTATATGGCATCATTAAAAAAAAACACAAATTATTTGCAGAAGAAAAACGTAAATAAAACTAATTTTACACTGCTTTTTTTGCACAAAGCACAAGAACGCATCATTTGGTTTTACTGTTTGTTAATTAAAAAACACTTTTTTAAATTTTTAGTTTAAAAATCTAACCGATGCATAATTTTTTTTAAATCAAGAAGAAGCACGTAGACAAACTTTTGACATATTGTGAGGAAAATTGCACGAGCAATAAATAGTCAGCTGATCTGTCGAGACCACCTTCTCTATGAATTCGCCTTGGTCAAAACTTACCCAAAAAAAAAGTTCGATAAAATTTTTATAGGAAATGAAAAATAATTACTCTCTCATAAGCTCTCTTTTTTGCACAAAAATTGTTACCTGGAATGCTTTTGGGTAAGTTTGGGCAACTTAGTGCGAGTTCGGACTAATTCGTTAAGCATTTGGAACACAACTGGTAAATGTTAAGTATTTAGCAGAGTTCGAAATTGCTCACTCACTTCTCATTCGTGAGAACGAGTGTGAGCGCTGTGTTAACTACAGCAATTTTTCATTAATGAATGAGTTTTTAAAAAACATTTTGTGCCTTCTCACTCTCGAGTGAGAAAAAAAAATTTTTTTTTTCACCAGTCATAAGTGAGAAGTGAAAAGAAAAATTTACTTTTTTTTTCACGAACATAAATGAAAAGCATCAAATTCGAGTACTTCTCATAAGTGAGAAATCATAAATGAATTTTTTCGCGAAGCATTCATAAATGTGTACATATAAAATTTTTTGGTCATGTTACTGGTGCTGCCATATGTAAAATTTTGTCGCATAATTTTTGAAATGCTTAAAAAAAGTAGGAATAATTTTTTATTTAAACATGTTTTCAATAAATTAAAAACTGTTATACGTTGTGGTTCTTAACTACTTTTTTTTAATTTTCTTGCTTTCATAATAAAATATTTACATTTATTTAACTTCATTTAATTAAAATTTTTCAATGAATCCGATTTAATGATTTTAGTAATAAAAATATGCGGTTAAGGTTTTACAAAAATGGGAAGCATTACTCCAGTGACAAACAAAAGCATCGTCACCATCACTTTCATCATTACTTTGTATATCTTGTTTGTGAAGTAGTTTGTAATGTCTTTCACTAAGTTCCTTTTGGCATGATTCTATTAAACAAATAATTTTTTGAAGATGCATCGTACAACACATATTTTTCAAAATTAAATTGTCTTTTAGGCACTGATTGTTATTCACTTCACGCTATTTAAAATCCAAATAAGGTTCTTTTACAAATATTTAATGTTGATATTGCAAAAAAAATAGAGCTGTTACACACACTCATGCAAATTTTAAAAGGATTGGAAAAAATTGCATTCCGCTTTACCACCATTAGAGATAATTGTTCATCATTTCATTTTGTTTGGGATTTTCCACTAATTTGAAAGGTATTTTATACCTGCCTGTCCGTCATCCTTTTAGGTATTAGGTATATTGTTACAAAAAATTGTGGTGGTTATTATACAATACACACGCAAATCTTTTTATGTACAACAATTTGAAACTTTATCTTTCAGGTTAATTAAATAGAACCTAAGAGTTTGAAGGAGTTCTATTTGCAAAAGTAAGGTAAATTAAAAAAAGAGCAGTTACGACCTTGAACACAATATACAAGAAATACTTTTTATTTATTATAAAACGTCAATTAAAAATTTAGGAAAATAGTTCAAAAATATTTTTAAAGATTGCTATGAAAATTTGTGTCAGTGAAGACTATAAAATTTCTAAAAAATCACAACATAAAATATAATGTATTATTTAAGTTTCTTAACAAAAACAATTTTTTTATAAATATGACTTTTTCACAATAAATACTGCTAAAAGTAATCCTTTATATTAATATTTATTTATTATTTATTATATTAGCAAAATAAAAAAAATTTATGTAAATGCAAGAATTGTTTTACTCTTATTGGGAGTACAAATTTCACACGCTTAAAAAATTATTTTCCGGCAACTCTGTTACAAAGCGTGAAAAATATTAAAGCAACACTCGCGCTCATAAAAGAATGAATCGAAAGTGAAAAGAAGAAATTTCTCATTCATTTGTGAGTGAGAAATAAAATTTGGTTTTTATTTTTCATTTGTGATTTGTGAGCGTGAAAAAAAAACGACAAACTTCTCATAAGTGAGTGAGGGTTGGCAAACATTTTTTCACGCTCTTTTATGAACGTGAGAAGAAAATTTTTTTTTTAGGATTTTTCGCTCTCGAGATTTTTCATGAATGGTGTTTTTTTATCGCTCACTCTTGAGAAAATTTGTACTCTGGTATTTAGTAACATAAAGCTGTAAACTTTTAAACTAAATAAACGTTACTTTTAAGAATTTTAACTTTAATGAACATCAAATGCCCGTTACAATTGGCAATCGCCACACTTGCATTAAAAATACAATTTGTATGTCAACATTCAAATAGGTTTGTACATTTGTATGTATGAATGAATATAAGTGTGTAATAGGAATGTAGTTATTTATGAGCATTCGCATAAATTTAACAGTGGACTAGCATTGTTTCGTCTGTTTGTTTGAGTGTTGCCGGCTAGCTTGACCAATAAACATCATTAATTCGCGTATCGACTGTTTATCCATAAGTCAGTTGAACAGTAGATGTTACTGTAAGTGGAAGTAAAAAAATAATAATTTATTATTAAAAAATTAATAATAAAATTAAAAATCAACAAATAATTGAAGTATTTACTAAAGGAAAAAACTAAAAATTTTAGTTTGATTTAGCAAAAGAAAATATTTAATTTTACATCTAAACGATAACAAAAATCAAACAAAAAATATATCAAGAAATTAAGTAAATTTCTATTGAAAGAAAATTAAGCATTTTAAGTAGAATATTTATGGAAACAACAACAACAAACGCAAAGTGCATAATGCTTAATTAAGTATTGCAATTCTCTAAACAAAAACTTAATTGATATTTTTCGTGCAGATATTTAAATAATGCCGCCTGTCTACTGCTAAAATGTTAATTTCAATTTATTGTAAATCAGCGGCATATACGACTATTTAGTTTATTAAGAGCCTTAAAAAAATTAAAATAAATTTAATTCATTAAATGTGCAAGTTTACATATTAACACTCAGATAATAAGATTTAAAATATTTAATAAAAAAAAATCTTAAAAAATATTTTGTTAAAATGTTATATTTAAAACGACCCGCGCTTACGTTGTTCGCCGCAATTGTTTTATGTCTTTCCGTTTCTTATGTGAAATCGGATATAAATAAAGCAAATAATAAATTGAGTTGTGTAAACAGTAACTATAAATCTAGTGATAATTCTTACAATGCCAAGGACAACAACAATAACATCGACAACATCAACAATAATGATAGCAACAAAGAAAGCAAAGATAAAAACAACAACGACAACGACAAAATCAGCATTGGGACCGGCAAAACTAAAAGTTATAGCAATGCTGGCGATAAAAATGAAAGACCAATTGCAAAACAAGAACCAATTGAGCATTTGCAGCCCCCTCCCCATATAATTTTTATTTTAGCCGATGATTTGGTAAGTTTAAGTAAAATAAATCTGTGAAAATTAATTTTTACTTGTACAGGAAGTTTAAAGATAAACAGAAGTTTGGGTCTTGGATGTATGCATACATGTGTACTGTCCAAATACATATTTATGTATGTAAAGGAAGAATGCTAAAGGTGGTTACCACTTTTGAAATTAAGCACAAAAATCAGACTAAGCGGTTTTAATAAAAAACTGATTAAACTTCTTATAAGATCGAATAAACTCTTAAGATTCTCCTCTAAAAGAAACTTTGAATATGGATTGCAACAGTCTAACTAGGCCAACGTTATATCACTTAAAACTGACATCTCTTCGAATCTCCAGTAAAACAATAATCTAAGAACTGGAGATGAGCGATCCCGTGATTTTTTGAGAATACTGCGAACCGTGAACGTTATTTTTAGATTACAGTTATTTTAAACAGTGACGGTGGTCGCTGTTTATTATTTTTCATAAACAAATATGTAATTAGTTACTTCACAGGAAGACCCAAAAACGTTACTTTAAATAACATACCAAATTTTCAGTATCAACACTGCAATTCACAGTTGCTACTCAGGAACATTTCTTATTTTTTCCACGAACCATTTAAAGATTTAATGAACAAGGTTGTTGGTAAAAATTAACCAAGTCTGGTAACAACATCGCAGGAACAGTTACTTCACATTTTATGTCACTGTCGTTACCAGTGATTTTTAAGTCACAGGTATAAAATCACTGGTACAGAAATATCGCTCACCTTTACTAAAAACACGGCATGAACTATTTGCCCAAAATTTGAATTTTTTGTTTTGAAAATCGCACATATCGCACAATAAATCAAAGCAACTCTCAAGTTAAAATTACTAGTTTTCAAAAAAAAAATTTTTTTTGCTTTCAAAAACAAGGTTTTAATCTTTATATATAAAGGAATAACGTTACTGACTGACTGACTGATTTATCATCGCACAGCCCAAACGCGCAGAGCTAGAGACCTGAAATGGACTGTGGGTACCTTTCCTTATGTTTGGATCCACTAAGATGGGATTTCGGGAAATTCGGACCCGAAGGGGCTTAAAATGGGCCAAATATCGAAATATCCGAAAGTTAATATCTCCTAAATTACAAAGGATAGAAACAACATTTGAAAAGGATCGTATTTTACCCAAAAAATAAGCAGACCCGTGTCTGGCATTTTTTCAAAATTTTAGATCCTTAAGGCGAAAAAAGGGTAAAAACTAAATTTTGATAGTGCCTCTTTTTTGAAATTTGGACGTTGAGGGGTAAAAAAAGGGTTCGAAAATGGGTAAAAATTCTATATTGGTACTTTTTGTAACTTTTGAACCAATAGAGATAAATACGTAATATAAATTTCGTTCGACAGGTATCGACAAAAAAAGAATATGTTTTCGATACTTTTTTAAAATTTTGGACCCTTAGGCACAAAAAAGGGTACAAATTACATATTTGTAATTTTTAGGTACTTTTTGTAACTTCTTAACTAATAAAGGTAAAAACATAGTTTAACTTGCGTTCGACAGGTCAAAATATGAATATATTTTTTAAACTTTTTTTAAAAATCTAGACCCTAAGGGGCAGACAAAAGAGTACAAATCTCTAAAGTGGTACTTTTTACGTACTTTTTGTAGCATCTGAACCAATAAAGATAGAAACATAATTCAAACTGCGTTCGACAAGTCTTGACAAAATATGAATATTTTTTTTATACTTTTTAAAAACTTAAGACCCTAGGGGATAGAAGAAAGGGTACAAATTACATTTTGGTACTTTTTAGGTACTTTTCGTGGTTTCTTAACCAAAAAAGGTAGAAACTTCATTTAAATTGCGTTTTGCAGGTCTCAAAAAATTAAAAATATATTTTTGGTACTTTTTTAAAATATTGTTCCTTAAGGGGTAGAAAAAAAGAGCAAATAGCAATATTATTAGAATCTAATAAAATATTTACTGAAGAAAACTATTATTTTAAAAAACTATTTGTTTTAAAAAAATTTCTGGAGTTTTTTCTGTGTACTGCTTATTTGTTAATAGTTTAAGAAATAAAGGCACAAAGCATCACCTTCACTTAATAAATTTCTAAAAGTGCGCTTACGAAGTAGCGGGTCACGTGCTAGTTAATAATAAAATTGCGCTTGAAAATAGCATTAAAAAACGTTTTAGAATTAGGTTTCCTCAAATGCAAATAATGTTTTGGATAAGTGTGCCACGATTTTAAAAAACCAAAAAGCGTTTTATATTTTTGCTCTTTACTTCGTTGCCTAAATAAAGAAAGGCTTTAAGACAGTTTTTTTACCTTTTAAATAGTAATTAGGATTTATATCAGTATTTAAGCCCCGTTTGCAATAATTGAAATACGTATAGGCGACCCAATAAAGAATATTTGTTTTGGGTCCTGTTAGAATTTTAATTTTCCCATACTACCCGAATGGAATACATTTTTGAAATCAGCATCAGCACTCTTTAATCAATTCTTAAGGTCTGCATAAAAAATATTTTACTTAGCTCAAAACTAAATACATACTTTACTTTATAAAAATTATTTTTCAGGGTTTTAATGATGTTGGATTTCGAGGTTCATCGCAAATACCAACACCAAATATTGATGCTTTAGCATTTTCGGGCATAATATTGAATCGATATTATGTAAATCCCATATGTACCCCTTCAAGATCGGCATTGATGACCGGGAAATATCCCATACATACGGGTAAGTTATATAAAAGGAGAATTGTTATTAACTGCTTTACAACAAAATTGTTTATAAATTTCTTTTTTTTTAGGTATGCAGCATACAGTATTATATGGACCTGAACCCAGAGGACTGCCCTTGAATGAAAAAATAATGCCTCAATATTTTAATGATCTTGGGTATGGAAGTGGTTTTAAATTATAAAGCTTTTTTCTAAAACTAATATTTTGTTATTTTTTTACATGAATATAATGATGTTACTTTTAAGGTACTCATCTCATATAGCTGGCAAATGGCATTTGGGTCATTATAAACGTGTCTATACGCCACTATTTCGGGGATTTCGCACTCATGTAGGCTATTGGACTGGCCATCATGATTACTTTGATCATACAGCAGTAGAATCTCAACAATGGGGATTAGACTTAAGAGATGGTTAAGAAATATATTTTTTTACTTTAACATACACATTTGAGCTGTTTCTATTGAAAGTGGCATAAGTCAATTAACCAAAAAGGTCAAAATTACCAGAAAAATAATTATATTTCTGTCGAATCTTTTGATCTTAATATAAGTTTATCTTATTCCTGTTAAAATTGTTTTCTACTAACAAAATTTTTTTGGACAAATTTTTAAAAGTTATTTTGGATATTTTGGTAAATGGACTTACGTTTTCCAAAACTAAGGCTCATATGTCAGTAGCTATTATTTAATTTTCCATTTTTATTACAACAGGCTTGGACGTGGGCTATAACTTTCATGGCAAATATACAACTGATTTGGTGACAGAAGAATCTTTAAGAGTTATAGCAAATCATAATGTTTCAAAACCTTTATTTCTTTATGTGGCACATGCAGCTGTACATTCGGGCAACCCATATAATCCACTTGCAGCGCCAGACGAAGCAATAGCCAAATTGCAACATATTACGAATTATAATAGACGAAAGTATGCAGGTAATTTAATAGATTTTTTAAGGAATGACAATATGATTTTCGGTACAAGTCTTTTCAGTAGAGATCTCCATAACGCGTTTTCCTACCACAAATGCAGTTTTTGCTTATAATAAAACATAACTAAGTCATTTCAGATGTTGGCGGAAATTTTAAACTTGCGTTTCTAGAAAAATTAAATATCCTGCTTCAGAAAATTAGTATGTAACGTATAAGTTAGGTTTTGTTGAACTGGCTGACCCTGAAAACCTCACATAGACCATTTGGGTCCTAAGTGTTACCAGATAAAAAGAAACGATAGCCAGTCTCACTATCTTGTCGAATTCCAGGATGCTCCACACTCTTTTGGCAAATGCCAGCAGTTTAATTTTACTAACCCCGGATATTTCCTCTAGGCTTCGGAACAAATAAATCTTAATGAGTTTGCTCTGGAGCACGCGAGTGCTGGAGTTAACAGTCTCCCTTTCCCCTGATACAGAATAAAACCTGCAGTCATTCATCCGGGTCTGTCCAACAATAACCTGTTACCTTTCCTACTACAGAGAAAGAAAAATACTTTCCAAAATCAAGTATTTTATTCTTGAATTTATCCGAAATTGTACTTGAAATTTTTAAGTACGATCCGTACTTAGGTTTTCTTAAATCAAGTTTAATTGGAAAAGTTGTCGTTTTTAAAATACATTTTTACATAAAGTGTCTCATTGGCCTAGATGGTAGTGCGCTGGTATTGAGATTCGGACAGTCCCAGGTTCAAATCAAATTATTTAATTTATAAAATATGCAACTAATGGCCACTTTTTGACTTGTAAATTTAAGTTAATTTTGATTGAAGCATAATTAAGACTAAAATACAACTTAATTTTTTCAGTCATTGACTAATTAAGGTGCTCTTTCTCTTTATAAAAATGTGGCAACGCACTTTAGGTCAAACGACACATTTTTCTGTGCGAAAGTCCAAAAATCAACTTGCAGTTTTACTATTGTTGTTGTTATTTTTTAATTCTAAAGACTTCAGAATAAAAAAAGGGATTTTTGTTTTGACTAAACATTAATACCCGTTATACAGCAGCTTGTCGAAGTCAACTGATTAAATTTTTTCTATAATTGTGTTCCTAAGTTAAGTAGTGCGTGGTCAACTTTAAATGCGTATATCTCGGACTGTGTTTGTGATAATTTATTATAGTAAAATGGAAAAGAAAAAGCCAAGTAAGTAGATATATTTTTAATTTTAAATGTATTGTATATATGTCGCTATACTTAATAAATAACTCATTAGCGTTAACATCTATAAATAGTTAAATTTTTATTTTCTGAAAGTTTTTAAAAAAATATACCCAATTTCTCCACTCTCAAATTGCACAAAATAATTAGAATATTATCTAGTGAGTTATTTAGTATTTATTAAAAATTGCGATTTTTTGCGTTTTGCGAGTAATGCCTCTTTTTGTTAGGTAACCTCTGTATAAAAAAGATCGATCTTTTTGAAGTATGGCGAAAGGAAAGTACAAAAAAACAAAAAGTTAATGCCGTTTTGAAACACGTATATGACAAACTTGAAACCTCGTCAATTTCTGATTAAAGTAACATTCAAATTATTTTTGACACTAATAGATGGAAAAATTTTGAACGTTTTAACCGGAAACAAATCAAACCAGGCTTGTCCTATTTTTTATGCTACACCAAAACACTTTATGAACACGTTTGATTTTAAAAGTGAAATATTCCCTGCAAAAGAAGAAAACCTAAAGTTTGGGCATAGCCCACTTCATTGCTGGATAAGAGTTTTTGAGTTTCTTTTACATATAGGATACAAATGTAAGGTACAAAAATGTCAAATACGAGGAGCTGACAAGTCAATTGTATTGAAAAGAAAAACTGATATACAAAACGATTTTTGGAAAAAACTCGGACTTCGCGTGGATATGCCCAGAATAGGTGGCTCATGATCTACTAATGACGGAAACACTGCTCGCAGAGCTTTCGCTGAACATGAAATTTTTTCAGAAATAACTGGTGTAGATAGGGATATTATATTTAGGTTCAAAATAATACTGATTTGTTTATCCTGTCAGTTCGAAATAAATTTAGAGAAATTTGAATTATATTGTTTTGAAACAGCAAAACTTTTTCAGGAGCGATATCCCTGGTTGCCAATGACTTCTACGGTTCACAAATAGTTAATTCACTCAAAGCAAATAATAGAAAATGCTCCACTTCCAATTGGATTTTTTGGAGAAGGTGCTGCTGAATCTCGTCATAAAATATACAAAGCCGATCGCCTACATCGCGCGCGTAGAAACACCCGCACCAATAACCTACTAGATGTATTTCATAGGGCCATGGATACTTCAGATCCATTAATTTCCACAACATTTTTAAACAGACGCATTAAAAAAAGAACACGTTCCACGTTACCACCTGAAGTAATTGGACTATTATGTTGCTGCGAACCAACAGAAGAACTTCACCATAACGAACAAGACGACGAAAATAATGAAAGTGAAGAAGCCTCCTTTGAATTAATTTTACAAAGTGAATTAGATATAAACAATTAATAAATATTTTAGTATTAAAAAACAAATTAATTAATTCTATACACTGTGTTTAAATTAAAGTGTGCTAGAGGGTTAATTTTTGCTCACTTATGGGTTAAATTCCATTTTTTTATTGGAACCATCCATAATTATATAATTCATATAATAACTGTTTCAATTACTCTTATAATGTAGTCGTAATTAATTTTGCACAGAAAAAGTAGTCATTTGACCTAATGTGCAACGTTACAAAAAGTAGTATATTCGTAAATTTACCCTTAAAAACAGCTGTAAAAGCAAAACAAACAATCAAAAACGCGGGAAAACACATATAACCAAGGTATATTAAACAAGGTAGAAGTAACTGATCAGCTGACTTTTATTTCCGTCATATGTTTTCCAACTTTGTTTGGCAAATTTTTTATGTTCTAAAATGGTTGTGTATGCTGTGTGTATGTGTGATCGCAACATTTTTGATAACTAAGCTGGAATTGAGCAACAACAATATACATGCTTAAATTTTATAGGAAGTTGTTGTTTAAGGGACGAGGTCACCTTCTTATTCCGCCATGCATATAATTTTGTTCTGCAAATTTTGTTAAACTGTCAAAATCATATGGTTTTCATATTTACACACATATGGTTGGCTGCTTAAATTGTTATTAAGTTTTAACTGGAAAAATGAGTTTTATGTTTAAACAGATTTGAAAGATATTTACGAAGGTGTGAAATTGGCTATAAGTGGCAATTAAGTACACTTGAACTCTGCCATTAACTTATCAATATTTATTTGTATCTACAGTTAAGTTTACCCACAGACAGAAATGCAATAAAATATTTAATAATAAAGATGAAAAGAAAATAAACAACTCAGTGTGGATTTAGTAGTAACATCATGCAATTGCCCTGAATCTACTTTTATTTTGTTTGTTGTAAGCAATTCAATTAAAATTTCTGCCATATTAATGAATTTTTACTTTGTGTTCCCACAAAACAAATACCGAAAATCGTAACTAATTACCTAATTCACATTGACATCACTGAAAACAAACAAACAATGTCTTTTGTGTTGTTGGTGTGGATAAAATAATTATGTAAATATTGTTAACGGTAACATACATACATGTGTACATAAATATGTATGTGAACTCTATTAATTTAATTTCCTTTTTTTTTTTTGTATTTTAATCTTGAAACTAATACAGCGATGGTTACAAAACTGGATGAATCAGTGGGACGTATCGTACAAGAAATGCAGGCGCGACAAATGCTCAACAATTCGATTATAATCTTTAGTACAGATAATGGGGGACCAGCGGAGGGCTTTAATTTAAATCAAGCCTCTAACTGGCCTCTTAAAGGAGTTAAAAACACCTTATGGGAGGGTGGTGTAAGGGGAGCAGGCTTAATATGGTCTCCACGTTTGAAAAAATCAAAAAGGGTGGCCGATCAAACCATACACATATCAGATTGGATACCAACTCTGTTGACTGCTATTAAAGGCGAAGCAGGGATTGAGTATGTTTTGGAAATTAACAAAAAAATGTTCTTCTTTCACTTTTCCTTACATTTAGAACAATCTCCAACCGCATGGATGGCATTAGCATTTGGGATGCCTTATCCAACGATGAGATATCTCCACGTCGTTCAATTTTACATAATATAGATGATATTTGGGGCAGTTCTGCCTTAACAAGAGGCGATTGGAAAATAGTTAAGGGTACAAATTACAAAGGTGCATGGGATGGTTGGTATGGACCTGCTGGAAATCGCGATGCTCGCTCATATGATTATAAGTCTATACATTCCTGTTATGCTGGTCGTGCTTTAGCTACTCTAAAAATGCTGCCCACTACGGCGGATATAACGCGCATGCGCACTAAATCAAATGTTGATTGCTTAACGTCTATGGCGTATTTGAAACAAGGTGGCATTTGCCAACCTCTGTTAGAACCGTGTCTATTTAATATTAAAGATGATCCATGTGAAAAATACAATTTAGCCAAAAAGTAAGTATTCAATGACAGGAAAGGTAAAATTAGGTGACACCAAATTGAAATTGCCAAACTTTATACACAGAAGGGAAACAAGTAGTTCTAAGATCATGTTCGGCTGATATCAAATTAGAAACAAATTGTTCTCTGCTATTCAATAACATCCACTCACAATTCTAAAATCAAATGCTGTGAAATTAAAAATGTCTTATAAAAAAGACCAGTTGTTGTCAAATCAAGACCGCCTTATGGTCAAATAAAGGACGAAATATTTATAAATACCAGACGTTGTCAATTTGTAAACGCCCTGTTCTTAAATAAAGAATTCTCTGTTGCCAAATTGAAACAGCTGTTGTCGAAATAAGACAAACGTTGCCAAGAAAAAAAAGATGTTGCCGAAATAAGAATGAAGCGTTGTAAAAAAACGGTAGTTGTCAACAATGAAGCTTAGAGTTTCTAGAAAATTGACACCATCTGCTATCAAATAGGGAACAAACATGTTTGTTTCACTTTTGACAACGAATTGTGAGCCTGCTTCATCCTATTTTTTTTACCTTGTAACCCTTCTCTACATTTCATCCTCATAGAACTTGTGTGACAATTTTTATCAAATTTTCTTCAAAAATGCCACCTGTACTTCGATCATAAAAATACAAGGACATTCAGCCAGGCGGACGGATGGAAGGGAGGACATTATCGAATTCGGAAAAGGAAAGGTGTTGCTTTCGGTATTTTTCGAACAAGATTTTCCTCTGTGTAGGCTTCATATCAAAAACAATTAGAACTATACCTACAGCCCAGCCTAGGTGGCTAAGTTGATCAATAAATAACCCCCAACTACTAGTATGGGGGTAGTGAACTCAAATCCCTCCAAAAACCATGCCTGCTTCATCCTATTTCTTACTTTGTAGTCCTTCTCTACATTTCATCCTCTTTCTCTTTTTAATTTTTTTTTCTCATCAGTTCCGATTGCTTCATTCCCCATATCAAAAGAACTTATCTGTGACAATATTTTTATCAAATTTTCATCGAGAATGCCACCTGTACTTTGATCACAAGAATGCAAGGATATTTAGACAGTCGGACAGACGAAAAGAAGGACATTATCGACTTAGGAAGTAGTTAATAATCGATCGTTTAAGTTGAAGGTGGGTCTCAGGTCTTTATAAATACTTGCGCATTACAAACTGATGGTGCCTGGAGACCGCGCAGAGACTGGCAAGTGTACGTATAACTGGTGCTTCACGCAGTACTCCAACAGCGGTGTTGGATGTAATCTTGAATTTGAAACTAATTATTCTGATCGCAGAGTATGTTGCAAGGAAATATGCTACTTGTTTTCGGTCAACCGGATAATTTACTCGAATGCCATATGGTCATGGCAAGACTATTGGGAGCGTAAAATTTTACAGGGACTACATGATCCCAAAGCTTAGTTTTATTAGGAAGCCATATGTGACTATCAAGGAATATGGCTGGTTGGTGGTCCTTCGCCCAAGCCACAGGACCTGTCTAAGTAGGAGGGAAGGGCGGGGGTATTGGAGGCACAGTTTTCTGCCGGGAACTGATGATCACGGATCCTATGCATAAGATTTAGTGTAATACACATGTCGGTCGATTTTTAACCCTTTCCTTTGTTGCTTTGAGCCTTGGTGACTACATATTGTCCAGAACTACTTCGAGGTACTTTCCGTGGGGTTCTGGTACAAAATACAATTTTCCAGCTTAGGTATGGTTCAGAAAACAAATTTCTTTCTCAGGTCTTCCGGTCGTTATCTTAGAACTTACTTCCAGCACTAGCTTTTAAACCAAAAGGGTTTATTTCGGCAGAGTAGCTTCTAATGCGGAGCTGATTTTATTTAAGAGCTTGTCAGTGACAACAAACTGTAAAAACGGAATTTTTATTCAAAATTAAAAGCATTTTTATTTTGTTCAATAAATCCTTAAATAATGTAACTTTTGCATTTCTAATTACTGCAGATATCCAAACATTTTACATGCCTTATTAGAGGAATTGTACTACTATAACTCTACAGCTGTGCCACCCTCAAATCAGCCACTGGATCCTAGAGCCTATCCCAGTAAATGGAACTATACTTGGACTAATTTTGGAGATTATGAAGATTATCAAAACTTCGAAATATTTGCAGGAAATTTTTAAAAACTTTCAAATAATTTAGTTTATAACCTCAATGTATGAAAAATGTATTCCATTAAAGAATTAAAAAAATATTTGTAGATTTTTTTTATATAAAAATATTTTTTTAAACATTTTATTGTCTTTTCACAGTTTTATTTTTTCTGTCACAAATCATAATTTGTAAACATAATACAGATGCTAAGTGAACTTATAATTAAATAATGTAGTATAACTAATCTTTTTTTTGTTGGCCTTTCCAAAAAGCACTGGGTTTTATTTTTAAACTAAAAAATTAAAAAAAAAATGAATGATAAAAGTGCATTAAGAAAAGATAAATAAAAATTGAAAGTAAAAGATTGAAACAAAAAAAATATAAGATTAAACGGGTGAATAGAATGAAGTTGCAATTGAAATTTTTAAAACTAAAAAATAAAAAAAAATATAAAAATAATTTAAATTTACTAAATATTTATCGAAAATGATTTGGAAAAAATATATAGAAGAAATTGTTTAAAAAAAACTAAACACTTCCTTTGTCTTTCTTTAGGTTACTTATTAAGAATAGTCCTTATAGCAAATTCGTAAAAAATCGTCATCATTTAATTAAGGTTTGGAATGGCCTAATAGCGATAACCACTGCCATCGTTTTCGCCGTTTTGTCCACCAGCTCCGAAACCGTTAGAACCCTGTTGGTTGTAGTTATAGCCGTTAGCACCACCACCACTATTGCTACCACCTCCATTACGTCCATTATTGTTGTTGCTACTATAACCACCATTTCCCTTGCCATTGCCATTGCGATTACCGTTACCACTGCCATTTGGACGGCCACTGGAATATCCTTGACCATTGTTAAATTGACCTTCTGCACCACCACCGTTACTGCCACCACCGTTACTGCCACCACTATTACGGCCACCTCCGTTACGACCATCGCCATTGCGCCCACCTTCATTGCTAAAGCCATTGCCATTACCGCCATTGGGTGCACCACTTGAATAGCCATTTGGTCCTAAATCCTGGCCACCTGGTCTGCCACCGCTATAACCATTTGAGCCGAAACTTTGACCACCTGGTCTACCACCACTATAACCATTTGAGCCTAAGCTTTGGCTGCCACCATTACGACCACCTCCATTAGAAAAACCATTACTAGCACCATTGCCACCATTATTAGGGCGGCCATTAGAATATCCATTGGCACCTAAATTCTGTCCGGAGCTAAGTCCACCGCCAGCAGCATTGCTACCTCCTATGCCACTGCCTAAGCTCCCAGTGTTTTGTTGATAATCATAACCATCCACATCACCGGCACCACCAAAACCACCAGCTCCTCCTGTGCTGCCACTTCCCTGTCCCCCCTGTCCACCTTCTAAAGCATCACCTTCATAACGAATTTGAGGACGATAGCCTTCCTGATCAGCTTCGTATTCAACAATCTATAAAAAAATGAAAGAGAAATGCACTGAAATATTTAATTTATATTTCAATTGAAGTTTTTATTATTTTTTACTTAAATATGGAAAAACAAAAAGGAGGACAAATGTGCTACAACGTGGCTTCTAAACTTCTTATTGTTTCACAAATGTGGCCTGGTTTAAACTGCTTAACGTAATTTGACAAGTTAATTATCGTTTGAGTACTCCCGATCAACCAATAAATTTGGGCCATAAATATGAAACATTTCAAATGTTTGTGATAAGTAGTTTGGAAGTTTCTTCTTCATTTTTTTCTTAAATGATTCTTTGAAAACATGTCCCTATGCTCCTAAAAGACTTCATATTTAATATAATGCAACGTCACATATTTTAAAACTATCGATTAATCAAGACAAATCCTGTGTTATCTTGTTTGGAAATTACGAGGGAGCTCTTTTCCATTTAGGGGCTGGAAGGATGATAACTTTTTTTTAGTTCTAAGAAATGTTGCATTGAATTTAATATTGTCAAAATTAATAAATATCGTTACCTTAATATAAAAAGGCCCTAAGACACCTTTTTTTAAGTCGACATTTTTTGGCGAATTGTGGTATATGAGCAGACCATTTGTCGAAATAAACTAAATATCTGGACTTAAAAACAAGTATGAGTGTAGGCCTTTCTATATTAAAGTAACGATATATTATTTAAGAAGAAAATTTTCGAATCACTTTAACAATAAGGTATTCACAATAGTATATTTAAATTTGACTTAACAATGCAACGTTATAGTTTAAACATCTTAACGAGGCACGTTGGATTGAAATGGTTCGAAAGTGACGCTTAATTGAATTTTTAAAATTAAGTTTTTGTATTAATGTTTGGTATTAGATAAAACAAGATAAAATTCTACATCACTATGTAAATTTTTAAGCATCTATCTTGTCAGCTGACTCCGCAGTGACGTCTCAAAGTAAAAATTTTTTTGCAATTTTTTCAAAAAGCGAAAAAAGTAAAACTTTGCCTTAAACGAGTCCGTAATTTCCAAATTTAACGTTAACAAAGTGTTGTTTTAAGAATTGAACCTTCAACTTCAGATATTAAAGTAGACAAAAATGATGTAGTGTTTTTGAAAATATGTGTGAAAATATTTTTGACGTTTTTTTTTAAAAAAGGTCTAAAATTGGCATATTTTTGATGTTTCGTGAACCATAACTTCTAAGTTAGTTAAGGTTGGGTTTTGAATTTTATATTTTCTTAAAGTATGAAGTCTTAGCTTGATAATACAAAAAAGAAAATTTGCGATTTTGTTGCTCCATTTTTTGCTATTAATATTTTTCTGTTTGAAGTCGTGTTTTTTTAAAGTCATGTATTTAACAAAACTAACGTTCGTTCAATGCTTACTATTGTTGTTATTGTTGTCGGAGATAGTTGCGTGACTATGTTTTAGTCATCTTTATTCACGAGAGTGTTAAAATGGTTTTGTATGACTCCTACAATACATAAATTTTTAATTCATGGTCCCGAAATCATAAAATATGCCCTTTTACCGATTGAAGAACTTTCAGAAGAAGCTCAGGAAGCCAGGAATAAGGATTTTAAAAATTATAGGGAACACTTTTCTCGCAAATGCAGCTGAGAAAAGTCGAATGATGATATTTTAAATAGATTTTTTCTCAGTTCAGATCCATGCATATCTAGTATTAATAAACAAAATGAGCAGAAAGAAAAGCAACAATTATCAAATTCCGAACTACAGATATTTTTCAAAAATTACATGAAAGTGAGAGTAATGATAGCGAAGATTATGATGATGAAGGTGAGGATGAACATAATATGGTTTCTTTTTAAGTATATGACAATTATGGATAAACAAAAAAAAAATTATAAAAATTTATTTCGTTACTTTTTTAAAAAAGTTGTAAAATTCTTAAAAATCCTTCAAAACCCGATTTCAGACTTTAAATTAAACTTATATTCATATTTTTGCAAAATATATATTTATTTTTTTATTTTTTAGAAAGAAGACAATATAAGCTTTTGTTTGCTTCTCATTTTTTAAAAAAATCACTTTCCATTTTAAAATTACGGCGAAAATTCTGAAATAAACTATAATTTTCCGAAAAATAAAAAATGTCTATGAAATCGTAAAAAAAAATTTTTTCCGTGTATCTTTTTTTCAGAATGTGCCTTTTTATGCATATTTAACGATTTGAAAAAAAATTTAAAAAAAAAATTTTAATTACGGCTCCCATGAATTAATCGCCACTTTCGGTGTCATCGAACCCACTGTGCGAGGGTTGACAAATTTCAAACTTATTTTTATGAGTCAAAAAAGTTTAATTAAAATTTTTAACAAAATTTTTGAAATTTAAATAAATATGCTTACAGTAAAAAAATAAAACGTCGCAATGTTGCCAAATTTAATTTTACACTATTTATGAATACCTCTAATCAATTAAAATTTTTCGATGGTTTCAGGATATACGATCTTGCATTAGAATAAACGTGGCGTCCTTTAGAATACGTAAATTCATAAAGGAAGAAAACTCCCAAGCTTCTAAAGCCCTTTTTAGGTTTGACAACAAAGGTATCGTTGGAAGTGGTTGAAAGTGTTTTAGTCATTCGATGGTTTTAGGGAAACAAAATCATGATCGGAAAACATCTGCTCAATTAAAATTCTAAATAAAATTCGTTTTGGAAGCATATTAACTGTCACTACATTTAAGGCCCAAAACTAAAAAAATATACTTGGCGAAAACAATCGAGCAGGATATATCATGAGCAGTATCGTTATCGGCTCACGTAAGCTGTTACGCAAGGCACATTGAATAAGGTGGGAGCAACCGATCAGCTAATTAACACAGAAAATATTTTACAAGAAAATATTATTAAAATATTACAGAAACAAATGTATAACGATTTTGATATGATTTTTAAAGCTGCATGCATGATGTGTATGTCTAAAAGATGTTGTTGTAAGGACGAGGTCATATTTTTTTACAACACTTTGGTGCTTCTCATAAACTTTTTTTTTCAGGTGATGCGTATTAAAAGAAAATTATCTTTAATGACTTGAAAAAAATTTGTGACAAAATTCTGGGAGAAAAATTACACGTTTAGTTAAGCCATTAGGTACAATTCATTGGGTGGTTACTGGTTTGCTGCATGACACAAAAAAGTGTTTTTGAAAAAAAAACGAAAAAGAATTTTTGGTTTTATCTTTATGAGAAATATATAAGCTTGTCTTAATTTTAAACTAAAACAGACATTTGCTTCAAATAAATTTTATTTATATTTTTCTGTATTTGAAAGTTGCGGTTAACAACGAAATGAACTTTAAGTTTTATTTATTTTTTGACAAAACATTAAAAGTTAAAAAGATTTGTTTAAAGAAAGGCAAAACGTTTTTGGATTTTATTTATTATTTTAGCATTAAATATTTTCCTTCTTTAAAGTGCGGCAAAACAGTGTATGTTTTTGTTTTTTCATTATCGTATGCCGTATATCTTTATATGACTCTATTTTCTGTTTAATAAACTGTGAACTTGTATATATAAAGCAAAGTAGGAGGTTGATATTTAACAGTTAGTATATTCATGATACCAAAAAATATATTACGAATATAAATATATATAAGTTTATAATCAACCTCTTACTCCATTTATTTAAAGTGTGTCATAAGGCAAACCAGTAATCCCCCGCCAAAATGTTAACAAAAATTTATTGTTTTTTTTTTTGTAAAAAAAGAAAAACCCCTCCAGTTTTATACGTTATAATAAATATTTTTTTACAAATCTTACTTGCTTTCTGCCATCGGGTAACAAAACATTATATTGTCCCGTAGTGAAATCACCGTCACGCATTTCAGAATGACCAAACGATAAACCACTTGGAGCATCATCTACTTGATAGCTAAATTCATATTTAGCTGGTTCCTAATAAAAAACAACAACAAAACGTTCAAAAAGTCCTTAATCTAATTGGAAAAAGGATAACAACAACCATAAAGCAGTTACAAAATATATAAACTTTTTTCTGTTGGAAAGCAGTTTCCCATTGGAAGAAAAGCTTAATTAGTTTGGTTTTCTATTTATGAGTCCAAGTGGTTTTGGTAAATTGTGTGTGAGTTATTGAAAGTTGTCTTTAGAAATTGAATTTAAAGTGCTGCGTGTATTGATGACTTTGTTTTTAAAACTGGAGTTAATTGTAAAAGCAAATTCTAAGGCATTAAAGACTAGGGTTATTAAAGGGGTTAATTTCATTTTCTAGTTTGCATTAAGTTTAGCAATTTTTGTTTTTAAATACCCAGTTATTTTGTTAATTAAAATATTAAAAAATTTAAAACTTATTTTATTTTAAAATTTTTCTTTTTTTCAAAAATTTTGTTGCAAGAACTAAAGAACATTTTGATGCCAAGTTTTAATTGCAGTTTTGTATTAGATTTTTATACCCTTCACATAGTGATAGGGTATATATCACTTTGTCATTCCGTTTGTAATTTCTTTATTATTCATTTGCGACCCCATAAAGTATATATATTCTGGATCCTTATAGATAGGGAAGCCGATTTAGCGTTGTCCGTCTGTCCGTCTGTCCGTCTGTCCGTCTGTCTGTCTGTCTGTCTGTCTGTGTGTCTGTCTGTCCGTCTGTTGAAATCAAGTTTCCGGAGTCAAATAAAAAGATACAGACCAGTTAATGGTGTCAAACGATCAGAAATATCCCGCTAACAATCGCTATTTAAAATCAGCAAAATCGGTTCACTATTGACCGAGATATAAGCGAAAACCCAGAGTAACCCCTTTTTTTTTAGGACAAAATCGGTTCATATATCCCTATATATCTCAGTAAGTATAGTCACTCTTGCCACAAAACTTGGCACGGATACTCCTAAAAAAGGGACCTAAATATTGAAAAAATTTTTTCAGATAGGACCAGGGCAAGGGGTATTTTTCCTACAATTGCACAAATGTGGTGAAATATTTTATGCGCTATATCTCGTAAACTATAACAGCTATCGACTTAAAATGTGCTACAAAAAGTAATTGTACGCAAAGATCTACGCTTTAAAGAAAAAATTTTTTGAGTGGGGGCAAAAAAAGGGGTAGCTCCCATACAAATCGACAATTGTTATAAAATATTCGATACGCTATATCTCGGAAACTATAAAAGATATCGAAATGAAATCTTCTACAAAAAGTAATTGGGTATGAAAGCCTACGCTTTAAAGAAAAAATTTTTTGAATGGGGGCAAAAAAAGGGATAGCTCCCATACAAATCGACAATTGTTATAAAATATTCGATACGCTATATCTCGGAAACTATAACAGATATCGACTTAAAATGTTCTACAAAAATGAATTGTACGCAAAGATCTACACTTTAAAGGAAAAATTTTTTAATTGGGGCAAAAAAAGGGGTAGCTCCCATACAAATCGACAATTGTTATAAAATATCCGATACGCTATATCTCGGAAACTATAACAGATATCGACTTAAAATGTTCTACAAAAAGTGATTGTACGCAAAGATCTACTTTTTAAAGAAAAAATTTTTTGAGTGGGGGCAAAAAAAGGGGTCGCTCCCATACAAATCGACAATTGTTATAAAATATTCGATACGCTATATCTCGGAAACTATAAAAGATATCGAAATGAAATCTTCTACAAAAAGTAATTGGGTATGAATGTCTACGCTTTAAGAAAAAAATTTTTGAATGGGGGCAAAAAAAGGGGTAGCTCCCATACAAATCGACAATTGTTATAAAATATTCGATACGCTATATCTCGGAAACTATAACAGATATCGAAATGAAATGTCCTACAAAAAGTAATTGTACGCAAAGATCTACACTTTAAAGAAAAAATTTTTTAAGTGGGGGCAAAAAAGGGGTAGCTCCCATACAAATCGACAATTGTTATAAAATATTCGATACGCTATATATCGGAAACTATAACAGATATCGACTTAAAATGTTCTACAAAAAGTGATTGTACGCAAAGATCTACACTTTAAAGAAAAAATTTTTTGAGTGGGGGCAAAAAAAGGGGTAGCTCGCATACAAATTAAAAATTTTTATGAAATATTCGATACGCTATATCTCGGAAACTATAACAGATATCGAAATGAAATGTTCAACAAAAAGTAATTGGGCAAGAAGGCCTACGCTATAAATGAAAAATTTTTTGAGTGGGGGCAAAAAAAAGGGGTAGCTCCCATACAAATCGACAATTATTATAAAATATTCGATACGCTATATCTCGGAAACTATAACAGATATCGAAATCAAATGTTCTGCAAAGATTAATTGGGCAATAAGGCCTACGCTTTAGAGAAAAATTTTTTTGAGTGGGGGCAAAAAAAGGGGGAGCTCCCATACAAATCGACAATTATCATAAAATATTCGATACGCTATATCTCGGAAACTATAAAAGATATCGAAATTAAATGTTCCACAAAAAGTAATTGGGAAAGAATGCCTACGCTTTGAAGAAAAATTTTATTGAGTGGGGGCAAAAAAAGGGGTAGCTCCCATACAAATTAACGATTTGTATGAAATTTTCGATACGCTATAACTCGGAAACTGTAACAGATATCGAAATCAAATGTTCTACAAAAAGTGATTGGACATCAAGGGCTACGCTCTGAAGAAAAAAATTTTCGGATGGGGGGTGAAGAAGGGGTAGCTCTCATACAAATTAACAATTTTTATAAAATTTTTGATACGCTACTTCTGGAAAACTATTACAGCTATCGACTTCGAATATTCTACAAAAAGTAATAATAAAATAATTCATACATTTTGGAGAAAAAGTTGGAGAAGAGCAGGGGGACTAGAACATTTAACAAGTTTTATTAACCTTTAAATATGAATAATGTCGAAAACTTTTAAAACTCTCGACCTCAAATCTTCTTCATCTATTTCTATTATTCATACGAACGTTAAAATTTTGTTAACTTTAAAACTCGCACAAAGTTTTTTAATATATTGTTTGCAGTACAAAATAACTCGGCTGGGTATATTTAAAGACCAATGTGAAGGGTATATAAGATTCGGCACAGCCGAATATAGCGCTCTTACTTGTTGAACATTTAAATTTGCTTCTTTTAAAAGTTTTTCAAATTTCTCATTAGTTGCGGGTATATTTTTTAGTACATTTTTTTAGCGTAATTAATTGGCTCAATTGATTTAAAAATATTTTAAGATAAAAATTTTACTTACATTGTTGCCATCATCACCACCGAAATCGTTTTTTCCTGCACTACCACTTCCACGAACACCAGCGCCATTTTGATTGTAGTCATAGCCATCAGTGCCACCATTGTTATTACTGCGTCCAGCACCATTACCTTGATCGGGAGGTAAATAATCTTGGTTGGGTTGAGCACCGCGTCCACCACCGTTTCGCCCAGCTGAACCTGAAGCGGGAGGACCATAGCTATCAGAAGGAGGACTACCAAAGCCAGTAACCGAACCCAAACCTGAGCCAGGAGCTCCATAGGTAGATGAAGGTCTGCCTGAGCTACCGCCATTTCCATTGCCATTAGGAGCACCAAAATTTGAAGAAGGTCTTCCATTGTTACCATTAGATCCACCAGATCCAGGGGGGCCATATGAGGAGGAAGGTCTGCCTGCAGCCCCACCGTTGCCATTAGAGCCTCCGAAACCGGGAGCACTGTAAGTGGAAGAAGGTCCATTACCAACTGCACCATTGCCATTAGCTCCTGGGGCACCATAAGTTGAGGAGGGTCTTCCGCCAGCGCCGCCATCACCCCTGCCCCCATTACCAAAACCAGGAGCACCATAAGTTGATGAAGGGCTACCACTGGTGCCATCGTTGCCATTAACACCGGGAACACCATACGTAGAGGAGGGTCTACCAGCAGTACCACCATTACCTCTGCCGTTATTACCAAAACCGGGAGCTCCATAATTAGGGGAGGGCTTACTATTGGCACCACCATTGCCATTAGAAGCAGGAGTGTCGTAAGAAGAGGAAGGTCTACTACCAGAACTTACAGCGTTACCGCCCGCACCACCACCTAAACTAGGAGCCCCGAACGGTGAGGAAGGTGCATTAGCACCAAAGCCAGGAGCTCCATAGGAATCAGAGGGCACCTGAGGTGAATTACCGCCACTAGAGCCACCCCCACCACTGCCAGGAGCTCCATAGCTATCAGAAGGAGGTAGATATGAGTTAACGGGTGGTTCAGGTCTTGCCACTACCGTTGTTAACACTAAACACAGACACACTAACTGAATCATATTTTTTTATTTAAAACCTTATCTTAATCACTTAATTTAACTTTTTTACAATTTTTTTAAATAAATTTAAAAGAAAAAAACTTTTTTTAAAAAATCTTCTTTAAATTATTCAAATTTCATTTAGTTCTTAAATGTTTGTTTATTTGTTTCATAAACCGTTGTTATGAAAATCTAAATCAAAACTGATATTTTAAGTACAAATCTTCGAATATTTATATGAAACGGTTTTGTTTGCAAAGCAAAGTACAAAATACTTAAAATTACATTCATCTCTATTCATCCATTCAAACCGTCTTTGTATGTTTCTATTTCTTCATTGATTCATACAACATAAAATGTAACACACATACTTACATACAAGAAAAAAATCTAGCTGACAGTTAGTAAGTTCTGCTGCTGGCTGCCAGTCTAATTCAATCGCTAAATATCTCATAGTTTGTCCGTCCCAGCGAGAGGATCTTCAAAACCAAAATTATGAATTTGTGAATTGCTCTTTAGTGTCGGAGGAAAATCAAAACTACAAAAGAAAAAAAAAAAAGAAGATGCAACAGCATTAAGCTTAGAAGTTTGGAGCACAACAGAATAAAAAAAAAGAAATAGTCATGTCTTTGACAACTACGTCACCTTAGATTAGTCAAAATGAAGACAATACTCGTATACATACAATCCACTCGTGCCACATGTTTAACTTTTTTATATTGCCTTAAGAAACCGCTGTCTAACTATATGCAACTGCAGAGTTTTAAAATATTTAATTGTTCAATTTCTTGCATCCTTAAAAATGTTACAAAAATAAACAAAAAATTTTTCAAACAACAATTAATCCATGCAACATATTAACGAATTCGTTGGTATATTGAACGAAATCTTTCGGTATTTTGCAACACGAAATTCTTTCGTATAATACACGAAACGCTTTCTTATATTTTACGAATTAAATTTATTATTCAGGAAGTACATAATTTGATATACATATATAAAGAAATACGAAGAGTTTTTAATTTCTTTTGTAAAATTATAAAAATATGCTTTGTTTTATAATTGAATGAAAGTTTCTTTAATACAACGAAAATTGTATTACGAAAGATAACCATTACTTTTAAGAAATTACAAATTTCTTGTCTAAAAATTGACTTCGTAATTTAATCGAAACTTTTGTATAAATTACGAAAAAAATTAAGTAAGAAACGTTTTCGTTACTTTCGTAAAATAAAAAAGTGTCATTAATAAATGTTTTCATAAAAACTACGAAAGTTTCGTTTATATTACGAAAATAAAAACTATGAAAGGTTTCTATTGCTTTTGTAAAATTTTGACATTATAACGAAAATTTCGCATATTCTATAAGGAAAATTATGCGAAAGCTTTTTTTCCTACATTGGATCCATGGATTTTTTTTCAGTGTATGCACAGTGAGAAATGCTTGTGCTAGTGAAAATTGCCCCAGTGAAAATACTATAAATTCTAAAACAGTTTACCTTAAACTAATTGTTATCCTTTGATTAAATGCCATTTACAAGAATCTTTTAAATATCATTGTAACAAATTTTGCTTAAACTACGTCTCCATTAGCCATAACCATTATGCTACGAACATGGGCAAAGATATATAAATATATATTTCTGAGCAAACACGTTCTCCACGATTTTTGCCCTCGTAAAGAAATTGAAACCTTTTTTTGCCAATGACATGTTTATGTTTTATTAAACCACTAGCACGTGACCCGCTACTTCGTAAGCGCAGTTTTAGAAATTTATTAAGTGAAGGTAATGTTTTGTGCCTTTATTTCTCAAACTATTACTTGCAAAACGCAATTTACAAAAAGTTTTTACCTTTATTGGTTAAGAAATTACAAAAAGTACCTAAAAAGTACAAAAATGTAATTTGTACCCTTTCTTCTATCCCCTAGGGTCTTAAGTTTTTAAAAAAGTATACAAAAATATTCATATTTTGTCAAGACTTGTCGAACGCAGTTTGAATTATGTTTCTATCTTTATTGGTTCAGATGCTACAAAAAGTACCTAAACAGTACCACTTTACAAATTTGTACTCTTTTGTCTGCCCCTTAGGGTCTAGATTTTTAAAAAAGTTTAAAAAATATATTCATATTTTGTCCTGACCTGTCGAACGCAAATTAAACTATGTTTTTACCTTTATTAGTTAAGAAGTTACAAAAAGTACCTAAAAATTACAAATATGTAATTTGTACCTTTTTTTGTGCCTAAGGGTCCAAAATTTTTAAAAAGTATCGAAAACATATTCTTATTTTGTCGATACCTGTCGAACGCAATTTATATTATGTATTTATCTCTATTGGTTTTAAAGTTACAAAAAGTACCAAAATAGAATTTTTACCCATTTTTGAACCCGTTTTTTACCCCTTAACGCCCAAATTTCAAAAAAGTGGCAAAAATGTGTTCATATTTTTTTAGTATCTGTCGATTGCATTTTGAACTATGTCTGTACCTTTACTCGTTTAGAAGTTACAAAGTGGACCTAGGCACTATCAAAATTTAGTTTTTACCCTTTTTTAGCCTTAAGGATCTAATATTTTTAAAAAATGTAGACACGGGTCTGCTTATTTTTTGAGTGAAATACGATCCTTTTTAAATTTTGTTTATATCGTTTGTAGTTTAGGAGATATTAACCTTCGGATATTTCCATATTTGGTCCATTTTAAGCCCCTTCGGGTCCGAATTTCCCAAAATCCCGTCTTAGTGGATGTTAACATAAAGAAAGGTACCCACAGTCCAAATTTCAGGTCTCTAGCTCTGCGCGTTTGGGCTGTGCGATGATGAATCAGTCAGTCAGTAAGTCAGTCAGTCAGTAACGTTATTCCTTTATATACATACATATATATATAGATTGGCTAAGGAGTGTTAGATGTAAAGAACAAATAACCTCGACAGATTGTAGGGGATATCAAAGTTTTTTCGAAATCTTAAATTATAAAATACTTTTAAATTTCTGCTTAAATTAAGGCTTCTAACATGGACTACTTCATCAACTCATTCATTCATTTAGCCAGCCAGGCAGTCAACCTTCTATTGTAAACCAAAAATCATCCAAAAGGTACATTTAACTAATGCAAGCCTACTATCATACATGATTCTGCTATAATGAATGTCGGTTAGTGTTTGTTTTATAACCCAATTGGCCAAATCTTCGTCGACAATATTGTTATTAATGTTTTTAATAAAATGCAGAAAAAATATAAATTAAAAATGTTCTGATGACATTACCCTTAGTAAGGTATCCTTGGTTTAATTTAAAAACTCTAACATTGCTACATAATTTGGGGCCATTAAGATCATAATTTCTTAAACGGTTTGTTTTAACTTCCCTCATTATATTATTTACGACTCACTATGGTCTTGTAGATGTCTAAAAATATGCTTGAAAACATGGCCAATTGGGTATCATCATTATCATACTTCAATTTTTTTCATTATTGTCGTCATATGTGCAACACGCTCGTTCTTACAAACACACTTTCAAACAAATGTTTTTGTTTTTACTTCTAATGTTGTTGCATTAGATTTTGTTGTTGTTGCTCTTGAGCTTCTTTTTTGGTATTTTTTTTACAACTTCACGTGTGTATTATTGCTTGTTGTTGTTGTTGTTTTTGCTCCATAGAATAATACTTGCAAACACAAGTACATGCTATCAAAAATTGATCATCTTCATAATTATGGTGCTGATATGGCAACGACTAAGAATAAGATTATCATCATCATCTTTTTAACCCTTCATATAGGAACTTGCCAATATACAGTGCGTGCGAAAAGTTTTAAATCATATTTGATATACATTTTAGAATGTGTAAATTTGGGCCAATATGTTTTAAATACAAAGTGTCAATTAAATTTTAATAAATGGCTGGGTAACAGATGTTTATGTACTGCAGTTGGCATAAGCCTTCAGGTTAACTTATACGTGACTTAACCATACCACAGTAAACAGCTATATTGGCAACACTGTATTTGATTATAGGTGACTTACCATTACGCCATAACCATAACCTTTGAAACCAATTGAGTTTTGGTTTTTAAGGCAACGGTTATGGCGTAATGGAAAGTCTCGTATAATTGACACTTAAGCACGAGGTCATTTCCAGTTATAAATTTTCGTAGTCTCTTGCCTTCCGTCCGTTTTCTATAAAACATATTCCTAAGATTGTCATGCTTAGGGCCAACAGCTCCATGACCTATAATATCTTTTGTGCACCCAGAAATATGCAGGCTACGGATAAAATCATCTTCACTGTAAGGCAAAACATCTTTTTCGTGGCTGTTGCACCGAATATTTCAGCCTGCGTGATATCAGTGCCAGTAGCTCGCAAAGTACATGCTCTAAGATTTTATCAGTAATTCCACAAAATCTGCATCGTTTAGTTGCAGCGTTCCCACTCCTACATTGGTTGTTCTTTAGGCCCCAAGGTCCAGGAGCTTTCCCCAAATCCAGGAAGGAGAAAGAAAAATCAGCTTAAGTGCTCTTGTAAAACCTCCTCTCTATTGACTTTTCCCTAGTAACCCTATTTTCCAGCTTACATCTCGAAGCATCGTGGAACCTTTTACCTAACCACATGACCCTATAGCTCTGTAATCCCGAGAAACGACAGAACATATGCTCTACCGTTTTTAATTCCTCGTTATCCCCAAACATCCTTTAATAATCCGTATTGCCGCAATCTTATTTGCTCATCTTTGTCTAAAGGGTTGCCCCTTATCATGATCCTCAAACATAAGTCAATAAGCAACCAAGAATACACTGAGCTCAGCCCCAAAAACATATCTTTAGCTAGCCTACAGTTTCTTTTCCACTAAAGATTCGCCAAGTTAAGCACCCATAATATAATCTTCGCATAAAGTGACCCAATTGCCGTTTTCCACTTTTTTCTTTATATGTCAACTGAAGGGCTGGGCCATTGTAAGCGAGCCAGTAAGGAAGAGATGGGTTAACAGAAGAGAGGAACCCAACAAAGTCTTGCATTTAAGAGGTCCACCCGGGATTTACCTACAATCTCTTATAAACCTAAATCCAGCGCAACGCATTCTTAACGCTCTAAGGGCTGAATGAAGGTTGACATATGTATTTCAATAATTGCATTACTATTCCTTAAAAACATATTCCACTATAAAACTTGTTACCCTTAAAATGGCCAGTGCACCCGGATAGGATATAATTTAGTCAGTAGATAGTTCAGGTAATCTGATATTCTCATCCATTATATAAATGCTGGCTCCCGTTAACTAATCCCTTTTAGATCAGTCAGTAAAACTGCACACCCCTCATAAAGACCCGCTCAGGGATTATTAGCGGTGGTATTATTTCATAATTAACTTCTATAAGCTCTTGCCGCCATCCTCATCACCCTGCGCTCAGTGGAAAGTGACATCTAATGCCACTGGGGTGTGCTTCTCATATCAGCAGTAATGCCAAGTGAAGCACTTTTTTGACCTTAGCTTGAAACTTCCTATAAAAGTTTATTTCTATTACCACCTACCACACAGTGCTTCCATATGTTAGAATGTGTGTGACAACCGCTGTGTAAATCCAACTTTGTTGCAAGCTCCAGAGATTTCCATTGCAATTTCTGCATGTATATTAAGCGTTAAGGTAAATGTCTGCTTTTTCTTGTATATTTTCTTATTGATAGCTTGTTATGGGCTATCCTAAAATATTTTACCTGCATTCTAGTTGCACCCCCACCCCCATTAAGCGTTGGGCATGTTAAACCCAGAATCCTTTAACTCATTTTAAAATGAACTGGCTCAATTTTGTGCCCAGCCAGTTCCCTGGCGCCTACAAAGAATGTACATACAACGACTTTTGCAGTAGCAGCCCGACCCCCGACCGTTGGAAAAACGCAAGTAAAACAAAATATCCAAAATTGTTAGATTATTTTATCAAACATATTAATAAAGCTAAGACTAACTTTTTAACACCACTGTTATTTTACTGTGTGCTGATCTTAAGTGATTGTATATTTAACTCCTTTTTTATACCCTTCACATAAGTAATAAAGGTATATATAATTTTGTCATTTCGTTTGAATTTTTTTTTTAAATATACATCCTTGCCCCTTTTAAGTATATATGTACTTCCTTGGTCCTCATAGAAAGCGAAGTCGATTAAGCGATGTCCGCCTGTCTGTGTTATGGTTGAAATCAACTTTTTGAAGCCTCCGATGCCGCATAGACCCGTAAGTGGTATCAAACTACCATAAATATCTGCGAGCAAATCGCGTTTGAAATCCAGCAAAATTTCCCGATAACTGACGGGGAAATAAGCCAAAACCCAAGACCACCTCTATTCATTTCTCTAAAATTTGTAAATAAAAACCTTTACAGCTGCCCCGGAGTTTTCTCGTACAATGTACCCCGACTCCCATTAATTTTTTCCCACGAACATTACTTACACCCTATCTCCGCCCCTTAAGAGGGTAGCCATACCAAATTAAATTTTTTTTAGATTTTTTAAATCGCTCCCATAGCTTCCAAAGTGCTCCTACAAAAGTCAAATATAAGACCAACCCCAATTATTTCTCCGCTAAAATATTTTTGTGAAACATGCTTACCCCCTATCATCAGCTACTAACAGGGTTGCCGTACTTTTTTGAAAAAATTAGGAAAAAACCCCTGCAACTTCCCTGGAGTCGCCCTTAAAGGAATAAAATGTTTCACAGATCCCCATTAGTTTTTCCTCCACAACATATTTCTAGAACATACTTACCCCCTATAACCATCACTTAAGGGGGCTGCCATACAAAATTTATAAAAATTATGTAAAAACGCCCATAACTTCCCAAGAGTTGGCCTTAGAGAAATAAAGTGTACAACTGAGTCCCAATAGTTTCACCTCCCAAATATATTCCTATAACATACTTACTCGCCTGAGCCCCCTTCGGTAAAATTATAATTAATGCCCCCTACAGCTTCCAGAGTGCCCGTGGATAAGTCAAATTTTTCTAATTTTCCTAGCAAATATTTTTCTTGAAGATACTTACCCCCTATCACCACCCCCTAACGGGGGTTGCCATACAAAATTTGAAAAAAAAGTAGAACCCCTAAAACTTCCCCGGCATCAGCGCTAGAGGAATGAAATGTATCGCACACCCTCATTTGTTTTCCCTCTTAAGCATATTCCTAAAACTTACTTACCCGAAATTACCATCACCTAAGGTAGTTCCCATACAAAATTAAA
Organism: Melanophora roralis; assembly: GCA_963583895.1. NCBI lineage: Eukaryota > Metazoa > Arthropoda > Insecta > Diptera > Rhinophoridae > Melanophora > Melanophora roralis. The sequence continues at coordinate 18,168,349 of OY757191.1, read as the reverse complement.
AAAAATTATGTAAAAACGCCCATAACTTCCCCAGAGTCGGCCTTAGATAAAAAAAGTGTACAACCGGCCCCATTAGTTTCTTCTCCCAAACATATTCCTAGAATATACTTATACCCTATCACCATTGCCTAAGGATGCTCCCATACAAAGTTTAGGAAATTGCAATAAATCCAACCCTACAGCTTTCCCTGCAAATATTTTCCTAAAACAGTCTTACCCCCTATCACCACCCCCTAAAAAAAATAAAAACCCCTACACGCTGTGAAGGGTATATAAGATTCGGCACAGCCGAATATAGCGCTCTTACTTGTTATAACAATCTTTAGTTTTAATAGATTTTTTTGTTCTTTAATGTGATTTCTAGGTTTCCTTGAAAATAAAAAAAAAACCGCAAACTTTTGCTGCAGTTTAGTGTTGATATTGTTGTTGTTACCTTATCGTCTTCTTAATTTTATTGTCTCTTGCAGCAGTAACAATTTTTATTATTATTATTTCATTGTAAATGTGTAACAAGCCATATGTACTTTTAGTTTTTTTTTCTTTAAATATATTTTTTTAAATATATTTTTTTTGCTCTGCCTTTTTAGTTTCTGTGGAAGCTTAAATCTTTGGTTCTTTAATTGAATTTTTGTTTCATCTTCATTTTTATTTGAAGTACAATAACTTTACATATATTTTACTTTTTAAGTTAGTAATTGTTATATCTGGGAGATTGTTTTGCAAATGCAAGCAAAGAAATCGTGAAATCTTTTTTAACAGCAAAGAAAAAAAAACTGAAATGAATGAAATATTAAGGCAAATGCATATGTATTGGTACACACATGGATGAGAGTTCCTATGAAAGGTATGTATGTATGTATGTGCTTAGCTTAAATCTTTAAGAGTTCACGTAGGTTTATGGGGTTTTGTTAATGTTTCTTTACATTTTTGGGTTTTTAATTTTTGTTACTTTTAATTTTAATTGCCTTGATTGCATTTTATATTTTTGTTAAAATTTCAGAATTTGCCACTGCATATTTAGTATTTAGTATGTATGTACTTTAAGTTTGGTCAAAAGTAATTCAAAGCGCAAAATATTAAAGATAAAATATTTACAAAATTAATGTTTTCAGATTTTATTTAAAAAACCGTTAAATTATTTGCCTTTCTAATATAAATCGTTTTAGCTTAACTGTTTGGTTTCCACTTTTGAATTCAAAAGTAGCAAATTATATTTCTGCCTCTCTAGCGAAGTTTTTGTTAACGTCCAGATATTTAAATTTTAAATAAATTTTTTAATTTAAAAAAATGCAATACATTACTTTTTGTCCTCTAAATTGGTTTCCGACATCTATATGGATCAATTATTTAATATTTCTTAGCTCATAATTAAAAAACTCCAAAAAAGTACCAGAAATCTAAAAAAGTACTTTCTATTTCAAAATAACATAACCTTAAAAAAGTACCTTTTGCCTGGATAAACCGTTTTAAACCTTAATTTGGTTCCGTAGCTGTTAAAAGCATTTTGAATTATGATTCTTTCCTAATGAAAAGGTTTAAAAATTTATTTTTTTCTTTTTTTTCTTTCTTAACTACAAAATTAAAAAAATAGAACAAATTTTTTTTATTGTTTCAAATCTGCCAAACGTAAATTTAATTATATTTATGTATAATTTAAATTATGTTTCTTTTAATGTTTATTTATTTGACCAAATTTGATTCCCTTAGGATTTGAAATTTCTGCAGTCCAAATTGGATGTCTATAGTCTTACGTGTTTGGACTGTACGAAAATTAATGATTCAGTAAGATAGTCAGTCGTCATGAAGACTTAAAACAAATATTTTTGGCACACGGTTTCGATTAATTTATTTTTTGACTACTTTTTCTAATTAATCTGGCCGTAAGCATCAATAGGGATTTGAACATTAGCTTTCGATGCTTCAAAAGTTGCTTAATTATCGACATAAGCTAATGACTTAACATATATAGTTGCAAGTTATCCAAAGGAAATAAATCGCACTGTTTAATAAATTGCGCCATTTTCTTCAGGCCAAATGTCGATCAAGTTTAGCTGATCAACTTCAGTCAGCACGGCTTGATAGCATTGGCTTTTTACCATAACGGCAGCTTATAGCTCATTTTGAAATAAATAGAAATCGGTGATAATGCCTACATGTAAACCGCACCAAGTACTCAATTTTAAATTGTACACATTTTGAAATTAGTCTTTACTCTAAGCACGGTAATTCCGCTTATTAAGGCAGATATTTAACCAGATATGAGCCGAGTATGTTGACCATAAAATGGACGAAGTACTCTATGAACTTCGCAGACAAATTAATTTTTTCAAAGTAAATTTAGACGATTTAGAAACATTGTTTTGTCTCCAAACTAATCCGGATGACTAACCAAGTCTTACTGAAGTGAAATGTCAACACAATAAGATATTCTCAGCTGTCAAACCATTATTATCAAACTATTATAATTGATATCGATTGTTCTCATCCTGCTTAAGACACACTCTATATGTATATGTGTACATACTAGATATGAGCGATATTTCTGAACCTGTGATTTTATACCTGTGACTTCAAAATCACTGTTAACAACAGTGACATAATCTGTGAAGTAACTGTTACTGCGATGTAATTACCAGACTGAGTTAATTTTTGGCAAAAACCTCGTTTATTCAATCTTTAAGCCCAATATACATAAATTACATTGTGGTTCGTTAAAAAAATAAGAAATGTTGCTGAGTAGCAACTGGTAACTGCAGTGTTGATACTTAAAATTTAGTATGTTATTTAAAGTAACGTTTTTGGGTATTTATGTGTGAAGTAACTACATATTAACTTATTTGTTTGTGAAAAATTATAAACAGCGATCACCGTCACTGTTCAAAATAACTGTTATTTAAAAATCACGTTCACTTTTTACAGTATTCTTTAAAAATCACGGGATCGCTCATCTCTAGTACATACATATGTGTGTACAAGATAAAGACAACAAAAAGAATATTTTCCCTCTTTAAGAAAATTTATTACCTGTCAAATTAAATTAAGAAAACATTTCATAAATAACCGGTGACATTAATTAATGCCATAAGCAAACAGCTGGTTGTACTTTTTACAGGATAACAAGTAAATTAATGGACAAAAAAGAAACAAACAAAAAAAATTTACGGTTTGCAAAATTTTGGTAATAAACATTTTTTTATATTTATTAATTAAAAAAATACCAGGTTTGTGATTTGATTAATTTATAATTTGTCGATTTGAAATACTTACTCGGGAATATTTAAGCTTGATGACAATTAAGGGTTTATAGGGTATTAAAGGTCTTAGAAAATATGATTTCAACATAACTATAAGTATTTAGAACGTAATAAAACCATTTACAAATGGAATAAAAAAACTTTTATAAACCCGGCATCACTTACATAAGTATGTATGTGGAAAATAAACTGCAAAATATTCAATATAATAAAGTTACGATTAAGCTTTGGTCTTTCATACCAGTTATTTTGCATTTAATTTTTTTTGGATAGAAATAACGAAAAGCTTTAAGTTTAATTTTGTATTTTCTAAGCTTGTTCATTAACCTTCTTCACACACTGTAGGTATTTACTTGGTGCGCATGTCCTTAAGAGTTGCCAAATAAAAATTAAAATACAACGGTAAAAAAACAAATAAACTAAATTTGTATTATGGCAACTATGCTTACATCAGCAAAAACATACATACATACATATGTAGGTATAAAGCTCTATAAACATTTTAGCAAAATCTATATTTTAATATCAAGCAGTATCCTGCGGCATAAGGTTCTTTAAAAACAAGAGTCCTTTTAATATTTAAAAAAAAAATCTATAAGTAATAAAAATTAAAAAAAACAGATAATGGCTATTAATTACAGATTGTCCTCATTGTGTTTATTTGGTTTAATTCTTTCCATTTATGCTACACATATTGAATTTAGATTAATGGCTGATAAAAACTACGAGGCTTTATGTGATTTAGCACCAAGTTTAAGTTGTACAGCAGTTTTCAGTTCACCGTAAGCATTTTAACTAATTTATTTACATAAATTTCATATAACGTGGCGTTTTTAACTCTATTCAGTTATGGCAAAAGTTTTGGATTTCTAAATAAGTTTTTCAATGAGGAAACTTCAAAATGGAATCCACCAAATGGTATATTTGGCATACTTTATTACTTGGTGCTTTTTATTACAAGTAAGTAGTAGTTTCAAATATATAAATTATTAAATTTATAATGAAAAACTTTTTATATTAATATCATATGGCCGTAGTTGCTAAGTTAATAAATATTGCAGAATAAAAAAAGCCTAAAACGTTTAAGTGTTGCCAGATTGAAAATATTTATTAATTTATATATTAGGCTGTGTTCCAAAACGCAGTTTGCTTTGCATCACAAAATTTAAAGTGTTTCCTCAAAGCAAAGATGACGTTTTTTATAATATATTTTAATTCTAAACGAGTGCTTACAGCTATATTAATGTCCTGGAAGCAAAACACGTCGTCAAAATTGTAAGGATTGTATAAAGGAATAAGTTGAAAATTTGTAATAAAAAGCGAACTGCGTTTTGGAATACAGCCTTACTTTGTATTTACAAATGCAAGCCCACGTATTATCATGTTAAAGTGTGTTAGTGAAAAAACCAAGTAAGAAAACTATAGTTGGTCAAGCGCGACCATATTATACCCTACATTACATTTGTATAGGGGCCGTATAAAAAAATAGATTGATAATATTTTAATTCAGTATAAGAGTTCGCGGCTAAGGTTTTAAAAAGGAGAAGTAATATTCGATTCAGTTATAGCCCAAAATGCCTAATCCGGAAGAAGATTTGTATGGGGGCTATGTAAAAAAATTAACCAATTATATTTTGATTCAGTATACTAGGTGAAAACATAAAGCGAGACCCATATAAAAAATTTAGTTAATATACTGTAATATTCGATTCAGTTATAGCTTGAAATGCTTATTCCGGAAGAACACTTGTATAAAAGCTATGGCAAAAAATGAACCAATCATCACCACTAACATAAGGCTTTGTGCCAGTACCAAAAAAACTTATCTGTGTCCAATTTCATTAAAATATCTTTCAAATTGCGACCTGTACTTTGATCACAAAAATACATAGACACCAAGCCGGACGGAGTGACGGACATACTTAAAAGAACTCAGAATTCGATCGGTATACATAAAGGTGGGTCTCAGACCATTATTTTTGGGCGTTAAAAAAAATCTGCACAAACGCATTATATCCATAACGCATATGTGGTGTGGGTATAAATAACATAAAACGTTTAAGGGTTGCCAGATTTAAACACAAAAATATAGTTACATATTAATATAAAGATACGTTTATAAAGGTAATATTGAGGACACAGCTGATGATGGATTCATCTAAATATTAAGATGAAATAAATTTTAGATCTATCTTTTTTGACCTTTACCTTCTCTAAAATAAAAAAAGAAGCGAATTTCTCAATTTGTATTAATAAACATACACTTATCATAAATTAATTTTTAAAACAAAAAATATTCATGTGTATAATTTTTTGGTTTATAAAATATATAATCAATATTACCTTTTTAACTTAAATCTAATAAAATATTTTATTCTATTTTCCTTTAGCATTTTTCCCTCACCCTGATGTCGCCAAATAGCAAATTATTCTTTGTGCTCTATCAAATCTGATGTCTGTATATCTGGCGTATTTGTTATATATTTTAAAAAATATCTGTCTTATTTGTGTTATGATTTATGTGGTAAACGGTTTATGTTTTCGGGAGATATGGAAAGATTTTAATAATAAATTTGTGCATAAACGGACAAGCACAAACAAATTTAAAAGCAACAAAAATAAATAAAATTGTTAAAAAAAAGTAGAAAATTTATTAAACAAAAATAAAATTTTTTTAAAATGTAAGTGATTTCTAAAAGTGTGTTTTTACATAATTTAGTTTTTAATTAGCTGAATTGAAAAACAAAAAATTAGATTCATGTTATGATTTGGTGGTAATAAATTTAAACCAATTTGTTAATCGTTAATGTAATTTTTTATGGTAATTATTATATGGTTTTCAAAAAATAACACTTAAATAATAAGATAAAAAAATAAAAGAAAAATTAAAGAAAAACCAACATTTTTATTGTCATACGTTTGCCAACTTTAAAGAATAAAAAAAAGTTAAATCGGTTCCAACCAGCACTTTTCAAATACATTACTTTAATGCAGTGACAATCGTTGTGTTTTAAAACAACTAACTAAAGGCCTTCTTACACTATTAGACAAGTCGTTGGAGTATTATTTTTTAATGTCAAATGAAAAAGTTTGGTGTTTTGTTTATGTCAAACCACTTTATATTAAGTTAAATGAAAGGCAAGCCTCATTTAAAAGTAATATATATGAGAGCCATAACGATATCAAGTTTCTATACGTAGATTTAAAAAACTTTTTCCAAACTCGAAATTTTTTTAAACAAAATTACTAAAATTTACCATTAGGGGATTCACAAGGTGTCCTATTACGTCCTATTGTCATATTGTTATAAAATTTCACAATGGTTTTGTTGAATTCCCCAAATATGTTTCTCATTAACGTAAAAAATTATATAAGGGACATTCCACGTAAAATGGCCTTAATACGGAAAACTTATTTTCCCCCTTTAAAAAGGTCGATTTTTAAATGCATAAAAGAGCATAGAAATGATCAAAATATAAATAACTTGGTTTGGATTTTATAAAAACGTAACACCCGTTACAGGTTTTTTTTTAAAAAAAAAGCATTTTTTTGTACAATTAAAGTACCTACCAATTACTATTACAAACACTTTAAATCACAAAGTTATTTGAAACAATTAAGAATTGAGCCCGTTCCCAAAAAAATCTAAAAAACACGATTTTAAAGTCAAAATCCTTTAAAATTTAAATTTATAAGGTCACACTCGTCACAGTTTTCTAGTGGTAATTTTAAGCAGAAATCATGTTGTTTCAGTGTCTATCTGATATTTAACGTAACAAAACATACCATTCCTCAAAAACGTATTCTTTTTAAAATTGCAATTTTGAAAATTTTCAGTTATTTACAAAAATTTGAGAGAAATGGTCACACCCATTACAATGTAATTGCCCATAAGTTATTTTTAAGGGGCTTTAAAGACGTTTAGCCCAGTTCCCTTGTGGTGAAAATTCGATCATATTGTTTGTCTAACACATTACAAGCCTACGTTGTATAATTTGGTTATCTTAAAAAATTCGCAAAATAATATATTTAAGGGCTGAATGTCCTGTGCACATATATTTTTAAAATGCGTATACGTAATATATATTCAACGTGTATATCACGTATACGTACCGGGATTCGTGTACATACTTCCGTTAGGGATGCCAAAGGGAATTAGTTTTTTTAAAACCTAGGATTCGAAATTTTAAAAACTAAAATTCCGAAATTTCATTGTAAAACAAAGCCGTTTGCAAATTCATCTATTTAAAAAAAAAAATTGCATAAATAAATCAACCATTTAGAGCTAAATCCTAGTAATCGGTATTGTGATTCAGGATTGGTCTTCCTAATTTTTAAAGAGAAATTTTAAATTAGGCAGTTTTAAGATACATGGAATTTAAAAACTTTTTAATTTTTAACCGAAAAATATTTATTTTTTTTTTGATAAGGCTTTGTTTAAATTTTTTTTAATTAAAATCAATATTTTATAATAACTTTTATTTATTCCGCTTTTTAGTTCCGTTTTGAAATAGTTAAGAATGGAAATTTTTATTAAAAATTAAGTTATTCCATTAATATCCAATTGTTATGCATTTTTGAGATCAGCTACCATTTCTCGTCAGCACTCTTTCTACTCGGTTTCGCTGTAAAATGTATCGAAATTACTTCGTTTTTAATACAAATTTCCATTCGCAGTTTTCACAATTTTAATAATGAACTTAAAACCAAATAAATAGAAAGGATTACCAGATACAGAAAAGTTTGAATAAATAAATATTTTATTTAAATAGTAGTTAAGAAAACTATTCTCGGTCGAGCACGACCATCTTATACTCTGTACCCTATAATTTATTTTATATTTAGCACAATCGCTTGCATCAATTTTAAGCAGGTACTTGATTTTAGAGTAAGCGCAACTAAGAGACAATTTGGTTGCTCAATTTAAAATAAGTTTTGCGCATGCGTAAATATATTTAATATGTATATGCATAAGATAATATATAAGCAAAATTTTGTGGAGGTAAATTAATATTTGAGCCAGTTATACTCTTAAAAGCTTATTTCAGAACAACATTTGCATAAGGGATATGCCAAAAAAAGTTGCCGAGTATAACCATAAGCAAAAGGCTTGTTCCCTATAGAAAAAGTTTTATTTGCTTAATTTTACAAAAATATCTTTAAAAACTCGTACTTTGATTACAAGAACACACGGACACTTACCTGGACGGGAATATTTTAATTGACTCAAAAAGTGAGTATCAGTCTTGCGGTATAATTTAAGGTACATAAATGCTCAACAAAATATATCTGTATGTGGTGTGGATAAAAACTATTATAAATTAATCATTATTTAATTACACCTGGATTTTTGTCCTTTAGAAAGTATACACTGTGTGGCACAAATTCTACATTGTTTTTGACTTATCAGTATGTTTGGGTGTATGTGTTAACCTTTACGATATTTTGAAAATATTGCCAAAGTGACGTTCAAAACAATTTTTGCACGAATTTCACATTTTTTTAAACAAACACTGAATGCTAAATTTACTAAAACTTAGATACATAATCTGTAAGAGTTTTAACGAAAAGTCTTTAATTATAAACAAAAATTAATTAATTAAATTTTAAAAACGCGAAAAACCCTCAATACATTTTTATAATACAAACGTAGGTCGCATTATAAAACCCTTTTTAAACATTTTTACAAGTTCCCGGGATTTTTAAATATTGAATTAAAAACTTTTAACGATATACTTACATATAATGTTATGCCAGTAAAAAAAGGACGCTTAACACACCTCAAATCTGCCGACAAGAACAAGTAATGTAAAAAAGGAAGAAGACAAATTTAAATAATTTATAACATTAAACAATTTTATCTTGCTTTTATATAAAAGTTTGTCATTCCATTTGTAATTTCTTTGTTATCCATTTTCGACCCCATTGACTATATATATTGAAATCCAGAAAAACCGCCCGATAACCAAGACTACCTCTGTTTATATTTTTACAATTTGAATATAAAAACCTCTACAACTACCCCGAAATTGTCCCGTACAATGTCCAATAGTTTTTCCCCACGAACATTTTTTTGAAACATACTTACACCCTTTTTTTCGCCCCCTAGCAGGGTTGCCAGACAAATTCAATAAAACTTTTATTTTAAATTGCTCCAGCAGCTTCCAGGGTTCTCCTGCAAAGGTAAAATGTAAGATCGACCCTAATTAATTCGTCCTTCCAAACATTTTTGTGGAACATACTTATCCTCTATCTCCAGCCCCTAACATGGTTACCATACAAAATTTAAAAAAAATATGGCAAAAACCTCTACAACTTCTCCGGAGTCGCTCCTATAGGAATAAAATGTATCACAGAGCCCCACTAGTTTCTCCTTCTAAACGTATTACTGGAGTATACTTACCCCCTATCTCCGTTACCTAATTGCGTTGCCATATACAATTTACAAAAATTTAATAAAAATGCCCACAACTTCCTCAGATGCGACCTTAGAGAAATAAAGTGTACGACCGACCCCCTTTGTTTTCCCTCTCAAACGTATTCCTAGAACAAACTTACCTGCTATCTCCACGCCCTAAAGGGGTTGCCATACAAAATTTGGAAAAATAGGCTACAAAACTCTACCACTTCCCCGGAGTCCCCACAAGAGGAATAAAATGTATTACAGGTCCCAATTAATTTTCTCTCCCAAACATATTCCTAGAACGTACCCCCTATCTCTATCACCTAAGGGGCTTGCCATACAAAATTTTAAAAAATTATAGTAGAAGCGCTACAAAATTTGAAAAAAAAATTAGGGTAAACTACTACAGCTGCCCTAATTACCCTGAGATGTTTAAAATATGACACCGACCCCTATTTAAAATAAGAAATATTTCATAAGTCCAATGTAAATGGTATCTAAGATTCGGCACAGCCAAATATAGCGCTCTTATTTGTTTTTAACTCCCTTTTGCTTATTTCTAGGTAACACATGCAAAATTTTGAGCGTAAAACACTTTTCATAACCACATTTGCAAACAAGCGTCTTTTGAAGAATATCCTCAAGAAAACTATAAAAATAAAACCCCTCACCACTTCAGCCGTAAGCAAGGTGACAACAAAATCATAAAAAAATTACAACAAAAAAAGATGTTGCCTTTACTTACCAAAAGCATGTGGTAATATTGTTAACATTAAAAGGTACTTGAATGTATGTATGGATAAATGGATGATACCACAGACATAAAAGAGCAAATGGATGTACAAATTTGTGGTTGATTGTGTCTTTTTATTTATTTTCCAAACTGGTGACTTAAGGTATGAGTCGATTTTTTTTTAAACTTAATGTTGTTGATTTAATTTATGAGATCACGAATTACAGTGACAATTTACATACAAATAAATTTAACAAATTTCCTAAAACCAACTTAATATATGAAATGTATGAGAAGTACATTTAAAATGTTTTTATTTTAGGCAAAACTCCAGACATTCATATTTTTTTAACTTCTTTGCTAAATTGCGAAAGTAAAATTGTTGTGAAAAACATTTAAATGCAACACGTTTGAAGGGTGTTAAATAAATGTAAATTTACCTTAATTTTTCTTATAAAGAACAGATCATTGGGATTTGCCACTACTGCAAATGAGATGTTTATTTTTATTTGCAAGAATAGACAGAGGATGTATCGTCACCTAAAATCTTAAAAACCCTTAAACTTAAAAAAGTTTTTATTAATAATCGTGCAGGGCACATATCTTTTTTTTTTAAATAAAGATTTTCCCAAGGAAGTTTTGAAGAGCGTTATAAAGTACTAAAATTGTTTTGACTTTAATATAAAATCTAAACCTCCTTGTTGCTTTTGAAGAATAGTATAACCAAGGTGCCTTTGTATTAGTTGGGGTATTATTTAAAAAGCTGCATACTTTATGTTTGTTTGCTTTTGTGTTTGTTTCTTGTTTTTGACATCGAGGTGTTTGTTCCCGGACTTTCAATGTAAAAATGCCATATGGTTGGTGGTGTTTTATATGTAGTATTTGCGCTACCACCTTGTATAGATTCACCTTGAGTGAAACAATATAAAAGTTACCGCCCTGCATAAAATTTTGGGCCACATGATTCACTTTAGAAATTTTAACTAGTTTACAGCATAGTCCTATGTAATGCAGTGCTGGACGATGCCATTGTCAAGGCGCATGTATACAGGTGGGAGCGGTTCTGCAAAAACAACTAAAATGGATGTACTAATGTCAGAAACAAATAACAAAAACTCACAAATTCTTTCTTCTTTTCTTTGAGCTTTTCTGAGATTCTATAGTTGTAGTTAGTAAAAAGAAAAAAAAAACATAAACATTAAACAAATTTTGAGAACTACACATTCGAAATACCGTTACTCAGCTGATTAACCGAGGCCACCTGTAATGAATGCGCCTTGGCCATTGTAAAACAGAAACTTAAAATGAAGCAGCAGGTATTCGTGTCTCAACGATTACATATTGAGTTGTCGTAGTTGTTAAAGTCGTCCTACCATAGAGTAGTTTTGAAACAACTCCGATGTAATGCAAATACGGGTTAAGTAGTTCAGCCCTGGGATATAATAATGTTAAATAAACCATGTGTTTTTACATACAATTGGGTATTTGATGGAGTAGTTCTTTGTCTTTATGGAATAGTCAGTCCATGGCGCAATAATGCATCAGGTGGTGGTAATTCTACAACAACAAAATTTGGTGAATAAAATTATCATTTTTGTTGTAGTTTTCGTTGGCTCAGGTATATAAAAGTAAACAACTTTGAGAACCCAGCCACGATTTATGCATGAAAAAAGTAGAGCAGCTATGCTCGTAGCACCACCTGATCAAATAATTTCACCATGGTGTTACGAGCACAGCTGATCTACTTTTGTCATGCATACATCGTGGCTAAGTTGTCAAAGTTGTTTACTTTTACTTTTATTTTTTTTGACACCTGAGCCAACGAAATCGAAAATTTTACACACCACAATTTTTTTGCAGAGTCACCACCACCTGATGCATTATTGCGCCATGTTCTAGTTGCGTTACTTGCAGAGCAGTTGTAAACGATGTTGCCAGCTTAGCTTTTCTGCATATTTTTCACCTTTCACCACCCTTTTTACCTTTTTGCCACACCTGCGTATTGTTGTCAGGGCTATCAGTTATGGCGACTTACGCCAAGAGTGGCGAATTTTTGGTGGTCTTGGCGATTGAAATTAAGCTTTGTGCGATTTTTTTTAGCAAATTGTGAAATTTTTGGTGTTTTAACTTTATTGGAGTTCATGAATTTGTAATAAAATTCTTTACATTGTTTGCGTTAGTTTCGATGATAAATATTCGGACAAAAAATTTGTTGTTCAGTTGTGTTTTTCAACCTTAATATTTTGAATAAATAAATTAACGTATGTATGTGTAAAGTAATCCCTTTATTAAAAAAAATTGTCTTTGACCCTGAATAAAATGCAACAATAAAATATCTTACGTTAACCGTGCTTTGTAATACTTAATAATAACTATGAATTATGATAATATTGCAGTAATTGAGCGATATGTTAATACATATGTATATTTTCCAAATCTCTCATTTGCCAGAACATTGACATAATTCAAAAAAGGCCCTTTCAAGAAAAACGGGTTTGAAGTTTTCGATTTGCTTACTTTTACCAGAAAGGACAAGCGGCATTTTCTCTTCCAATGCAAAAAGTAGAAACAATAAAAAAAATTAATTTTATAGGCAGTATAAAGCATAACACAAACAGTAGTTCTGCATCGTTAACTCCGAAAATGCATTTTTTAAGTTATGACATTCTTCTGGCAAATGATCGATATATTAAACTCATATTATCACGTTCACTTTAAATTCTAAATTAGATTTTGTTTGCTTCTTGAGTTAAATAAATTAAGTTTTTACATTGTCTATTTGCTATTCTATAAGAAGTTTGCTTAATTCGACAACCACTAAATCACTTTAAACATTTTTGCTTGAATACAATGTAATCGTAACAGTCGCAGTTTAATTCGTCGACGAATTGCGTAATGGCTTAAATGTGTATATGTACGTATAAATGCTTTGTAATTTTTAACATATTCATCATTCACTATATAATATTAAATTATTGTACAAAATTAATAAAATTTCGCTTAAATGTTTGTGCCTTTAACAATTCTGTAGTACATGTAAATATTTAGCATATTAAGTTGCTACCGGAGTTCACGTGCCAATGCGGATTTGTAAAGTATGGTTATAGCAGTTGCAATATACATATGTATGTGTGTATGTATGTATGTTTGGATATGTATGAGAATACAACATTTATTCAAATGCTCATATGAATGCAAAAGTTTCTTAGAATTAATCTACAAAGTTAACTGCAAAGATTTACATTTCAGATCTCGGTCTTGAGAACTAAGAGTTCAAAAGACATCCTGTTGACAACGAGTACAAGAACATAACAATTTTAATAACAAAAAATAATAATTAGTTTTTATTTTATATTTTCAACACTGATGAATTTATGATTTCTATGCACTTTGGCAAATTTAAACTCTCAATGACAAATTAATTAAGCAAGAAACAGTCGATTTTTGGGATGGTGCTCATTAAAAAAAATTTGAATTAGTTACCTAATGACAGATGGCCAATTTACATGACAGCATAATTTTTAATTTGTTTTTTTGCAATAATAACAAAGCAGTGCTTTATAAGAGGTTTGTTTGCACATGCAAGGTACAGTGCAAAAAAACCGAATATGTTCACATTTTCTTTAAACTTTTCACTAACACAATCAAACTTTTAAAATACCCTTAAAAACGTGTGCTAAAATTATGAAAGTACTTGCATGTCTACATAAATGTCTAAGGAGTTAATAATTATATATAATTATTAGAGGTCTGCAACGGATAAGTTTTAAAATAAATTTTCAAATTTAACGTAAATGAGAGTATGCACTTGTATTCGTTCGCAGTGTAAGAGTACGGAAGATAACTTAACCCTAAACTGTCAAACACAAACATTAATGAATTTTGAACAAAAGAAATATTTAAAAAGGTAAACCTAAATCAGAAAATACTACAAATAAAAACTACAACAAGTTCTTGTGCCAATACTTGGCACAATTTGTATTGTTTGCTTTGTTTTTGAAATGAAATAATTAGGGGATTCACAAGGTGTTCTATTAAAACCTATTGCCATAATCTTATAAAGGTTTACAATGGTTTAAAAACATTGTTGTTGTCTTTTATACAAAAATAGCTCTAAAAAATACTACATCGCATGGTATGTTTATTAAATTGCCATAACAATTCTACATACCCCTGCGCCGAGTGTCCAATAGTTGGGGAAGGGTTTAAACTATAGTAAAATTTTATAATATTATGGCAATAGGACATAATATAACAACTTAAAAATCCCCTAAATATGCTGCTTGTATTTGTGTGACGATGTGCAACGTTTTGTGTATATTTTGTTATATAAAAAAGAAATAGCAGGCTACATGGTGAAACTATTTGACCAGGTAGTGTTACGAGCACCGCTGATCTCCTTTTTTCATGCATAAATCGAGGCTGGGTTGTCAAAACTGTTTACTTTTACATATCTTTTTTTGACACCTGAGCCAACGAAAACTACAACAAAAACGATAATTTTATTCACCAAATTTTGTTGTTGAAAAATCACTACCACCTGATGCATTATTGCGCCATGGCAGGCTATGTTGTCATTATAATTTCTTTAAAAAATATTTAGGGGATTAACAAGGTGTCCTATTATGTTCTATTGTCATATTGTTATAAAATTTCACCATGGTTTTTTTGTTTTTTATACAAAAATAGTTCTTAAAAATACTACGTCGTTTAATATGCTTATTAAATTGTCACAACAACTCCAAAAACACCTGTGTTGAGTGTCCAATAGTTGGCAAATGTTTTAAAACCATTGTGGAAGTTTTATGACAATAGGACAAATAGAACACCTTGTTAATCCCCTAATTGTGTATGTTTTGTTTTTGCAACAAAAACAATCACTATATGTTTTATGTGTTTACATACACATTCATACATATCAAAAATAAATAAAAAAACCAGCCCCCCTGTTCTGTAACTGGCGAGAAGTTTTCGCAGCGAGAAATTTTTTTTATTGTCATAGTCTTCCGATTATTAACAGTGTGACTTAGATAATACATAAACTCTCATTATACAACGTTAGAAGTTAAAACAATTAAATTTATCGTGTTCATCCTGTCTTTTACAAGGCGACTATAAACTTTTCGATGCGAGAAGTTCTCACTAAAGTTACAGAACACAGGCACAGGAGAACTTAACCAACCACCAAATGTAATTTGTGTTTGTTTTTGATCAATTACTTTTGTGTGAACGAATATAGCCCTAGCTACTAGATCATCAACTTGAAATATTTTGGCAGAAAGAAAAAGAGAACAAGAAATCTCAAATAAAAATCTTTCAATTGACAGCGAATACATAGTTCAAGATTAGGACGTTCATAGAGTAAAATACTTAACTCAACAACAAGTTCAAATATATCCGTGCAGCTCTTTAATATATATTTAGCCAACTGCATTGCTTTGTTTTGTATTTGCGATCCATCGATAATTTAGTGTAATTTAGAGAGCTTTTCAGATTTAGCGGAATTATTTTTGGCAATGCTTTGGTTTTATTAAGCTACATTAATACAGCTGATTATGAATCGCTTTGATAAAGTAATTGTAATATTTATTTTTCATTATAAATAAACAATTAGTTATTGGTTGAACTTACTCACTTTAATTTATAAATTTTTTAAGAATTAAAATAACTACTAAAAAAATTGATATAAAACAAGTAAGAGCGCTATATTCGGCTGTGCCGAATCTTATATACCCTTCACATTGGTCTTTAAATATACCCAGCCGAGTAATTTTGTACTGCAAATAATATAATAAAAAACCTTGTGCGAGTTTTAAAGCCCATAGAAAAAATAACAAAATTTTAACGTTCGTATGAATAATAGAAATAGATGAAGAAGATTTGAGGTCGAGAGTTTTCAAAGTTTTCGACATTATTCATATTTAAAGGTTAATAAAACATATTAGATGTTCTAGTCCCCCTGCTCTTCACCAAGTTTTTCACCAAAATGTATGAATTATTTGATTATTACTTTTTGTAGAATATTCGAAGTCGATAGTAATAGTTTTCCAGAAGTAGCGTATCGAAAATTGTTAAAAAATTGTTAATTTGTATGGGAGCTACCCCTTCTTCACCCCCCATCCGAAAATCTTTTTCTTCAGAGCGTAGCCCTTAATGTCCAATTACTTTTTGTAGAACATTTGATGTGGATATCTGTTATAGTTTCTGAGATATAGCATATCGAAAATTTAACAAAAATTGTTAATATGTATGGGAGCTACCCCTTTTTTTGCCCCCACTCGAAAATTTTTTTCTTTAAAGCGTAGCCCTTAGCGTGCAATTACTTTTTGTAGAACGTTTCATTTCGATATCTGTTATAGTTTCCCAGATATAGCTTATAGAATATTTTATTATAATTGTCGATTTGTATGGGAGCTACCCCTTTTTTTGCCCCCACTCGAAAATTTTTTTCTTTAAAGCGTAGCCCTTAGCGTGCAATTACTTTTTGTAGAACATTTCATTTCGATATCTGTTAAAGTTTCCGAGATATAGCGTATCGAATATTTGATAATAATTGTCGATTTGTATGGGAGCTACCCCTTTTTTTGCCCCCACCCAAAAAATTTTTTCTCTAAGGCGTAGCCCTTAGCGTGCAATTACTTTTTTTAGAACATTTCGTTTCGATATCTGTTACAGTTTCCGAGATATAGCGTATCGAATATTTTATAATAATTGTCGATTTGTATGGGAGCTACCCCTTTTTTTGCCCCCACTCGAAAATTTTTTTCTTTAAAACGTAGCCCTTAGCGTGCAATTACTTTTTGTGGAACATTTCATTTCGATATCTGTTATAGTTTCCGAGATATAGCGTATCGAATATTTGATAATAATTGTCGATTTGTATGGGAGCTACCCCTTTTTTTGCCCCCACCCAAAAAATTTTTTCTTTAAGGCGTAGACCTTAGCGTGAGTTACTTTTTGTGGAACATTTCGTTTCGATATCTGTTATAGTTTCCGAGATATAGCGTATCGAATATTTGATAATAATTGTCGATTTGTATGGGAGCTACCCCTTTTTTTGCCCCCACCCAAAAAATTTTTTCTCTAAGGCGTAGCCCTTAGCGTGCAATTACTTTTTTTAGAACATTTCATTTCGATATCTGTTATAGTTTCCGAGATATAGCGTATCGAATATTTGAAAATAACTGTCGATTTGTATGGGAGCTACCCCTTTTTTTGCCCCCACCCAAAAAATTTTTTCTCTAAGGCGTAGCCCTTAGCGTGCAATTACTTTTTTTAGAACATTTCATTTCGATATCTGTTATAGTTTCCGAGATATAGCGTATCGAATATTTGAAAATAATTGTCGATTTGTATGGGAGCTACCCCTTTTTTTGCCCCCACCCAAAAAATTTTTTCTCTAAGGCGTAGCCCTTAGCGTGCAATTACTTTTTGTAGAACATTTCATTTCGATATCTGTTATAGTTTCCGAGATATAGCGTATCGAATATTTGAAAATAACTGTCGATTTGTATGGGAGCTACCCTTTTTTTTGCCCCCACCCAAAAAATTTTTTCTTTAAGGCGTAGTCCTTAGCATGCAATTACTTTTTGTAGAACATTTTAAGTCGATAGCTGTTATAGTTTACGAGATATAGCGCATAAAATATTTCACCAAATTTGTGCAATTGTAGAAAAAATACCCCTTCCCCTGGTCCTATCTGAAAAAAATTTTTCCATTATTAAGGTCCCTTCTTTAGGAGTATCCGTGCCAAGTTTTGTGGCAAGAGTGACTATACTTACTGAGATATATAGGGATATATGCACGGATTTTGTCCTAAAAAAAATGGGTTACTCTGGGTTTTCGCTTATATCTCGGTCAATAGTGAACCGATTTTATTGATTTTAAATAGCGATTGTCTCCAGGATATTTGTGATAGTTTGACACCATTAACTGGTCTGTATCTTTTTATTTGACTCCGGAAACTTGATTTCAACAGACGGACAGACGGACAGACGGACAGACGGACAGACGGACAGACGGACATCGCTAAATCGACTTCCCTATCTATAAGGATCCAGAATATATATACTTTATGGGGTCGCAAATGAATAATAAAGAAATTACAAACGGAATGACAAAGTGATATATACCCTATCACTATGTGAAGGGTATAAAAACCATCAACACGTATTTGCTACCTAACAGAACATAAAGAAACTGAAACATACCATTGCTCTGCCAGTGTCATATTAACGTTTTGTTCAAATCGTTGGATAACGATGACTTGTCCTAGGTAAATCTTTTCTTACCTAGTAAGTTAGCAAAAAATATTGAAGAAAAAGAAACTATTGTTAGTTTTTGGACGAATAACTAGTTATTTTTGTTTGAGCTGTCCCGAAAACGGAATTAGTCGCATACAAATGAGCTTAGAAAAATCAAGCATTTACTAGTGGCCAAATATTAATTTTAGTTTTTCCAACTTTTGCTTAGTTAACACAAAGCTACCGAATTAGCGGAATTAGTATTATTCCTGAAAAAACTTCTTTGATAAGTGGATTAGAAAAAGTATTTTATTTTGTTTTAGTCTCCTCAACTACTAATATTATTAGTTTAAACTTATTCTTTTTCGATTTTTGTCTCGTATACATATCAAGGTACACCCGGATACACTTCTGTATTTCCTTTTTGTGTTTAAGAAAGTGAATGTCAAGCAATTTTTAATTTCAAACAAAATAAATCTGACAATCACTTTTATAAAATTTAAAGACGAATTCGAAATCAGCTGGGTTCTTTACACTACCTGCATTAGTGTACCCTTAAACATATTTTAAACTTAAATATAAAGTTCAAATCAAATTGTTAATTTATAAAGTTTTTTATGTAATTTGCGAACAAGTGATGGTTATTGTTGGCAGATGAGTAATTATGGTACCTTTACATATGTACATACAAAATGTTCGGAGCAGCATACAATTCTAATGTTTTTCTTCAAAACCATGATGCTCGTGCGTCCGTTTTACATTGACATTAAGCGTATGACTTGATTTATATTATTGACCATTCACATTAAACAAACTGACCACCATGGCTTAATTGAACTAGCACGATCAATGGCACAGTTTCGTTTTTCTTTTGTTTACTTCTGCCTCATTTGATCAATGTCAGTGATTTACGATGCAGCAAAGACAGCAATATGTGATTGTATTGGGCATTTATGTGAATGTGAAAAACGTAATAATTTGACCATCTTTGGGATTACATTTTATATAAGGAATTTTCGTACGCCGGCAAACATTTGAATAAGTAGAGGATACAAAAAAAGTAAATTATGTTTTTTTTCCTGTTGCTAACTGACCAAAACCTAAAAAGAAAACCCACTTTTGATTGCATTGTAATTAACTTTAAAAACATTGAAAGAACTTTTTCAAGTTTCTGTCTAAACTAAAAAGTATATTGCAAAACAAAAAGAACCTCAAAAAGTGGAAGTAAATTAAATTGAAATCAATATAAACATTTGAGTGGTTAAAAAAACTGCATAATATTTTTTTTACGCCAACAGTTCTTAAGTTTTTTATTATTATTATGATACTTTTTAGATGTACATATGTATGTGTGTAAATAGTAGTAAAAAATTATTATAAGAAGTATGAAATATATATATATCAAGGCGAATTCATAGAAGGTGGTCTCAACAAATCAGCTGACTATTTTTGCTCGTGCAATTTTCCTCGCAATGTGTCAAAAGTTTGTCTATGTGCTTCTTCTTGATTTAAAAGAAATTACGCGTCGGTTAGATTATTAAACTAAAAATTAAAAAAAGTGTTCTTAATTAACAAATAGTAAAACCAAATGATGCGTTCTTGTGCTTTGTGCAAAAAAAAAACACTGTAAAATTAATTTTATTCACGTTTTTCTTCTGCAAATAATTTGTGTTTTTTTTTTTAATAATGCCATATATAAATAATTTGTGTTTTTTTTTTCAATGATGCCATATTTGTGTTTGACATTTTAGGTACGACTTTTTCGCCTGCGTCCACCTTGTGTGAATTCGCCTTGTATATATATATATGCTTAACGTTCATTTTAAACATAATAAATTTTAATAGAAATATGGCAGCTTTATGTGGTGTACACACGCCCTTAATTAACCTTTTTGACATTTTCTTTCTGCATTCTGAAGTGTGCACCGGAAAAGCAAGAAAAAGTTGCTGGTAGATAACAAATAATATACAAATTATAGACTTTTGCATTAAATTGTAGAATACAATTTTTTAATACAAAAGAAGTATAATTAAAATGTTTGCCCTTAGTCGCAATATCAGCAATAGAGTCAAGTAAGTTGAAAACAAATCGGAGCACTATTTTAAAGTAAAATGATTACATAAATTTTGGAGACCTTTGTTTAATAATATAAAACATATTTTAAGCACATTTTAATGCACATAAACAACTAAAAAACCTTTTCCAGAACTGCGATACGTGGTAAACATACTTTACCACAATTACCGTACGACTATGCTGCTTTGGAACCAATTGTCTGCCGTGAGATAATGGAACTGCATCACACCAAACATCATCAGACCTATGTTAACAATCTAAATGCCGCTGAAGAACAATTGGGAGAAGCTAAGAGCAAGAATGATGTAACCAAAATTATTAGCTTGGCTCCAGCTTTGCGTTTTAATGGTGGTGGCCACATTAACCACTCAATCTTTTGGCAAAATCTTACACCTGAAAAGACTCAACCCTCCTCTGATTTAAAAAAAGCCATTGAAGAACAATTCAAGGGTTTTGATCAATTTAAGAAAGATTTCACAGCGTTGACAGTCGCCGTTCAAGGATCCGGTTGGGGTTGGTTGGGTTACAACAAGAAAACACAAAAGTTGCAAATTGTTGCCATGCCCAATCAAGATCCTTTAGAAGCAAGCACTGGTAATTGATTAAAAAAAATAAATAAATATTTTATCATAAAATAATTTAATAAATTATTGTTTATGTCAGGTCTAATTCCCCTTTTTGGCATTGATGTTTGGGAACATGCCTATTATTTGCAATATAAAAATCTGCGTCCCTCTTACGTTGAGGCAATATGGGATATTGCCAATTGGAATGACATCTCTAAACGTTTCGCCGATGCTCATAAATAAATTAAAACAGCGCAGGCGTTGTTTCTGTGTTTAAACATACAACAATTCATGCAAAAAACATAAATAACTACATTTAACTATATAAAAACATAAAAGTTTCAAAATACATACCAAAGAATTGTTGAAAATTTATTGAAAAGAACGTAGCGAAAAGCGTTGAAAAATATGCATACATTGTAAGCTCACAATTAAAAATTTAAACTGCATAAATATTTTTTCTTTGCAAAATGTATAATGTTTTAAATTTTTTCAATTACTTAGGATTGAAACCCAGTTCATCTCTGAATTGTACCTCAATATGAAAAATATGAATAATATAATTTCTTTTCAAGAAGTGCTAGCGAAAAGCTTAAGCGGAACTTAGAAAAGAATTGCACTCGGTTAGTATTGGAAAATTATTGAAAATTTCTGATTCTTCAATAGAAATTATAAAGTAAAAGAGAAAATCCTGTTTTGAATTACATTTTTTTGGCGGAATATATGTATTTACTCTTTGAATTTTTATGTAAAAGTATTTCTGTGCTGGAATCGGTCTTCCTTAACTTTCTTGTACTGCTGTTTCTTCTCTTTAAAATTCTAAAAACCAAAATTATAGCTTTCTCTAAGTTATAAATAGGACACTCACAATTAAAAATCACTATTTGGATTAAACTTTACCATTAAAATTTTAATAGAACCTTGAAAGAGCCATTATGTATTTTTAATTACTTGTTCTCACTTGTTCAAGGCTCTTATCTATATTATGACATATTTATAAACAAAATAAATATGGAAAATCAACTGCAATCGCCTTCTAAGGTGTATATAAGGGAATTTGCTTGTTGAAAGCATTTTTGTAGGGAATTTGAGCTGTTTTAAATTAAGTTCACATTTTTCTATTGTTAATTCCTCTAAATACACTTTTAAAAATAATCTCATCTGGCAGCACCATAGTATTTCATATTAAAAAGTGCGAATCACGTAATCAAAACAAAAATGAATAAGATAACAATAATCAGCTGTGTACTTTTAAAATATTTGTTATGCTTAGTTTTTTGTAATTCGCTTCAACTTTGGGAAAGAAATGGAAATTATTTACTAAATTCCAATAAACAAGGACTTGCGCAATAATAAAAAAAAAAACAAAGTAAATAATAATGGAAAGATAAAACACTCTGATAGACTAACGCACTTGTTACAATCTCCTTGATTAAAGCAAATCCTAAAAAACCTACGAAAAAGTCTCAGGGAAGAAAGAAAATGCGCAAAAAGTATATTTAAGAGAGTTTTTTTTTAATTCCACAAGAAAAGCTGAGCTCAAACAGCGAAAGGATACGAATTCCTAATTTGCAATGAGTTGGCAGAACTACGTTGTTCGTCTGTGAAAACGGTACACGGTCATATGCGGTTCGAAGTGAAATTAAATTTATTAAACGGATTAAAATAAATTTATTGTCTTTTAAAGCTAATTTAATTGAATAAAATAAAAGCTTTTAAAAAAGCAAAGAAAGTGCGTGTGTTTTAAAAGTGCAGTGGCCCTTAAAAAAATTAAGGAAAAAATTAAAATAAACTTTAAACCGAAAAACAAAGTTTGTGTCAAGAAATTTGCTAATAAATTTGAAACTTTAGCAAATTAGTATCTAAAAAATATCGATTTATTAAATCGAAAATTTTCTTTCTTACAAGGAGGTAAGTTTTTTTTTTGTTAAAATTTTTAAAATGAAAAATGTTCATATATACTATTGTGAAAAATCAATTTTCCTTTAGCTTCACAGATGCATTCCACATTCCACGCCAAGTGGTTGGTAATTGTTTCTGTTTCTTTTGTGGTAAAAACTTTTCTACCTAAGTAGTAGGTACTCGTATGTTTCTTTTTTTAGGATCCTTATGCTAACCAATAATTAAGTTTTTAATTATTCTAGGCAAAATTAATAATAATAAGTTGGTAAACAATAAACGTCGTCATTAAAACGTTATAATTGACTGAATTGAACTACTATCATCACAGACATTAGCATAAAAAGATGACTAATGAACTTAATAACTGCTTTAACATAGGTATTTTCTTTGAACTTGAAATTACATACATAAATAACTGTATGTGCACTCATAGTAATCTTCAAACAGTTGTGATAGATTTTGTGTGATAATTTAATTTATCTTGCATTACTTTTCATTAATAATGGCATTGCGCTTTGCCTAAAAAAAAGTAGTTCTGTAAACTGTTTAAAAAATTTTACTTACAAAAAATTTAATAAATGACTTATAAAATCAGAATACCCGGTATATAACTTAATTTATTTGTTCCATTCATACACTTTTTAAACAATTTTACTCAAAAAGTCACTTATTTGATACAAAAGGAAAGCAAGGGAAGGGAAGGGATTACTGGTATCGAGATTGTTTTCTTACCTAAGATATACATACGAGAGTAGAGCTTATATGGGATCCATTGTAAATTATGTATAATAATGTTCAGCTTAAATACTTTGCACTTGAGGTTCTCAAGTAATGCAAATTTAGAAATCTTGTATTCGAGGCGGTTTTGGTTATAGTTATATGAAAATATGAAGTGGATCATATTTAAATTCCGCATAACAGTTAGTTGTGAAGAATTTGTAAATGCCTACACCCGGGGGAACGTTTCTATGGGAAAATAGATCGGTCATCATTATTTTCCACAGGCTTATTTCATATAATAAAAAATTATCTATTTTAAATGTTATCAAAATACTTTAAAAATTGCGATCTGTACTTTGTACAAGTATACATGGAGACCTAGCCAGACGGATCTTCATGCTTTACTCGACTCAAATAGCAGCTCAAAGTTGACCGGTATTATTTAAGGTGAATTTAAGACTGTTATTTTGGTTTTAAATTTAAACATTTGAAAAAAACGCATTACACCCCTATCAAGTATTTGGTGTGTGTATAAAAAAGGCTTGTAAAAGAAGTGGTCCGACAATAATTAAAAAAAAAAAAGGATTTGCATTTATATCCTTAAATAATTGGCAAAGTTATGACAAATTATTAGAAGAAGCTTACTCAGTGTATTAACAACTGAGACAACCTCGGGATTAAAGAAATATTTTAATCCTATTGATAAACTTCTCCAAATACCAAGAGACTTATTGATTTTGTTCATTTTTTTAATTGCGGCCTGTATTTTGAAAACAAGTATTAATAGAAACCAAACCAGACGGACGGTTATCAACTCAGGAAATGGTAAGATGTAAGTCGGTCGATATAAATATTGTTTTCAAGTATTACAAACATTTACACAAACACATAGTATCCCCACTTACCACTTGCTTATATGTTCTTACTTTCTCACGTATGTACATATGTGTTTACTTTTGTTTGTATGCAAGCTCGCATTCTGGAAAACTCAAATCAAATACTTTTACTTTAATACACACAAGTAAGAAAACGCTCGCTTATTGCATTCATTTAGTAAATTCAAAAACTACGCCAAAATTAGGAAATGGAAAACTGACAATAAATATTTTTTGCTGCTGCTCACTAGTTTAATCAGAAAACGAAAAGAAATTTATTGGCTCATGACAAAAACAAATACAAACAGTAAGAAATGATTATATAAGTAACACATTGCAAGTCAAACAGAAAACCAACATAAATTGTACAAGATAATTAATTTTCCTGTTTACTTGGGGGGTTAAACGCTCAAAATTTGCCTTTCACACACACACACACAGCTTCTAACAGTGCCCGAAAAACATTAAATGAATAAACAGTTATTTAAAAAGAATCTTGACACATGTACAAAGGATCTTACACCAACTAGAACGTTTAATTCTATATCGAATACGCTAGAGTTGTTTCGGTCACGAAGGACCTAGTTCAATTGAACGATCCTTCTCACTCTGAGCGGTTGAAATAGTTCTATTGATGTCACTCTTTTTTTTTTTTGTTTTAATATATTTAAATTTTTCAGTTCTTTAAACAATAGGTGTGTTCATTTACAGAAAATTATCAATAATTTTCGACAATTATTACTACACCATTTCCAATTGCATTTCAGAACTTTCTAATTGTATTTCAGAAATTTCTAATTCGATTTCAGAAATTTCTAATTCAATTTCAGAAATTTCTAATTCAATTTCAGAAATTTCTATTTCAATTTCAGAAATTTCTAACTCAATTTCAGAAATTTCTATTTCAATTTCAGAAAATTCTAGTTTAATTTCAGAAATTTCTATTTGTATTTTAGAATTTTCTATTTGTATTTCAGAATTTTCTATTTGTATTTCAGAATTTTCTAATTGTATTTCAGAATTTTCCATTTGTATTTCAGAAATTTCTATTTGTATTTCAGAATTTTCCATTTAAAATTCAAATAGAAATTTCTGAAATACAAATGGAAAATTCTGAAATACAATTAGAAAATTCTGAAATACAAATAGAAAATTCTGAAATACAAATAGAAAATTCTGAAACACAAATAGAAGTCTCTGAAATCGAATTAGAATTTTCTGAAATTGAAATAGAAATTTCTGAAATTGAATTAGAAATTTCTGAAATTGAATTAGAAATTTCTGAAATTATATTAAAAATTTCTGAAATTAAATTAGAAATTTCTGAAAATGAATTAGAAATTTCTGAAATACAATTAGAAATTTCTGAAATACAATTAGAAAGTTCTGAAATACAATTGGAAATGGTGTAGTAAGTGTTCACGTACACAAAAAATTATCAGCTAGAGAGCCAAAAAAGAGCGTAATATGTTTAGAAACAAAAATGTTTCTGATAATTTCTACTGGTAAAAATTTTACTATCAGAAATTATTCAAACAGTCTTTCTGTCATTATGCTTTGAAAAAAAATTTACCTTAGATCCTTTTTATGAATTTATTTTTTTTATTTTTTATTTATTTTTATGAACAATTGCTCTTTGAATTCCGAGTGTGGTTGCTCTTTTCCGTGTTGAAAGTCGCGGATTTTCACGTAAATTGCTCTTCACCAGTTAAATGCTTTTTGGAGTCCTTGAAGATCGACTGGGTCCTTGCCTTGGGACATTATTTGCCGAAGCAGTTGCGTGGGATATTTGCACCTACGAACCAATAAAATTTACACTCGGTCTATCACGTGTTCGCCGAATACCGAACTTTAAACAAAATTGTCGACAAGCAATTACGTAAGAACCGTTACTCTTAACAAATGTCTCCACAGCGAACGCGCGATGTTCTCTTGTCCACTTCAACATTGTGACTGACAAACCCGCTCAATCGGTGATTCCAACGGCGCCACCCTCCCTTCGCACCATGTATTACTTTTTTAAACAAATCGTATTTAAAACCATAAATTTGCCGCCAGACACCCTGTAGAATTAAAAAAAACAGGTTACGCTTTTGTTTCTCATTAAGGAAACTCTTAATTTGTTATAAATATTTAAAGCAGGAGCGGGGAGTGGAGAAGGAGGGAGGAGAGTCAAAAAACAAATTCGTATGCAATTCATACATATTTATGTACATACTTATGTATACTTAAACATATGTTTCTAAAACATAAATAAACAGAAAAAGTAAAATGAATAACTGACGATTCGCCTACACGGCATCTAGTAAATATCACTTTTTTGCCAGAACAACGTCATAACTAAAAAATATATTTTTGGAGTTAACTATACAGAATTATTGGTTATGTTCTGCTTTATACTCTGGATAAATTGTATATTTTAATTTTTTAAACTTACTGCTTTTGAAGAGAAAATGACGCTTGTCCTCTCTAGTAAATGTAAGCAAATCAAAAACTTAAAGTGCGTTTTTCTCGAAATGGCTTTTTTTGAATTATGACGTTGTTCTGGCAAATGAACGATATACACTTGTCCATATATACACATACAAATTTACATACATATGTACATATTTTTATGTCGCCACTTGTCTCTGTCAACTACTAAATAAACCTACGCTCTTCTCTTGGAGCAATAGTTATAGCCAGTGTTACCAACCCTAACTACTTTAAGGAAAATTTAACCCACTATTAAAGTCTCGGGTTCAGACTTTCATAAAAATACAAAATATTTTTTAAAATAGTTTTTTTTCCGTAAAAAAAGTTGGGCAGTCTTTTCTCATTTAAGAATATTTTATGCAAAACTCCTGAAAACCTTGGAAGGAAGTGCACCTCTAGGTAGGGTTAGAACTAACATATTATCCTTTTATATCATAACAAATTTACAGTTAGCATCATTGCTTGCAGACCTATTTCAAAAGCTGTTTATTAGTTTTAGTTGTTGTTGCTGCTATTATTTTCATTCACTTGTTATTTTTACCCCTCATTTGCTAGTGAGCAATAGAAGTTTAAGGATTAAAAGCAAATAAACTTAAAAATGAAGAAGGATGATTGTTTTTTATACATGTATGAAAAAATGTACATGTACTTACTTGCAAATGCATGTGGACTGTAATAAAATGGGAAATCTATGCAGTAGTTGTAGCAAATAAAAAGAAACAAAAATTAAAGTATTGACTTGGGGAAAAAATATTGAAACGTAGAGAATGGGGAACACTATTTGATGACTCATAATTTTGCTTTACTTATGTTTTGTTTGGGGTTTATGTATCAGTTTTAGTTTATTTTTATGCCAAACTAAACCTTTTTTGTACCAAGAAAATACAGGAAAACTGAAAGGAGTTTACAATAATAAATTTAAGAGTCTAGTTCAAAAAGAAAATCAAACAAAAATAATTCAAAAAAAAAAAAATTAAAAGTTTTAAAAGTTTTGGAAAATTATTTTGCCACAAATATTTATTTTTATAGAAAAACCTCCGTTTTTTTACATCTGCTTTTCTTTTGTTTTTTAAAATTAGGGAAATACTTTACTAACCTACTTACCTAATAAAAACATTTCACAGGGTAATTTAAGAGGAATTAAGGTCCTTTCACAACGTCATGCATTATTACCAGGAATATTATTTCGCTTTCAGGTTAAGCTCACATACGGGAGTTGAGCTTACATACGACCCATGGAAATTTATGAACCGATTGAGAAGAAATTGTTCTTTTAAGGTTCTTTTTTGTGTGTGTTTAACTAAAAGAGGGAACTGGCATTGCGTCCTTATTTTACCATTCCCTGTTTTAAAGCAACAACAACGCAAATTGTTATTTATTTTACACTTTCTGCGAATGTTGTAACCAATGATTTTCCACTCAAAGATTAGTCACAAAAACAGAAATATCGATCATATCTAGCTGATGACCAATATATACTTATGTGGCAAATATAATTTCGTGTTCAGGGGGCAAATTATGGCAACCAATTCGTATGGAAATTGAAAAGTTCTTATTAGAATTCCTAAACAGAAAGCATTGACAATTTTATCATTTGAGTTAAATTTCGATACACATCGAATGCCGTACTTTTCCCCCAGCAACTGAGCAACCCTAACACATTTCGGTAGTTCAATTTCTGTTAAAAAGACTTAAGTTATATCTTGATATTAATATGTACCTTTTTGCAATTCAAAAAGCTAAAATTTTTTCCAGAGTAGAACTTGCATTAGCAAAAGCGAATGCACTAAACATCTTTTATGAAACTTTCAGCAATAATTTTTTAGCGTATTAGAAAAAAATATAAATGTTTATTATAACACTGAATTTAAAAAAAAAAAATGAAACTAAATTGCTTAGATGGCTATTACAGAACGTTTGTTCCATTAGCCGAACTTTGAATTGATCTCCAAGCGCTTCGATCTTCTGCGCTTCTGGTCCATAGATTTGCTTACCAAAGTTTAAAATGTTGAATGTTGTATTTACGGCAAAAAATAGAGTATTTGTGTGGGGGCTACTGCTTCCCTGGCTCCTGCCCTTCTATTTTTTTTCCACAATATGGGTAATGCTATACAATTATTTTATAGTAAGTCTTAAGTCGATAGCTATTATGGTTTCTAAATTGTAATGTATTAAAAATTTAATAAAAATGGTTCATTCGTATGGGGGCTACTCCTCTCCCTGCTCCTTTATAACTACAGTAGACTCGCGGTAACAAAAACACCGCCTTACGTGAACACCGGATAACATGAACATCATTTTTTTTACACTAACTACTCTGTAGCGTGAACACGGCGAGAAAGCCCTATAGCGTGATCAAATTTTAAATGCATTGAACATAGAAGTCGTTGTTTTGTTCTACATTTGTAAGTTATCAAAACTGTTTTTATAATGAAAAGGGACATATGCATTATTTTAGAAGTTGCTACCTGACAGAAAAAACGTATTTTTTCAAGAAAAAAAAAAAATGCTCCTGAACAGCAGTCACTTTTTTAGCTTGAACAAATGCAACAGGGGTACATTAACTTAAACTTCTTGTGATTGAAAAGGCAAATAATCCTTCCTATTGAAGAAACTTTGAATCTCCTGTGGACTGCAATTACTTTAAATCGTCATGGATGGCAGCTGCCATTTTTAAAAATTGGTTTCACCATTTATTTTTACCAATGGTAAAGTTTCCTTGATTTTAGAGAATAAACCTCTGCTGTTGATAGATAATGATCCATCTCATCATCCCGAAAATGTATTGGGATCAGACGACGATTTTATAGTTGAAATGTTTATGCCACCAAACGTCACGCCGCTCATACAGCCTATAGATCAAAATGCCATAAGACTTACAAAACTTTACTACAGAAGCATTGTGTAAGCAATTGTTGTAGTCACAGGACAAACGTTAATTAATGCTTAAAAAAATTGAGTTAAGGGACGCAATTGGCTATTTAAATTCAGCTTGGAAACAGTAGCAAAATGCTGGACGAGCATTTGGAGCTCTTTAGAGGACAAAGAAGACTGTGAAGAGGATATCCCATTATCTATTTTGAGAAAAAGGATTTGTTCGGCAATAACGTTCAACAAGAACATGCAATAGAACTTCTTCATATAATTAATCCAGAGGCTTGAACCTTTTCTTTCAAATTGTATAGTTGCAGTTTAGTTTTTTATTTGATAATATCCATAAAAAGACTGAAGATTTACCAAACACAACCGAAACGAAGGAAGTTTTGACCAGTGATAAAAGTGAAAGCGATAACAGTATTCTGGAGAGAGCACGTGCCAGAATAGAGCCTTGTGAAATAATCAATATTTTCACTAAAGCTTTGGAATGAGCGGAAGATAAAAACATAAGTCACACAGATATCATTGTACTTAAACGTGCTTAGCAATTTGCCAAAAAGGAAAATCCTTAACAAAACATGTGTACATTACAATCTTAACACACAAAAATATATAAATTCAAGCTAAAACGCCCGTCTAATTTATTTAGAAAACTAAAAGAGTTTCACCTTCGTTAACATAAACAGTTCACGCTACCGCGAGTCTACTGTAATTTTTCTTTCAAAATTTACACATTATACCAAAACTCCACTGCAGCAGGTTTGAAATCAATAGCTCTAATAATAAAAAATTTATAAAATGCAAAAAATTTGATGGGAGCTTTTACTTCCCTTGCTCCTTTCCAAAAAAAACAAATTTTCCTAATTTAGCCCGCCATTTTCAAAGTATCTGCGCCAAGCTTTAAAGCAATAGTGGCAGTAAGCTTAATGGCCTTCCATGTCTTTAAAGGACCAGAATGTATATTACAGAAATTACGAACGGAAGGATAAACTGATACATACATACCCTTATCAGTATGTAAAGGGTGTTAAAAAAACAATAAAAAGAATTGGGTACATAGAGGATCCACCTTCAATTATACCGAACGACTCCGAATCACTCCCAGAGTCGATCAAAGCTAGGGTGTCCTCTGCTTGTTCGATGGGTTGGGTGTCTATGTTTTCTTGTGAGCAATATTCAGATCGCATTTTCAAAATATTTTGATCAAATGTGACACAGATAAGTCTGTTAATAAAAGGACCAACCTTTTGAAACTAGGGATAATCGAATCATACAAATTTCCCTCCCGGAATAACGTGCTGCTTAAAATAAAAAGCTTTGTGGCTCAGGGTATAACATAATCAGGCTTGCTTAACCATAACTTTTTAACTTGCCTTAAACGTTATTTATTTATTTAATATCTATCTTGTTAGTTGGTCATTACTATGAGTTGTATTAGTTGTAAATATATTCTTAGAAGTTTTTGTTAAACTGGTGCCGAGAAGTCGTATAAAAATAATTACGTTTAATATTCCTACTTTTTACAATAATTTCAAATACAACCTTATTCATTCCACTTTAATTGTCCTTTGACTAAAACCACAATACGTAGAAAGAAATGGGGTGCATTATGTAGTGCAATACATATGTATGTAAGTACAAACACATACTCAACTGCAGTCAGTATTACTCATTACTCTATCAGGTTATATCGATGTAAGTTGTATCTCGATTAATTTGTGGGGAACAAAATGTGGCGTGGGGTTTATTTTTCTTTGATGTCATTTAGATCCTTATGATTATGAAAAACTTTAGTTGTTGTTGTTATTCATTTGCATTTCAGTATATAGAAACGAGTATGTTTTTTGTTTGTTTGCTGTGTTGGTTTCTCAAGTCTGGTTGTTTATGTCAGAAAAAATAATGAAAATGCTACGCCTGAGAGAAATGCATGAATGTTTACATTTAAGCCATTTTTTTCCTCCTCTGATATTATTGCAGCCTATATTTGCTTTTGAATTTGTAGAAATAAATAATTTTTTTTTTAGCAACTTTGTTAGTAGATTCTTTTTAGAAGTGCAACATCTACTTGTTAAAGGAAAATTCTTTTTTTTCGTTTTTGTGTTTTTAGCACAGTTTACCAGAGTAATAAAACAATGGGGTTGCTTTCACTTGTTGTTGTTGTTGCTAGTTTTTTTTTTATAAATTTGAGGTTTATAATTAGAATATGCATTGAAATAGATCATATGTTGAAAAAAGACATTTTTAATTTATATCTTTAAATTGTAGATCCATAAAAGCGAAGCAAAAAATTATAACTTTAAATATATATAAATTATACAGGGTGTCTGGTCGCAAATTTATATTTTTAAATTCGATTATTTCAAAAAGGGATAAAAGGATAAAGGGTCGAGTGAGCATCACGCCTTCGCTAAGGACTAATTTTTTAAGAGTAATGATTTTTACGATATTGCTCTTCGACAATTTTGTTCAAAGTTCGGCATTTGGCGAATACGTAATGGACCGAGTTTAAATTTAATTCGTTCGTGGGTGCAGAGTTTCCACATAACTGCTTCGGCTTTTTATGTCCCATGATCAGGGCCTAGTCGATCTTCAAGGACTCTCAAAAACATTCAACTGGTTAAAAGTAGTTTACGCGAAAATCCGCGACTTTCAATACGAAAAAGAGCAGCCTCACTGGGACTTCCAAGAGCAATTATTCATGAAATTTCAAAAAAAAAAGATCTGAAGTATCCTTTAAAATTATTTTTAAACGATGTTGAAGCGTTTTCGCACTGTTAATCCCATTTTTTGGAGCTTGGAGCGACAAGGCTCATTTTCAGTTAAACGGCCACGTCAACAAGCAAAACTGCCCTTACTGGTCCCTAAGAACCCGCAATCCCATCAAAAACCATTGAATTGCCCCAGGGTAACTGTTACTTATCCACGCATGAGATAATTGGACCATTTTTTTTTCGCGAAAACTCTCAAGGCCAGGCGACGAATGTCAACGATAAAAATTATCGACACATGATTACGGAACTGTTTTGGCCAAACCTGCAAGCTCATCCATCGTACTCTTTACACACGTAGTTTCAACAGGATGAGGCGACTGCACACACAGCCTGAGCTTCGAAGAATTTGCTTCGGGAAAATTTTTCCCAAAAACTGATCAGTCGCTTTGGGGGCATTCCATGGCAACCGAGGTCGCCCAAACTAATTCTCATGGTTTATTTTTATGAGGCTACCTCAAAGAGAGTGTTTATAATGACAATCCCCGATTTCTTGTGGCTTAAAAGGAAAATATTCTTTATGAAATCAGCTCAATTGAACCAAGTTTACGGCAGCGTGTGGCGCAGAGCACAAGGCTTCAATTTGAACAGTGTGCTTTAATTGACGGATTTCCATTCTATCGTTCAGTGCTCCTAACAAAACTTTGTGTCAATTATTACGTTTTTTACTTAAGTTTGAAAATATAAATTTGCCACCAGACCTCCGTATATTAATTATTAGTCTGAAATAGAGATGAGCGATTCCGTGATTTTTGAAGAATATTGTAAACGGTGAACGTGACAACCGCAATGTAACTTATGTATATGGGGTTTAATGATTAAATGAACGAGGGTTTTACCAAAAATAAACTAAGTCTGATAACAACATCGCAGTCAATAGTTACTTTACAATAAATCCCAAAAACATTTGTTTTCATAACATACCAATGTAACTACATCGCAGTAACAGTTACTTGTCATTTTATGTCACTGAAGTGATTCAAGTCACAGGTATAGAATCACAGGTGGCATAAAGACACGCATGTTTATCTTTATGCCACCAACTATTTTATTGAATACAAAAATTAACGGTATATTTTTTAATGAAGCCCCATACATATGTGGTGTAGGGTATGATATGGTCGGCATTAACTAACTATAATATTCTTACTTCTTAATTATAGATTCCTTATTTTTAACCACAAAATAATCCTTTAGTAAATTTTAAAAGCATTGTATTCTACACTTATACTATTACCAATTTACTTTGTATGTATCTATTTTGAAAATATCTTTAAAAAAAATTGAAAACTATTTACCACAAATGAACACTTAAAAGTGTATTGTAATATTAAATTTTTGTTGAGGGAGTTTTTATGTGCAATAAATAATTCGCATTGAAAAAGCCACAAAACATGTGCGCAACATTAATGTTTGCCAATAATTCTAGACAGGCTCTTCAAACTGGCAAATCAGTTGCAGTTGCAATTACAAAATCGAAATTGCACACGCAGTTGAAATATAAATTATTAAAGGGATTTCAAGAAACATTTTAAACAAAACACTTACACAATTTTTTGAAAGCTATTTGTAACTTTATAATAAAGAATGCCTTAGATTTTTACTAAAGATGAATTTGAGTTGTTTTAAGATAAAAATTTTGATTACTCTTCTCCCGCTTTCAAAATGCCAGCAGGAAAATATTTTTTCCTTAATAAAATTGTTCATATTTTCAAGGAAATTAATTTAATAAATTACTCATTTTGTAACAATTTTTTTTTAATTTAAAGTAAATTCATCAAAATGTTTTTACTAAAATGAACAGAGACACAAAATTAAAATTAAATGAACCTTCAATAAATTTTAATAAACATCAAATTCGTCGTCATAATCATCATTAATGTTTTTGTCAACTGTAACTAATAGAAGTACTTCGTATGAGTATTGAAATCCTTTATAATATAATAATACAGGGTATTTTAAAAAGAGATGTTTAAGGCAGTTTTACTGAGGGACCAAAATAATTATGATAAAATAAATAAATTAATAATTAAAGAAATAAATAAATAAATAAATAAATAAATTCATAAAAGAATAAATAAATTAATAATTAAATAAATTAACAAATAAAAAAATATTCAAAAAATAAATATTCAAAAATAAAAATTAAATTAAAATAAATTAATATTATTTCCTAATTGGCAAAAAACAAGAATTTAGAAGGGATTGAACTTGAGCCTTAAGTAATAATAAGAAGATTAACCCAGCAGAAGCCTACAATGCTTTGTAATGAGTCAAAATGCTAAAAAGAAACGAACTGACACTACTTACTAATTACACGGCATTTAGACTATGTTACTTGTAACGCGTTACTGTAACATGTTACAAATTTTTGAGGGCGAAGGTACAATTACATTTAAGGTAATTGTACGTTACAATTAAGGTAATTACCATGGTCAAAACGTTCAAGAAGAAGAATAAACAACGAAACCAAAACAAAAAATACAAAAGATACAAGTTTGTAGTAACATAA
Organism: Melanophora roralis; assembly: GCA_963583895.1. Taxonomy (NCBI): domain Eukaryota; kingdom Metazoa; phylum Arthropoda; class Insecta; order Diptera; family Rhinophoridae; genus Melanophora; species Melanophora roralis. The sequence continues at coordinate 18,132,944 of OY757191.1, read as the reverse complement.
TGTAAATGCTTGAAGTTTTTGGTTACTGTTAAAGTTACTATAAAGCGAAATAAAAAAAAAATCATGTAACAAGTAACATAGTCGTAATGCCGTGTTAGTAGTCATAATTTCAACATGGCGTCGACATTGGAGGCAAGTACTTACCATGCTCGCTTACAAATAGAGACTTAAATAAGCAGTTACTTTATTGACATTAAATTAACTAGTTAATATGATTTTTTTAAAAGTAAATTGTTATTTTAATGTCAGGTGTTCCGTAAAGGAAAATTTTTTGGTTTTTAAAACTTTTTTATTAGAAGTTTTTGTTAAAACTGCTTTTCAAAATTAAACTAATAAAAAAATTGAAAAATATATAAAATAAGGGATAGTATCTGTTCAAATGTCAAAAAAAAAACAACTCATTATCTGACAACTTCTAAATAATGCAGACGATATGTAATAGCCATTGAAGAGTGTGTTCTTTTGTAATGACTAATCGTTACCAAATTTTGCTGGGTATTAATGTTCAATATTATTAAATTCGCCACAAACATTTTTTATCTTTTTTGGTTAAATCTTAATAATTTTTAATATATTTGGGGTATTCAAACGGTATGCTATAAAGTCATATTGTCTTAAAGTTTTGATATTTTACAATAGTTTAAAAAAACTGCTGTTGTGCTTAAAATAAAAAAGTTCATAAACGGTCGAAACTCTTTAGTGAAGCCGTTCATATAATTAACAAGTCGCAGTCATTAATTTTAAAATATTTTTGAAATTACTTATTTTCTGTTTTCTCCAGCAGCTGATTCAAATTTAAAATAGCACACTTAATTATGAGCGGATGCTCACAACAGTAGTATTTTTCGTTTTATTTTTTTAAGACATATGACTTTATGACTACCTTGTGAATACCCTAATTGTTTAAAAACTTATGTTTTTATTTTAAACGAAATCTTGCGTGTATTTTTTTCAAAAAATTAAACTAAAAACTTTATATCGTTTTTCTTGAAATCACTTAGTTGTGTCGTGCCACAAAATAAGAAACCATACGACGATATGTAAATGTAATGTGACAAATTTTTAATAACGGTGTCATCTATTTTCATTTGAAAAAACACCTGCCATTAGCTGTTTTTTGGAAAAAGACAAACGAAAGTAAGTCTTTATTTTGAGTGGGAACAAGGTATATCTTTTCAAGGTGTATCCATTCAAGGGTCGCGTAGCTCCATTAGCTAGATGTCGAAAGCTGCATACTTAACTTTTGTTTGCTTGTGGGTTTGTTCCAATTTTTTGACATTTAGCTGTTTGCTCACGGTTTAACAATATAAAAATGTGATTTGTTTTGTGGTGTTGTATTTGCATTACTTACGCTACCACCTTATATAGATACATCTTGATTTGGAAGCCATGTGAGACGTAATTAAATGTGCACGTGTAAAAGCAAAAATTATAAACCATTTTGACAGACATACTATTAGACAATTACATATAGTTTGCAAAAGCGATAAGTCAAATGTAAAAATCATGCCGTGTGCAAACACTTTTAGTTGAATAGAATCATGAAAAAAGAGAAGATCAATTTTATAAAATTTTTCCAATGTTATACTTTGGAAACTAATAAAACTGTTGACATTATAATAGGTGCGACAGTATTTTTGAATTTACTCATATTCAAAGGAAAGTTTATTAGAAATGTCATAAAGAAGGAGTGAGTTTTAAATGTCACTTCTATTGTCAAAAGCTTAAAAAGAGTCTGCCCAACGCTCTTACTTGAATTTTATTTCAACTATACAAATATTTTCTTAAAATTTGCTTTAATGTAAATAAAATCAGGAAGAAAACAAATAATTATGAAAAATATTTTTCATTAAGAAAATAACACTTGAAATAACACTTCTTTATTATTATTATTTGACCATATCGGAACTGATAGGCTTAATTGCTAGCGCTCAAACTTTTTTATAGCTTAAAAATAATTAACCCTCATACGTTCCTCAAAATATGTTACACTAGAGTCCCTTGGGTGAAAAATCACCCATGTGTAATATTTACTGATTTTGTAATGAAAATATTTGTTTTTTTTTTCATTTCATTCAACTTTTTTTTTATTTACATATGTTTTTAATAATCAGTCTTCAATAAAATAATAAATTAAAGAACAAAAACAACTTAAGTCATTCACTAAATTCAAACGGATATGACGAACAAAAACTCAGCTTGATATAGTAAAAATAAAAAATATCTTAAAAAATAAAAATAACTAATAAATTTTTCCCGTTGCAATTGCTTCATACAAAATATGCAATTTTGTGTTGCCCGCAAATACATTTTTGGCAAGTTGAACATGGCGAATAAACCTTCCTATAATCTTTCGGGCAAATCTCACATCGGGAACCCGAGCTCAGTTTTGATGATGCAGAGGGCTCATCGCTAGTTTGACGTTGATGTTCACCAACTTAATTGCAAAATCTGACCTTGGTAAGTGAGGACGCCGCTGAATTTCGGCTTTGACTAATTCCATTTCTAGTTAATGCAGAAACAACCTCCTTTTGTGAAGTTTTCCTTTATTTCAATCGTTGTTAATTTTTTGCCACAATTATATTGCAAAGCAATGCTTGGGGCCATCGATTATTTTTTTTATCGTATATGTAAGTAAGTACCTACCAGCTGATCTAAGGTGTCTATCCCGGCTTTATTTTACTCGACACAGTTTTTTGAATTGTTTTAATAACTTCATTGATCGGAATAAAGATCTTTCTGTTTCTTCACTCCACAAGCTTTCTAGTGACTCACCATGGTGATTAATACACGCCAGCCAATACATGTAGGCCAAAATAAGATTGTAATGAGACATCATCAATATCTTGCCAACCATTTCCATAAACGCGAAGCCCCTCCACATTTTTATACTTTATCATAATTTTTCGAAAAAATTCTGGAAAACATATCAAAAATGCGTCTTTTATGCAAGCAATGCAACTTGAAGCATAATAAGTTATTCCAACTCGATCGATATTTTCTGCAAATGCTCGTCCAATAGATCTTGACAACTTAGTAGAGTACGTAAGTTTTTTCCTTTAGGTAACATGCTGGTTTGAGTGCGTACATCTAATTCTTCTTCATCGCTTTCATTACTAGAAGAATGCGGAATCTGAAACAGAGCCCTCTCCTGCATCACTTTGTTCCCAGCTTTCCACTATCTGTTCGATTTCGTCATCAAACAAAAGCTAATAAATTCATAATTTTTTAGTTTTTTAGTAACGATTTTATTCCGCGATAATATTTTTATTTACCTTTCTATTTATGGGCATTTTCGGTATTTTCTTACATAACGCAGGATGCATAGTTTTTCAAAAATAAAATTGCCACAACATGAACTTGCTTCAAATTAATTTTTTAAACCCGGGAAAAACATAGCTTTACATGGAAAATACGTGGTTGCAAATATTTTTCTGTCATAAAGGCTACCATTACAAAATAATTATTACACAATTTTCTAAATGGGTGAAATTTCACCCGAGGGACTTTAATGTAATTTTTCAAATACTTTCGAAATTACTTATTATGTTGAGAAAATTTTTATTTTTTTTAATGCAAAATACTAATTTAGAAAATTAGAAAAAGTTTCATTTGTATTAAGTAAAATTTGTGGAGATAAATGGCTTTAAAATTGAAAATGGGTGAAATTTAACCCGAAGACCGTATGAGGGTTATCCATTGTTAAGTTTCAGGCGAATTCATAGATCAGGTGGTGTTACGAACGCAGCTGATCTACTTTTTTCTTGCATAAGTCGAGGCTAGGTTGTCAAATTTGTTTATGTTTACATATTTTTTCTGACACATCACCCAACTAAAATCACAACAAAAATGACCACCTTTCAATCAATTCACCTTGATTAAGTTCAGGGCACATTCAACAAGATATAAAATTAAATTTTTATAACGTAAAAATGTCAAATTGATTTTAATCAGTTGGGTTCTTAATATTACCTGGTTAAGTTATTCAATAAAAGAATAAATTTATTTTGCCATATTGTAGCAACCGTGCGGTTTTTAGTCACAAACCAAAACTTATGCCGAGAGTAAAACCTATAAATTCCCAGACCTTCACACTTCTATCTAGCTTAACGATGCGTTCAATTTACGTATTACGTGGTCTATTTTATGCATCTACTTTATTTACACCAATAAGGAAGAAACCAGCTCTTTGGATAACCCTCTTTTGCATTGGAGAAATATTAAATTTGTTAAGACATATCATAAGTGTAACTTGAGGCGAAATAAAATTGTTTTTTTTTCTAAAATTTTTATTCCAATAAAAACACGAACTAACAGGAATATAAATATATACATATATTTTTATGTATGATGTTTGCATGTATGGAAGCCCACGTACTCGTTAATATCATACTTCAAATGCAGCAGATTTGACTGTCGATTCATAAAAAAATTCTAAGTGCATGGGAAAACACTTTAAAAAAAGAACAACAATAAAGAAAAGGGAACATTAACACTTTATAAGTGGAATTCATAACAAAAGTGACATTAGAAGCATAAGCAACAATATTAAGGGCCACAGAGGTGAGAGAGTTGTTTTACAAACAAACACCCATACTTACTCTTATATTGTACTACTAAAAGTGTTTTTTCTTTTACGACGTATATATTTTATTTTCAACACAACCCCCTTAGGCAACCCTGCCCCAAGAAAATATTAAACTTTAAATGAGTCATAGAATCCAATAGCAAAAATCAACGAGAAACGATGACAACACCGTGTTTAAATAAAAAAAAAAATAAAATAAAAATATTAAAATCATTTCTTTAATAGCAAATAGTAAAAAGGTTTAGGTTTTTCGCCCTTACGTAGCATGCAAGCTAGTTTGTGGATACATTGGCCTTTCAGCTAAATGGTGGGTTAAAAAGGGAGTTTGTGTAAAAATTTAAGTTGATTTTACTCCCGGTTTGTTTTTTGCCTTCCTAAATCTTATGTTTATAAGGGCACTAACTCGTTGCTTTCGCACTCCCTATATTTGTAGGGAATAATATTTTAACTAAGTTTCTTGCTGCTCCTTAATGTATATAAAATTCAAATTCTAAATGTTCATTTCGTTAAGAATTTTTTGATTGAAACACTTATGAAAGCTCTTAACAATGAAAGCGAGCAAAAAGCAGAAAAAAAAAGAAACAAATTACCATAACTTGCAATGTTATTTAAAGAACAAAGAGGAGTAGAAAGGGTTTGTTAATTTATTTTAATATCGCGTCAATACTGTCTTATGTTGTGACAGCCTTAAATAATATTATTTTAAGACCCTATACATATATTAAGGCCCTTCACAAGTGAAGAGGTATACGTCAGTTAGTTGTTCCGTTTGTAATTTTCTTAATTATCATTTGCAGTCCCTTAATTTATATATATTTTCGACCCTGATTCATAGGAAGCTCAAATAGGCCATGCCCTCCCGTCTATATATTAAAATAAAATTTCTGGCCTTTCGAAACCCAGATTTTTTTTTATTTTATCTTTTTTATGTATGAAAATTTCGAATTTTTCAATAGGGGTCGGTGCGGTATTTTAACCCTCTAAGGTGACTAGGAAAGCTGTAGAAATTTTTCACCTTATTTTTTCAAATTTTGTATGGTAATCCCCTTAGGGGGTTGAGATAGGGGGTATGTTCTAGGAACATGTTTGCAAGGAAAAATTAGTTGGGACAGTCCTACATCTTTAGAGATGTAGGGGGGGGGGGGGGGGGGATTTGTTACAATTTCCCAAACTTTGTATGGGAGCCCCCTGAGGCCATGGTTGATAGGGGGTAAGTATGTTCTAGGAATATATTTGCAATGGGAAGCTAATGGATGTCGGCCGTACACTTTATTTCTCTAAAGGCGACTCTGGGGAAGTTATGGGCGTTTTTACATAATTTTTGTAAATTTTGTGTGGCAACCCCTTAAGGTGATGGAGCCCCCTATCTCTTAAGTATGTTCTATAGAAATATCTTTTATTCCTCCAAAGACGACTCCAGAGAAGTTGTAGGGTTTTTAACTTTATTTTTTTTTAATTTTGTATGGCAACCTTGTTAGGGGCTAGGGGGGCTGTTTGGGACAAAAAATAAATTAGGGTTAGTCTTACATTTTACCTTCATAGGAGCACCCTAAAAGCTGTGGGAGCGATTAAAAAAATTAAACTTGTATGGTAACCTTGTTAGGGGCGGAGTAAGGGTGTAAGTATTTTCTGCAAAAATGTTTGTGGGAAAAAATTAACGGGAGTCGGGGCACATTGCACGGAGCAACTTCAGGGCAGGTGTAGAGTTTTTTATTTAAAAATTTTAGAGAAATAAATAGAGGGGTCTATGTGGCATCGGGGGGGAGAGGGTCGGTGATTTAAAAAGTTGATTTCAACCATCAAACAGACAGACGGGCATTGCTAAATCGGCTTCGCTTTCTATAAGGACCAAGAAAGTATGTACTTTATGGTATCGCAGATGGATATTAAGGAAATTACAAACGAAATGACTAACTTATATATACCCCAATTACCTTTGTGAAGTGTATGAAAATGTAAAATGGGATAAAATCTATAAAATTTGACCGCTGTTTGCACAAACCTTGTCACGGACACTTTACAGTCAGAAGAAATTCTTTTTTTTTTTTTGAATAGGAGCAAACGAAGTGGTAGCCTCCTCTTAAATGGCCCAATTCTGCATAATTTTTAATGTGCTACCTCTGTAAAACTTTTACACAGAAAAAATTTAACAAATTTTAATTTAAATAAATAGTGTTTTTTTTTAATTCTGGTTTTTGCAGAAAAAATTTTGTTAAATCCTAATAATATTGTCACCTGACTTTTGGCAAACAAAAATCCAAATTACTGGGTATACAAAAATACTTATGTGAAGAATATATGTATAAGATTCGCACAGTTGAAGATAGCGCTCTTACATCTTTTAACTTAAAGTCTGTTTATTTTAAGCAAAAAGAAACTTATAAATCAAGTATCCCCTTGATAAATACATTACAAGAAAAAGTAAAAGTTATAATTGACCATAAAACTAACATTTTATCTTTAATTAATTTATATTAGGGTGGTTTACATTCTCTTGGAATTAATGCAGGCATAAACAAATAATTACGAATTTGGATTTTGGTTATAAAAACAAAATATAAAGTGAAAATATGTATTTTAGAAAAACTTTTTATTTCTTTGATAAAAACATTTTCTCCTCCCTAATACACATACATACATAGATCCAAACACCCACGTCATAATGTACAATCATTATTTATATTAATTACCACCCAGTAATTGACGGCATCTAATTGATATTAAAACAGATTTGACGGCCTTTGTGTTAAGAAAAAAAATCAAGTGGCATTAAAACTTACTACGAATCAAAATTAATGGATTCAATTATAATCCCCAAAGTTTGTTTTAACAAATAAAGAGATTTAAGTAGTTCTTAGTCTTACCAGCATATTTGCAGTGTTTTTATCTTAATAAATAGAGCTTCTGATTACAAAGCGTTAACATCTTATAACAAACGAAACTGCTGCCAAACCTAAGCCCTTCAACCAAACTTTTTTGTAATTAAGAAGAAAAACAAAAACACAAAACTTTATTATTAGTTGATTTAGAGAGAGCTTAATATATTTAATGGATATGAAACTAATTTTCTTTTAAATTTATATTTTACTTAAAGTTTGGTAAAAATTTATCGTATTTCAATAACATATATACGTACCTCTTAAGTAAAATCATAAAGTATATCGCTAACTTAATATATAAATGCCCTAACTTATATTTTTTTAATCGAGATATAAGATAAAAAATTAATCAAGTTTTACAGTTTTAAAACTTTAATTTAAAACAAAATAATTTTTTAATGAACTTCGCTTTGCATGCAATTTGTTAGGGCTCCTTGTGGGTTATTATATTTATACAGGGTGTCTGGCGGAAAATTTATATTTTTAAATACGATTATTTTAAAAAGTAATAAATGGCGCGGTGGTAGGGTGGAGCCGTTGGAATTATTGATTATTCGGATTTGTCACAATGTCGCAGTGGTCGAGTGAGCAGCGCGCGTTCGCTGTGGAGAAATTTTTTTAAGAGTAATGATTTTTACGCAATTGCTCGTCGCCAGGGCCCAGTCGATCTTCAAGGACTCCCGAAAACATTGAATTGGTTGAAAGCAGTTAACAAGAAAATCCTTGACATTCAGTACGAAAAGGAGCAGCAGTCTCACTGAGACTTCCAAGAGCGATTAATCTTGAAATTTTAAAAAAGGATGAAAAGTTAGCCTGGGCTACCTCAAAAATAGGGTTAATAATGACAATTCCCAATCTCTTGTGGTTTTAAAAGAAAATATTCGTTAAGAAATCATTTCAATTGCACCAAGTTCACTGCAGCATATGGTGCAGAACACAGGGCTCTATTTTGAACAGTATGTTCAACTCGACTCGACATCTGGAGGACATGCTATTTAAAATATGAAATCCGCATTTCCATTTTATAGTCCTCTTAATAAAACTGTGTATTAAGTTTTTTATTTAGGTTTGAATATATAAATCACCCTGTATGTTTAATAGGATATTTAGTATAACACTTCCACTAAATATAAATATTTGCCGTGCGCAAACAAGAGCAGGGTCAATACCGGATCGATTTTTCAAATTTAGCAAGACAATTTGTTTTTAAATAAAAGTCACTGCCTTATAATTTTGACCCGAGTCTTATATACCGAATCCCTTATAATCTTGTGAACCCAGTCATCTGATCCAACAAAATTGTTTTCAAACAGTAACAACAATACTGACTGACTGATTCATCATCGCACAGCCCAAACGCGCAGAGCTAGAGACCTGAAATTTATACTGTGGGTACCTTTCCTTATGTTTAGATTCATTAAGACGGGATTTCGGGAAATTCGGACCCGAAGGTCTTAAAATGGGCCAAATATGGAAATATCCGAAAGTTAATATCTCCTAAACTACAAACGATAGAAACAAAATTTGAAAAAAGATCGTATTTAACTCCAAAAATAAGCAGACCTGTGTCTGGCATTTTTTTAAAATTTTAGACCCTTAAGGCTAAAAAAGGGTAAAAACTAAATTTTGATAGTGCCTAGGTCCACTTTGTAACTTCTAAACGAGCAAAGGTACAGACATAGTTCAAAATGCAATCGACAGATACTAAAAAAATATGAATACGTTTTTGCCACTTTTTTGAAATTTGGACGTTGAGGGGTAAAAAAAGGGTTCAAAAATGGGTAAAAATTCTATTTTAGGTACTTTTTGTAACTTTTGAACCAATAGAGATAAATACGTTACATAAATTGCGTTCGACAGGTATCGACAAAATAAAAATATGTTTTCAAAACTTTTTAAAAATTTTGGTCCCTTAGACACAAAAAAGGGTACAAATTACATATTTGTAATTTTTAGGTACTTTTTGTAACTTCTTAACTAATAAAGGTAAAAACATAGTTTAATTTACGTTCGACAGGTCAGTACAAAATATGAATATATTTTTTAAACTTTTTTAAAAATCTAGACCCTAAGTGGCAGACAAAAGAATACAAATTTGTAAAGTGGTACTTTTTACGTACTTTTTGTAGCATCTGAACCAAAAAAGATAGAAACATAATTCAAACTGTGTTCGACAAGTCTTGACAAAATATGAATATTTTTTTATACTTTTTAAAAACTTAAGACCCTAGGGGATAGAAGAAATGGTACAAAAAAAAGAACTTTTTAGGTACTTTTTGTAATTTTCTAACCAATAAAGGTAGAAACTTCATTTAAATTGCGTTTTGCAGGTAATAGTTTAAAAAAATAAAGACACAAAACATCACCTTCAACTAATAAATTTCTAAAACTGCGCTAACGAAGTAGCGGGTCACGTGCTAGTATTACAATAAAATTACTTTATTGGGGATTTAGAAAACTTTATAAATTTAGACCGTTGGGTGATGCTACTACCTTTGCTCCTAATTATTTTTTTTAAATAAAGAACCCAAAATAAGACTACGTTGTGGAAAGTTTAAAACATAGCAAAAATTGTATAAAAATGGTTTGGTTGTAGTGGGTTACCGATTCCCCTGCCCCCCCCCCCAAAAAAATTTGTTTTAAATGCCCACCTTATGCTAGAAATACTTTGAAGTAAGTTTGAAATCGATAGCTGTATTTGTTTTCTAGATCTAGCACGCTAAAAATTTCATAAAATTAATGCAAATGTAAGGGGACTTCCTCTTTCCCTGCTCCTATCAAAAAACTTTTTTGAATTTAACTCGCCGTCCTAAAAGTATCCATGTTTTGTGTTAACAGAAACCATATTTACTGAAATATAAAGGAAAATATGCAAGAAAAATGTCCTAAGAAACTGGATTTTCTCAGTTTTTTTATCTCGACAAGTATTTCGGGAATATTTTTGATAGTTTAACATCAAAACCACCAACCCCCATCATTGCCTTTTAGGACTTGACTTGGCTCCGAAAACTTACTTCATGGTTGAAATGACATCCCTGTCTAAAGGGATCCAAAAAATATGTACATGTATGCTTAATGTGGCTTAAAATAAACATTATAAAAATTAATATCACTATGTAAAAGATATAGAAATAGCATAAAAAACACAAATGTTTTTGTCAGAAAAAAAATACTATAAAATAAAAATTTAAAAAAAAAAAATCCGACGTGTTTTTTGGGTGCAAGATTTTCTTAGCCAGAGCTGCCACATAAAAATTGTTCTTCTATAAAACTTGATTAACACTTTCTAAAACTCGTTTGCAAAATTTTCCAATGGTTAAAGATGAAAAAATAATAACATTTTTATATAATTTGTTGTTGTTGTTGTTTTGTTGTCGGTGTTCTTTAACTCTCTAAAAAGTCTTTTGTGTAAAACGCCTGCGCCTTAAAAGGGTGTTTTGGTGACGACTGCTACACAGTAAGTCAAAAATCATATATTTTTCTTACACTCAACGGTGGTACAAGTTACTGGCGTATTTAAGGTTCTCAAAACGAAATCTACCCTTATTGGGTATACAACGGTCGTGGGCTACTTAAAATGAAAAAAAGTGAAAAATGAATCATACAATGAAAACTGCTCTTAATCGATTTTAGTTGAAAAAATTAAGAATTAAAAATAGTAAATAAAATAAAAAGAAATAAGTTTAAAAGTTTTACAATTTTTAAATTAAAAGAAGAAAATAAATTAAAGCTTTAAAAAAGATTGCAACCAAAATATAATTTTTTCTGCACAAGAAAAGTTTTTTCTGTATAATAAAGAAAGGAAAAGTTCTAGTGACTGTGACTGCGAGTGTGTGTTAGTGGAAAATTTTTAATAAAAAGTTAACAAAAAGTAAAATAATATAAAATTGAAATAAAAATCTAAATTTTTTCTACAGTTAATTATTTTTATATACATATGTTTTTGTAATGTGCTTCTTTGGATATTTCTTAATATTTTCACTAATCTTAACAACAATTATAATTTTAATATTTATTTGTGCAACAACACAAAAAACTTTAATACAATTATTCGATGATTTTCAATTAACAAAAAATTTTGTTAATTTAACTAATATTTTAACAGTTAATTCTGTACAACAACAAAATCAGCAGCAAAAACAAAATTATATTATACCTAAAAAACAACCTATATTTATGCAAACTTTTTAATTAATTAATTGGTAAAACCATTTTCAAAAATATCATTAAAACAAATAATATCATAAAACTTCATGAATTAATTCATAAAAATTTTGATTTTATTTATATGTTTTTTTTTTTAATTTAAAACTAAGGTCCAATTGAAATGATGCTATTTTTCAGGCATGAAATTTTTGCTTGTTGACAAAAAGGGTAGTGAAGAGCATACTTTTCTACACCCCTCGTCTAGAAACAAAAAATTTAATGAGTGTGATTTCATAAAGAAAATCATCATATAAATCGGCTCTAAAATAAAATTTATTTTCTTTTTGAAGCAAAAAAAATTTTTTTTTTAATTTGTTAAAACTTCTTAATTTAGTGTGGCCAACATCTATTGCATACTTCACATTAACGAAGGCCACTAAAAAATCTTTGGTAGTCCTTGCAGGCACAAGTTTTGTGAAAAATTTAAAAAAAAAATTTCCTAAAAAAAATTCTAAAAATTTAAACAATCAAAATATTTCCAATTATTATTTTTTTATTAAAAAACTTAAAAAAAAACAAAATTTTAAAAAATAGCATTTGTATAGGAATATTGTTTGAGAACGAATATCTTAAATTTTTTTTAAAACTCTAAAGTAGCAGCATTTGTTAAATTTAATTTGTACCTTTTTCCTTATATAAGTTGTGCTAAACTATATATTTTTTTAGCTGTAGTTTGCATTAATTTTTTAAAATTTTAAACAAAAGCATATGTAGCGAAAAAATATGTTTTCAAAATACACACATATAAATAAAAATTTTCCTTTGTAAAAGTTTTCTTTTGCGTAGGAGTTTAGTATTTAAATCTTAAATTTCTTGCATTTCATTTAAGTACTTATTTAGTTATTTAATTTTACATACATATGCTTGTATGTATGTACATATTTAAAAATACGATTACACGAGTCTTGGAGCGTATAATAAAAAATAATTTTTTTTTCGAAAATTTACCTTAAAGAGGATTTAAAGAGTAACAAGAGAAAACAAAAGAGAACGAAGACAACGAGGACAACAGATGAGAACATTTCCTTTGTTGCTTATTTTTTTATGGAAAACATAAAAAATTTATTAATAAAGGTCAAGATAATAGAAATAAAGGATTTGTTTAGTGGTGAAAATAACAGAAAGCTTGCAAACAATATGGCATCCCGGCATTAAATTAACAACACAGTAATAATAAAATACGTCAACCGCAAAGTAAGAAGAAGAAAATTAAAAACAATAACAATGAAGGATGTAATCAGGGATGCCAAATTAAAATAACTTTTTAGAAAAAAACCGTTCTTAAAATTTTGTTGGTTATAAAATAAATGTAAAAGTTTGTTCGAACTAGAGTCGCACAAAATGACGGAATGGAATAAAATCAAATACATAGCGTCCTTTCGATGTAATCAAGAATGCCAAATTAAAATAACTTTTTTAAAAAAAAAAGGTTCCTAAAATTTTGTTGGTTATTAAATAAATATAAAAGTTTGTTCGAACTAGAATCGCACAAAATGATGGAATGGAATAAAATCAAACAGCGTACTTTTATATTCTTCTTTTTCACAAAATATACAAAATTTGATAATAAAAATTGGGTTTAAAAATATAGTTTTGTTATTCTCAAAATCTTAATGTCTTCGGGAAATGAGATGTATAAGAAAAACGTGTATTACTTTGGCTTAAAAATGATTAATAAAAACCCAGATTTTTGCGGATCTTCCTAGCAATCCAGCAAAACCTTTGCTTGTAAGTTAGCCAATAATATTGGAGATGAAGAAACACTAGTTACCTTTTGGCTGAATAACTAATTAAGTTTTTTTAAGTGGGCCAGAACTTCACGACCCTCGCTTACAAAAAACAATCTAGTAACTAGTTACCAAGCATAAACTGAAATTAATATTAAAATTTTTAGGTTTTTAAAACAAAAATTATTTACAAAGTCGTTTCCAGTAATATTTTTTCTTGCATTCATAACTATAAATATAATTATTAGCGCTCTTACCAAAATGTAATTTTTCGTAGCGACCTCAGTAACCTATGAAATAATGAGAGACCATTCCACAATTTCAAAAAGATTTCACTGGGAAGTTAAATTTTAAATATTTCTAAAGGATCAGTACCATTAACTTGATATTTTAGAAAAATTGTTTAAGCTAACAGACGTGCCTGGCTTAGTCGACTTAAAAAGAAGGGATGTAAAAAACTTTCCTTCAAAAACTTGGTATTTTTAAGGGAACTATTTCACAACTGGAGTAACAACTTAATTGTATGCACAAGGCATGAGTTTAGGGTTTTTATATCCCCCGCTTTCCGGGAAAACGGGAAAATTTTTTTGAATTCATTTGTTACAAGTTGTTCTTATTGGAATGTAATATTTTTTGCTGGGTTATGGGGTCGCCAACAACAAACTTATTTATTGCAGTTGTTTACTTAAAGAAAGTTTACAAAAATTAATGGTCTATAAAAATTGGGGCAAAAATGGCCAATGCCGGTATTTTCCAAAATGTATTTAATAATATAATATTGTGTAAAAATTAACATAAATAAAATAATTGCCAAGTTTGGTTCACTCGAATTGACCAGTTATTTTGCGCTCTCTTATTTATGTATATGTGATTTTTTTAAATTAAGTTTAAGAAGATATTTTTCCTTTTGCCTTTTTTCAAATAACCCCAAATTGACTAAGCTCCACTAAGTATGAAATCAGAGCCTATAATAACTTGAACTTAGTTTTTTTATATGGACAAAAGTAATTATTATGTTCTTTGATTTCTTTCTATGGTAATACAACAAAGCAATATTTTTAATCATATTAATTAGACATAATTATTTTTTATGTACATCCATATGTAGTAGTTTTTGCATTAAGACATCTTCTCAATCTTTGTATTTTTGCATTTTTATTCTTTTTAAATTTTGCATGCTTTAAATATTCTTTTATCATATTTTACATACATGATTCAAAAAAATCGATAAAAAAAAGTTAAATCCTTTAAAAAAAATTTTAGCATAAAGAAATGCATTAATAAACATACATATATAAAAGAAATAAACATCAAAGTAAAAACAAGGTGAAAGCAAATGGCTCCTCTCCTGCTAAAGGACTTTATTTTTTAATATATTGTCTAAACTTCAAATACAAATTAAAGGTAATTTTCAAGTTAATTTAAATACAAGTTACACAAGTAATACTAAATACATCAATATATTCATTTCATTGTTTACTTTAGCTGGAGGTAACTTAAGCTAAAACACACTTTTTAAATAACTTATAATAATGGCCGTAAGATGATCCTTTTAGGTATATTTTGTAACTTTAAATCTATAAAAAGAAAGAAAATTGTGTTGGACAAGTATCGCAAAATTGTTAATAGATTTTTGGTACTTTTTTTAAATGTTGAAATTTAAATGAAAAAAAAAATAAAAACTATGTTGTGCAGCTTTGAAACCAATTAAGAAAAAAACATAATACAAATGGGCCTTGACATAGCAGGTTTAAGGGGTAAGAAAAATTAAAATTATACTTTTATCCTTAAAAGTAATTTAAATTGCGTTTGTCACGTCCTTAGAACAATGTGGTATGGGGTTGGTCCTTTTTGAAAGGATAAAAAAGGAATAGAAATTATACTTTTGTACTTTTCAGATAGTTTTTGTACCTCCTGAACCAACAAAGATAGAAACATAACTTTTTTTTCTCAATCGGTCTTATAGACAACAGAACACATATATTTGGTACTTTTTTTTATATTTTGTACTACTTTAAGTCCAAAGAAGGGAAATATTTAATATTAAAGTTAAGTTAACTATGTCGACTAAAAGGATTTCTTTCACAATTTTGGTACTTTTTATATTTTTTTGGGGTTAAGAGTCTGTTATTATGATTTTAACGATTACTGACCCGAATTGAGGTCGAAAGTCATTTATATGGTCAATAAGTACTTTTTCCCAATTTTGGTATTATTTTTTTGGATTTTTGAGATAATTGCACATGTTTATAATAGATATATTATGAATTTGAGCATAAGAGTCTAGAGCTATAAAACAAGCTCTATTGATCCCGATAGAGGCCATTTAATGTTTATTCTAACACTTTAATAAATAGATATGGTTTAAAGTGAAAGCAGTTTTCAAAAATGCACTTCTATTAGCAATAAGGCAGATCGAGAAAAGCGGGCCGCGCTTAGCTAGTTATGTATAAATATCACAAATGCAAGAATCGTGAGGTTATATGCGTTTTAGAATTTATAATAATTCAATTATTTTAAATACATATAATTAGGGGATTCACAAGGTGTTCCATTTGTCCTATTGTCATAATATTTTGACAATGGTTTAACAACCTTTACCAGCCACTCAGCGCAGGTGTAAGTGGAGTTGTTGTGACAATTTAATAAGTATATTAAACGACGTAGTACTTTTAAAGAACTATTTTTGTATGAAAGACAAAAAAACCATTGCGAAATTTTATAACAATATGACAATAGGACATAATAGGACACTTTGTGAATCCCCTAGCTATTTAAGTTCATATGTTAATATGCACATATGCATGCAGTTAGATGTTTTCTATTAGAAAAATATTAGGTGGGCAACTTTCTTTTTTATTTTACTAATGTTAAAAGTTTTGAAAATACATACGTTGTAAATTTTTTCACTTTATTAAAAAAATTGTTTTAAACTTTATGTCATCCCTGTTCTCCCTTACTTTTTAAACGTTTTTTTATCATTAGTTATTTACTTTTTATAACGTTTTATTAAATCCTTTTGTTGCTATGAGTCATGCAACAAACTTTGGAATTTCATGAGTTTGTTATTGTTTTCTATGCTTCTTCTTCTTTGTGGATTTTATATGCGCACTGGAAAAACGGTTTAATTGTGGAACGTATGCTCTTGTCTACTGTTAAAAATGTTGAGATTATTTAAATTATTGTTAAAGTAATAAATTGTTTTATGACGACTTCCCAAGTTTCTTTATGACAAAAGCAAAAAAAGGGGTTTTAATTTTAGTAAAACAGACATCAGTAGTAAAAACAGCAATCGAATTATTTTAAATCACAGGTTTTACAATCATTAATTTAACATTTTTGTATTCTTAGACATGAATACTCATTGTTAACATTTGACGTATTTAAGTTTTTGCAGCAGATAAATATATTGAAGGTTTTGGAAGAGAAAAGACCTGCTTTGGTTTTCTATTTGCAGATATTAACTTTTGTATGTGAAAAGAAATTTTAAAAACATTTAGTTATATTTTAATATGCCTTTTAATGTTAAGGCCAACAAGAAATGAAAGACCAGACACTAAAAACACCTGTTTTTTTTATTTAACAAGGGTAAGGTCGCCCGCTTACATATGGTTCGAAGGACCATAAACAAGTTACTTTTTATAATTGATCTTGTTTTTTTTAAAGTAGCAACCATCCTAAAATTTTTATCTAACACAAAATGTTATTTAGCACCCGAATTCGAACTTAAGTCTTTGTGCTATAATCGTTGCATCAAATAGAATTGTCTCTTTTCTTTGATGCCAAAACTAAAAAATAAAGTTAAATACGAAAATCAGCATGTAAAACATATCATATGCAAAAACTCAAATCTGTATGATGTCCTTAAACTACTCTTTTTGACTAAACTTTACCAGAAATTAGGAAGAAAAAAAATTTAAAATTAAAATTGTAAGCCTTTAGTTTTAAGTTTCTTTATAATAATAAACTATTTTTCATTGCAAAAAAACTAATATTATTTTTCTTTATTTTATTTTAGGTTAATTCTTTACCAAGTAATTAAGGCCAAGTAATTTGGCCCACTCACCGCCAGAATGTCGTCTGTAAAAGTGGCGGTTCGAGTGCGACCCTTTAACTCAAGGGAAATCGGTCGAGAATCAAAATGTATTATAGAAATGTTTGATGGCACAACAACAGGTAAACACAATACAAAGCTTTATAATAATATTTAACAAAATTTTACAAACGTTTTTCTTAAGCCATAACTAATCCAAAAGTACCACCCAATACCAGTGAATCGATAAAACGTTTCAATTTTGACTATTCCTACTGGTCACATAATGTAAGTTTTTCTTTAAGCTTCTAAGTACTGAACAAATAACATCTTGTGAAATAATTGCGTTTTGCAGCCCAAAGATGCTGACTTTTCAACACAAGCCATGGTCTACAAGGACATTGGCGAAGAGATGTTACAGCATTCTTTTGATGGTTACAATGTGTGCATATTTGCTTACGGGCAAACTGGTGCTGGCAAATCGTATACCATGATGGGTAAACAGGAGGAGCATCAAGAAGGTATTATACCCATGATTTGTAAAGATTTATTCAGTCGTATACAGAGCACAGAATCGGAAGAATTAAAATATTCCGTAAGTAATGAGATTTTTAATGCAGTGGGGACAAATTTAAAAATAGTTTTGCTTTTTGCTAACAGGTTGAGGTTTCCTATATGGAAATATATTGCGAACGTGTGCGTGATTTATTAAATCCTAAAAATAAAGGCAATTTACGTGTACGTGAACATCCTTTATTGGGACCTTATGTGGAAGATCTTTCGAAATTGGCCGTCACCAGTTATGAAGATATACACGATCTTATAGATGAGGGCAACAAGGCTCGTACTGTGGCTGCTACCAACATGAACGAGACCAGCTCTCGTTCTCATGCTGTGTTTACAATATTTTTCACCCAACGTCGCCACGACACCATGACCGATTTAATAACCGAAAAGGTATCTAAAATCAGTTTGGTTGATTTGGCCGGTTCGGAAAGAGCCGATTCGACTGGCGCCAAGGGTACTCGTCTTAAAGAGGGAGCTAATATCAACAAATCTCTTACAACACTGGGCAAAGTTATTTCTGCTCTTGCTGAAATCGTAAGTTCTTTTTGAATATCTTTTTTAATACAAAAAGTTTTTTTTGTAAAACGAATCAAATCATTTCATTCAAATTTTTAAAATGAAACTTAATATTTTATAAATTTTTTAATGAGATTTTTATTCGTTTAATATAATTAATTTAATTTTATCATAATTGTTTAGTTACCATTTTACATTATGATTATTTTTAAATATTTTTGGACAAATTTTTGATTTTTTAAATGTTTTTGGTTTATGTTTGAAAAATTGGCATTAAATAGGTTTTTCGTTCTAATATATTTTTTTTTTAAATTTATTATCACAAATATTTTTCTAAAACTTTAAAAAATTTCACTTTGTTTTCTTTCAACAAAAATTTGTGCTCTTATTTTTGAAATCGTTAAATGTGTGTGTCTGTGTATTTAACAGTCTGTAAGTATAAACGTTATTCAATTCTTAGAGTAAATTTATTTTTATAAAAGTTAAAAACGTTGATTTATCTTAAATTCTTTTTCAATAATTTATTTATTTATTTTATTTAAAAAAATTTTTTAATCATTTAAATCATCTACATTATTTTATGTTGACGGAACACAAATTCACTTACTTACGTTTAAACCCTTAAACGTTTTCGGGGATATATGTATATAAAAGTCATATATGGGTATTTCTATTGAAACGGGATTAAAATGTAAAACCTAAGTAAATAAACACTATGACTTCTAACAACAGTAAGACTTTCAGTTAGATAACGAAGGTTGATGCAGACAATCACCTTTCCTCATACATCTGTACATGAACCACTTCTAGGTCCATTCTTGGTCCCTCCAAAGAAAAGGGGACATAAAGTTAAAAAGGAAAAGAAATTTAAAGGGCTAAAAAAAGAAAAGAGAAAGCCCAGAAAAACAGCTCAAATCCTCTTTTGAACCTTCCCTCTCTATTGATGTTTTTAGGTACCGTTTGTGGCATGACGTCTAGTGCCATTTGAGGTGTACTTTTAATGGCATTAGTGATGCCAAAAAAAGGACATCTTTGGACGTTAGTCAGCTTCGTATAACAGCACTTTCCTACCACCTGCCACCATGCAGTGCATGTATAGGTTGCAATCGGTTTTAGAACTTTTGTATAGAACTATAGCTTGACACCTTTGGTTGCAAGCTCCAGCTCTTTGATATGCAATTTTTACTTGTATACTAGGTATTAAGGCCTCTCTTGGCCCTTTTCTTGTGAATTCTTCTTCAATTATAGTTCTAGAGAACTGCAAAATATTTGATATTTCTAGTCAGCTTTGGCTTCATCCTATTGAGTGGAGGTAACAAGTACAATTTGATGTAATGAATTACCGGTCAATTAAGGACATGCTAAGCGCCGTGTTTATTTTTGTTTAAAAGAAAAAAAGTTTGCTCTTATAAACTCCTTTTAGTTAAAACAGTTTTTAACCCTTAGCCACTTTAACCGGCGGATCAGCAGCGCTTGGCAACGACTGACAAGGTGTTACACAGTCTTCATTAGCTCCTTATCCTTGCACAGCTTGCTGGAGTATGAAGAATTTCTATTCTACTTACTTGTTTTATATCTCACATCGCAGCACACCGCGAGAATCCAAATTATACTGCTTATAACTCCCTGATATCCTTGAGAAGAAGGTAAATATCCTTCCCATCCAGGCTGGACTCCAAGCTTGGCCTACTTTGTGAAAGACCCATGTCCCTATCAAGTCGTAAAAGAAATCCATAAACGACCTAATCGGCTCCAATTTTAGTCTAATATCCTGGCCAATCCTGGCCTGAATGTCGACGAACATTGTCACGTTCTCTTCCCCTTCCGAATTTTCATATATTATCTCCGCTGCTCTGTCACCGCTAGAATATCCGCCTGGGAAACGGTTTATTAGTGAATAAAACAACTCCTAACACATAAAATTATATCTCTACAATCAGTGTGGAATAGAATAAAAATAATAAAAAAAATTAGTGTTTCAATACCAAACATATTTGACTGTTCATAAATTTTTTGTCGTAGAATGCATGTTTTTTTTTTGTTAAAATGTAGGTAATAAAATTAAATCGTAAAATTAAAAAATTTCTTGAATAAAAATATTTTTACTAACTACTTAAATCAAATGTGTTTTGGCATTATAGGCTTCCAAAAATAAAAAATCTAAAAAGGCCGATTTTATACCGTATCGTGATTCGGTATTAACATGGTTGTTACGTGAAAATTTAGGTGGTAACTCAAAGACTGCTATGATTGCTGCCATATCACCAGCTGACATTAACTATGATGAGACTTTAAGTACTTTAAGGTGAGCTTATAAATTTTTTTACTAAATTCTTTGGTGTTTGTCACCCATAAATATAAATTTTTAGATATGCCGATCGTGCTAAACAAATCGTTTGCAAAGCTGTGGTCAATGAGGATGCTAATGCTAAGCTTATACGTGAACTTAAAGAAGAAATACAAAAACTGCGTGATCTTTTAAAAGCCGAAGGCATTGAAGTTCAAGAAGGTAAATTTTATTTTTTAGTTTATTTTTTTAACTTAAATTTAAAATTATAAATTGTTTTTAGTAAAAACAGAGTTTTTTAAAAAGCTGTTTAGCACCTAATTAGAGATTTTTTCAAAGTTTTGTATAGTTCAAGGCAATAAATAGAATTTAATTGTTTTTCTTTATATTTCTATCAAATAAACATTGATTTTTGTAACATTTAAAACTAATATCTTATTATTATAATATTTTTCTTACTAATATAAATATATCTTAAGTTACAGAAATGTTGCGTTCATGGTCAAATAACTTATCAGCAGCGATGCCAACTTAGTGCTTTTAGCACTATTTTTGGTGATTTTTAATGACTCAAAACGCCGAATTTTAAGATTTAGTGCCAAACTAAGAAAAAGCACTAAGCTAGCGCTTTCTTGATTTTTCTTTAGTGCTTTTTAAAAGTTTTAAAATTTATCAGCAAAAATTGTATGCAGTGACAAACTCTTTATTCATCTCACAGCATATTGGTATTTTTATTAAAAAGTGCTGGATTAACAATTCATTTTGACATCTTTTAGTCAAACCTTAGACACCGAATATGCTTGAACTCTTTTTCAATCTCGGCTTTATGACCCGTTTTAAACCGAAATTTTTCTTAAGTACAAACATGTTGTATATAAAAATATAAATTTTTATTGTTTAACTAAAACTGAAAATTTCATTGGTTCTTACACCAGATCATCAGTAGACTTTAACCAAATTCCTAAAAAATCTAATGCATATTTTCTGCCTTTATATACAAACTTTAATAATCTTATTGAGAATTATTATAAACAAACCCAAACATTAAAGAATTCTTTCAAAAATTCAAAAAACCAATTTTCGTTATTCAACTGTTTTGATTTTCTTTTTCCCTTATACATCTGGATAACCATTGGTTACCACTAAATGTATTATAAGTTCTACTGAAAATAAAATCTTTTTGTATTGCAACAATTTCCTAATACATATTAGGAAAATTGAAATCAAATCCTGAACAATATTTAGAAATTGTTGTAAAACTGAAAGTTTTAGTTTTCGCTTAATAAAGGACTTGTGGGGGCGCATGGTGCATAATGGATAAAAAATATATATAAAAATATTATAAGTTTTGTAAAGAGTGATATTTAAAGTTGTTTTAGGCTTAAAAAACACATGAACAACCAGTCGGATGGACGAACAGATGGACATGCTTTAATCGACTCAGAAATTGATTACCAGTCTACCGCTAATAGAACAAGTGGGTCTTAGACGGTTCCTTTAGGGCGATATAAACATCTGCACAAATGCATAATATCCCTTCCACGTTTGTAGTGTGTGTGTATAATTAGTTTAGTGCTTTTTTTACGCATTTCCGAGTGCAAAATTACGCTTTTTGGTGCATTTTTTTGTGTATAATGTGATTTTAACTTCCAAAAAGTTGGCATCACTGTACATCAGGTAGAATTAATGAGAGAATATAGTTTTAGCCTCTCTTTCTTTTTTCCTTTCTTTTTCATATGGAGTTTGACACTTTTCCGGTCATAAAAAAGAAAATTCCGAACGATAGTGTGTCAAATTCCATATAAAAAAAAAGAAAAAAAGTAAGGGGGGCTAAAACTATATTCTCTCATTAATACTACCTGATGTACAGTGATGCCAACTTTTTGGAAGTTAAAATCACATTATACACAAAAAAATGCACCAAAAAGCGTAATTTTGCACTCGGAAATGCGTAAAAAAGCACTAAACTAATTATACACACACACTACAAACGTG
This sequence comes from Melanophora roralis, assembly GCA_963583895.1. Taxonomy (NCBI): domain Eukaryota; kingdom Metazoa; phylum Arthropoda; class Insecta; order Diptera; family Rhinophoridae; genus Melanophora; species Melanophora roralis. Next base: position 18,110,146 of record OY757191.1, on the reverse strand, counting down.
GAAGGGATATTATGCATTTGTGCTTATTTTCTCATTGCTATGACTTGATAAGTTATTTGACCATGATGGCTATCGTAAAAAAATGTTAAATTTCAAAAAATTTAAGTTCATTCGCTTGCTAAAAAGTTTTCAATATTTTGTACTTGAATGCGTTCGTTTACAAAAAATATTTACTGGAGTACAGAGAGCGCAACTTTAAATAAATGAAAATTCCTTTTAAAATAGTTACGATATTTATTTAAAAACCCAACGTAAGCTGTTTGGATAAGATTGAATTGTAAAAAAATTCTCTCCCGTACTTTTTGTTACAAACATTTTTTTAAAGTAAAGTTTCAAAATTACTTAGTAATGAAAAGTGACTGAAATTTACTGAAAAATTTAACGAATGAACCTTTTGTAACTTTTGTTGCATAAAATCAATGTTTGTCCTTAAAAGAGAGTGTGGTCTACGTTATTTTTAACCATTAGTCAATCTATTGAATAGATTCTATTCTTTTGATTATAACTTATAAGTTATACCCCTATGAAAATGTTATAATTACACATCTTCTTACATACAAACATATTTTAAAGTTCATAAATAGTTAAATTTTATAAATAAAAAGCAAATCATAGTATGAAAAATATTTCATCATTATTATTTACAATATATATTTAGGGCCAGATGGCAAAGTGGTATGTGAAAAACGCGACACAAATAGTAAGTAGTTTCATATACTCAACAAATTCATATAAAAAAAATATATATAATATATATAAAAATACAAATACATACAAACAATACATTTTATATGCCACATATCCTGTACATAGAGTATCATTTTGCTACGCTTTGCTATTACAAATATTTATGTCTATACAAACGTACATTGTTTATTTCTAATATAAACTTGCATAAAGCTTTATTTTTACACTGCTTACTCTTTGCATTTAATTATTAATATTTATATAAAAATTATGATAATATCCCGCTTGACCAAATTGTCAATGACGATTTTGTCTCTAACAATGTCTTCAAGATTATTTATTGTTACCGGCAATATAATGAAATTGTTGGCGGTGCATTCATTCACCTTTTTCGATTAATAGATTTACGACAAGATGAGCAATATTGTTGTTCTTTGGGTCTTGCATTACTTTACGGCCATTTGTACTACAATTTCATTAACGGTTTGTGTAAACTGCCTTGAATATATTCACCACTATAAACTATTTTCTTTTATTTGTCGTTAAAGTTGTGGTCAACTGGGATAGTTAGTATGCACGCGTGAGTCTGTGTATGTAAATTTTTAAATACTAGTGTATGTATGCAACCATACATAAGTATATATTTATGCCTTCGCTTATATCCCTTTGCGAAAATTGCTCAGTTATAAAAAAAAATTGAAATATTTCACTAGCTAATAGTCAGTATACGCTTATGGCAAATAAACCATTGCAAGGCTATCTCTGTTTTTAGAAAATAAAGTTTAAGGCTGTAATTCTATAAACTAGTTAACCATTAAAATAATTTTTTAACCGTAAATAATTTGGCGGTTTAAACTACGCCCATACAAAATGCCGCAAAAAAAGGTTTTTTTAGAATTTTTATGGTGCTGCCAACCTTCTTGTGTTAAACTGCAAAAAAATTTAGCGGATGAGCGATTTTAAGCAGCTTGATTAAATCTACATATGTTTAAAATCTAAATTTTAGGCTGTTATTCTTTTAATTAGTTTAACGTAATAAGAAAGTTGGCCGTTTAAACTTCGTCAATATAAAATTCGGCATAAAAACAGTCGTTTTTAGCATTTTTCGTGATGTTGCCAACCTTTTCGTGTTAAACTGTAACAAATTTAACGGATAAGTGGTTTTTAGGTCCTTAATTTAAACTATGTTTATAATTTAATCTAATTTTGCAAAATCATTGTTTAAACCGTAACCGATTTATTAGCTGCTTGGTAAAATAATGCAACTTATTTGCGCCCCATATTAGTTTTCTTAGTACTTAAATAACCTGCGGTAGAGTTATGTATGACCCTAGTAGGGATATAAATACTGTTACACTTGTTTAAGGCTATAAAAACAAATGTTTTTGCATCGTTTTTGTTTGCACACAGGTCAATTATCAACATCTAACCGGATCTTACCAGACCAGGGATACCAGAAGATAAAATATTCCTTAAAACAAATAAAAGCTTTTAAATTGTTTTCAACCCAGGCTTACCTGGTTAAAGCAGAGTTTCGCCGGAAATTTCATGGCTGCCTTTCGACCAGAGAGTAGTTGGTTAGCTTTATTACACCTTTTAAAATGATTTCTGGGTAAAACTTGGGGCGCTGTTCAATCCCCTTTTTTAGAGACACGCAAATAATTTAGTCAGTAGTAAGAGACACGTGGCTAAAGCATTTTGGTAATGGGGTGTGCTCCGATGATATTTAGATGACCCTACTTGTTTAAACATTTTTCTGTAGGATAAAAATGTTTCATTTGCAACAATTTTTTTTCGGTGCAGGTTATCAGCGTTTGGTTTTTCTTTTAACTGCATTCAAAAAAATGTCCACTATGACGTGTAAGAATCGTACCACTTTTTTGTATAATTTGAGTTATTGACCTTTGTAACCTAACAAACCATGATTGTTTTTGCAAATAAAATTTTTTTGATTTTTTGATTTTACGACTTTCATGACTTGATGTTTTCGAACGGTAAGCGTCCCAATCGGGAGAGTTTTGAAGTAGGGAACAGAAAAGTCGCTGTAACAACGTAACGAGTAGAGCTGTAAGCTGTCAAAAATCTAAACCATCAGTTCCAATGTAGTGTCAACAGAATAGGTAGTTGTAGCAGTCGCTGCAGTAGAAGCTGAAGGGAAAAATTCGGCATCTTGAACTTTGTTAAGTGACAATACAATTTCCATTCCGCAGCTGACAGATACATATACATGTATGTTGAACTTCAATTATCTGTTTGCATTTCTTGCTAATTATGTATTTTACTACGTTGTTAATTTTAGCTACTATTACAACTTCTTTATTCTGTTCAATGCCTTATTCAGGGTGTCTGGTGGCAGATTTATATTTTCAATTTTAAATAAAAAACGTAATAGTTGACAAAAAGTTTTATTACTCGTAGAAGCATTGAACTATAGAATGGAAATGCAGATTTTATTTTTTAAAGAGTACGTCATCCAGATGTCTTCCGTAGATTTTAACACACTATTCAAAACGGAACCTGAGGTCTGCGCCACACGCTGCAAATAAACTTGGTTCAATCGAGCTAATTTCTCAAAAAATATTTTCCTTTAAATCCACAAGAGATTGTCATTATAAACCCTCTCTTTGAGGCATACCTACAAAAAAAAAATCCATGGGAGTTAGATCGGGCAACCTCGGGGGCCATTGGATGCCCCCAAAGCGACTGATCAGTTTTGGGGACAATTTTTCCGAAGCAAATTCATCGAAGCTCTGGCTGTGTATGCAGTTGCCCTATCTTTAAAACCACTTGTGTGAAGAGTACGATGGATGAGTCGCAGGTTTGGCAAAAAGAATTCCGCAATCATGCGTCGATAATTTTCACCGTTAACATTCGTCACCTGGCCTCGAGAACTTTCAAAAAAAATGGTCCAATTATGCGTGGATCAAACATACCAAACAGTTACCCTGGGGCAGCGCAATTGCGGGTTCTTGAGGACCAGTAACGGCAGTTTTGCTTGCTGACGTGGCCGTTTAAGTTAAAATGATCCTCTTTGCTCAAAAAAAATGCGATTTACAGTGCAAAAGCGCTCCAACATGTTTTCACAAAAATTTTTGCGTAAACCAAAGTCAATTTCTTTTAGTTCTTAAACGATTTGAATGTTAAAAGGATGGCACTTCAGATTCTTTTTTTTAAATTTTATGAATATTCGCTTGTGGAAGTCTCAGTGAGGCTGCTCTTTTCCGTGTTGAAATTCGCGGATTTTTACGTAAACTGCTTTCAACCAATTCAAGATCGACTGAGTATTTCATAGCCGAAGCAATTGTGCAGAATCTTTACACCCACGAACAAATTAAATTAACTCTTGGTTCATCACGTATTCGCCGAATACTGAACTTGAAAAAAGTTGTCGACAACCAATTACGGAAGAATCATTACTCTTAAAAAATGTCTTCAAAGCGAACGCGTGATGCTCACTCAACCACTGCGACATTGTGACTGACAAATCTGTACAATCGATAATTCCACCCTACCTCCGCACCGTTTATTACTTATAATATAATCGCATTTAAAATTACATCTGGGCTTATGAACGATTTTACGCATATGTATGTAGTCAAACATGCGGCTAATCCCGAGCAGGCCTTTTCTATTTTACATAAAAAAGTAGTGAATTTTCGATAATTATTTCCAATTTTGCCAAATATTCTCAAACATATTTATATTCATTTTTTTTTGACATACATAATTTTAGTTTTACTTACGTTTGTTACGTTACGTAAAAAACATTACTTTTACTTTATTGTTTACATATTAGAAACATTAGCTTGAACTCGCGCTTCACTAAGAAAGCTTAATTACTTGTATTGCAAATTTGTTTAAGTTCTCAAGTTAAGATATTTGTGATATTACTTTCCTGATTTTTGTTATTCTTTGCGCTTATAGAGCTACAAAACTTAAAATTTCAGAGAATTAAACCGAAAGTTAAACGAACACAACGCGTCAAAGAGGCAGACAGAAGGCATTAATAAAAGCCCTTCGTTTTTCGTTGCATTTAGTTTTACACACTTTTGAATATAAAGCCAGCTGAAAATAACATTCCGGATCACATACAATTAAAATTTTTAAATCGTTAATAATTAAATGTTCTATTGACAAATTGTCCTTTGTCTTTAAATAAAATTTTTGATAAATTTTTTTCTTATAATAATTGGCAACGCTTTGTTCAGTGTCTGTATATACGTAAGAGCCTTTTAACAAATTAAATTTATATAATATATAAATGCAATAAACATAATTACACATAAGTATAAATATCTTGATTTTGACTGTAGAATTAATTTTGTAAAATCTTTGCAGAAGATGAAATAAAAGCCGGTGGTGGTAATATTAAATCACCAACTAATGGTCGAAATCGTAATGGCTCTACCACTGAAATGGCCGTTGATCAGTTGCAGGCTAGTGAAAAGTTAATAGCAGGTTAGTTATTTTTCATCTGCACGCGAACCTCCAATTATTTGTTTAAACAAAAAATTATTTTTTTAATAGAATTAAACGAAACGTGGGAAGAAAAACTTAAGCGTACAGAAGAAATACGTTTGCAACGTGAAGCTGTTTTTGCCGAAATGGGCGTGGCCGTTAAGGAAGATGGCATAACTGTAGGCGTTTTCTCGCCAAAGAAAACTCCTCATCTAGTAAATTTAAACGAAGATCCCAATTTATCCGAATGTCTACTCTACTACATTAAGGATGGCATTACACGTTTAGGTACTCACGAGGCTAACGTTCCTCAGGACATACAACTCTCTGGTTCATATATACTTAAAGAGCATTGCACATTTGAAAATCGTAATAATTGTGTAACTCTTATACCACACAAAGATGCTTTGGTATATTTGAATGGACGTAAATTGGTAGAACCGGAAATTTTGCGTACCGGCTCGCGTGTCATTTTGGGCAAGAATCATGTATTTCGTTTTACTAATCCTGAGCAGGCTCGTGAAATACGTGAAAAATTAGCTGAAAGTGCTGAGAATGAAATCGAAAAATGTGATGCTCAAGAGGTTGATTGGAATTTTGCTCAGTGTGAGTTATTGGAAAAGCAGGGTATTGATTTAAAAGCGGAAATGAAAAAGCGTTTAGACGTTTTGGAAGAGCAATTCAAGCGTGAGAAAATGCAGGCAGATCAAGAATTTGAAGAGCAGCGTAAGGTAAGTGAAAAATAAAAAGCTGTAAATAAGCGACTTAGACCCAAAATTTTTTTAACAAACAAATTGTTTATCCTTATTTCAGAACTACGAGGCGCGTATTGATGCTTTACAGAAGCAAGTTGAAGAACAATCTATGACAATGTCCATGTATAGTAGTTATACTCCCGATGATTTGCAGGATGAAGAAGTTTATTGTAAGTTTCATTTAACTTTTTATCTTAAATATTTAAGGGCCCTATGCTTTTTATGGCATCAAAGAGAACATATACAGATTATGATTTTTTTCTTTATATTAACAGCCAATCCCCCATATGAATCCTGCTGGACTGCCCGCGAGGCTGGTTTAGCGGCCTGGGCCTTCCGTAAATGGCGTTATCATCAATTTACCTCTTTACGTGACGATCTTTGGGGCAATGCAATATTTCTTAAAGAGGCTAATGCCATTTCAGTTGAATTGAAAAAGAAAGTTCAGTTTCAATTTACACTCCTTACCGACACGCTTTACTCACCATTGCCACCTGAACTGGCTTCGGCAGCTTCTCCTTTACAAACTGAAGATGAATTTGGTTCACCTCCAGTTTCCAAAACATTGGTCGCTGTCGAGGTAACCGACACCAAAAATGGTGCTACTCACTATTGGTCCCTGGAAAAGTTGCGGTAAGTTTGTTTTTTTTTAATTTCTTCTGGAGTCGTTTTATTTTTTAATTTTAGTTAAACTATTTTACGTTGTTATTTCACACCTTCATTTTGTTTATTAATTAGAGCACCTTTTCTCTTTTGGTTAATTTTAGTTTATTTTTAATACCCTTTTTTAACCCCAAAGGCTGTTTTTAATTGTTTAACTTTTTGTTTACTAAATCCATTAAAACTTTTTTTGAACGTGCATGGTGGTTTAGTTTAGTTTTGATTTTATTTTAAATTTATTTTTTTTAGTATTATGTTTGTATGTAGGTGTCTAGTTAAATTTTGATTAATTTCTCTTTTGTTAAATAAAGTTGGGTTTTGCATTGATGTAAATTGTGTATTTAGAGCGATGTTAGCCAAAAGTTTCTGCGGGGGCCCGAACACTAATCGGGCTTACATGTACACAACACGAGTACCCAAAAAAACATTACAAAGAGAGCAAAACAAAAGATATAACAACACTACTGGTTGACATTGTATTGTTGTTTTAAATAATACACACAGTGTAAAAAGCACCCATACATTCTCATGAATCATCTTCTCTCGTTATTTCACCGCTTATTTAGAGCATTAGTGTCCATGTATGAATGCTTTTGCATTCTGTAAATTATGACACAAAGAAGCAAAGTGACATGAATCTGCTTTGTTGAAAGTTTTTACTGATTTAACTATTTATTATGTACATGTAAGACCCGACTAATGTTTGCGTCCCAGAGGACATTTTAGCCGTCCTTGATTTAGAGTTGACATGGTCATAATCACATATATTTTTTTGTTAAAGTAGCTTACCAATTTGTAAAAATTGTTTTGGATTTTCGATACTTCAGTTTTTTTTTATCTTATAGAAAACAAGTTCGGGTTGAAAAGTAAATTTATTACGGTGAAAAGTCGAACTTTGTATTCACACATTTCGCTGCTGAAGTAAGACGGCTTTTTCAAAACTTAATTCTGTAAGCTTGAAGATAACTTAAGCTCACCTGACACTAGGCAAATATTTGATGATGTCTTTATTTACCTTTAGATCAGGGTACACTAAAATAGGTGAATATGAATTCATCTTGAAATCTTGAGAAAGTGATTGCCAGATTTATTAATTTTGTTTGAAACAGGGCACACTCAACCAGGTAATATTAACAGCCCAGCTGGTTAAAATAAATTTGACATTTTCATGTTACAAATATTTAATTTTACATGAAATGTTTGATTTTTCTGACATTCTAACGTTCAAACACAAAAAGGAAGTTGAATTCGCCTTGGGTTTACCTTTTAATTTAATTTTAAACCAAGGCACATTCAACCAGCTGATTAAAATTAATTTGACATTTATACGAAATAAAAATTAATTTTATATGGAATTTTTAATTTTTCTGACATTTTGCTGTTCAAACACAAAAAGGAAATGCAGAGGGCGAATTTTTTGAATTCGCCTTGAGTTTACCTTGTTGAATGTGCCTTGGTTTGAAATTTAAAATTTTTTTGACATTTACTTTTTCAAACACAAAAAGGAAATGAAGAGGGCGAATTTTTTGAATTCGCTTCAATACTACCAAGGCACATTCCAGGGCACACTCAACCAGGTAATATTAAGAGCCCAGCTGATTAAAATCAATTTGACATTTTCACGTTATAAAAATTTTATTTTATATGAAATTTTTAATTTTTTCTGACATTCTACCGTTCAAACACAAAAAGGAAATGCAGAGGGCGAATTTTTTGAATTCGCCCTGGGTTTACCTTGTTGAATGTGCCTTGTATAGGAGGTTGCGTTCCAGGTAATTTGGGTAACTCTGACCAATTTAGAGAACAATTTTCTCTTTACTCTCATTTATCCGAAAACTAAATCTATTGGAACACACTTAATATATATTTGTTTATGAAACAAAAAGTACTAAAGCAAATTGAAACCACCATTACACAAAACATTCTTTAAGTTTTTTTTACTATTTATTTTGTTTTATTTTTTTCCTTATGGCTTGTTTCCATTAAATATTTTATTTGATAATCTTTTTACTGAACATCGCATTCACACTTAATAGTTATCGTTTGGAAATGATGCGACAAATTTATAATGTGGAGTCACCACCATCATCGATGCTTTATGATACTTCAGCTTTAAATGATGTTCAAATAATGCAAAATTCTATTTCTTATCTAAGAACTTCTAAAACTCTGAACACTACATCCACAAAAACAACTTCGGATATAAATACTAATGTCGCTACTTGCGGTACTTTGTCAGCTTATGTTAATCTCTATGAAACTGATCTTTCTAATAAGCATGATCAAACCAATAACTGTGCAAAAATGGGGCAGCCAATTGCAACAAAATCCAAATTATCGAAATCAAGCAACAGTTCACCATCCCGTTTATCATTGGCAAATCTTTTGCCTTCTAGGTTTGCTTTACTCTATTTATTTGAGCTTTTTTTTAATTTTTTTTATCTATTTTATACACATATACACATGTACATACATACAAAAGTATAAATTTATTTCTTGTAAATGTAGTCTTATATCAAAAAAAAAACATCCTGAATCCTTCCTCTTTATATTTATGTTTATACTTGAATGTGTTTTTGTATAAATTATCATTTTGTTGACAAAAAATTAAATTTTATAAAACAATTTAAAAAAGTTAAGTTTTGGCCCGTATAAAAATACTTCGGGGGAGAAGGGGTTTAGAGTCATGGTGTGCGAAATTCACTAGTGTCTGACCAGAGTTTGTGCCTCATGCTGCGCGAATCGGTAAAAAACCTTAAGGACTGATTATTGGCGGGTTCACCTTGATGTGCACGTGGCAATTGTGATAACTTAGATTCCTGCTTAGGAAGTTCAAGGGAGAAATGGAAGTTCATTTGCTGCGCAAATTTTGCAGTTGAGGCCGTAGCGTTTAATATTTATTTGTGAATTTCTTTTCTTTAGGCACTGTCGGGTATAAGTTAGGTTAGGTTGAACTGATGACTCCAAATAGACCCTTTGGATCCTTAGTATTACCAGACAAAACAAAACGATGACCAGTGCTACTAATTCGATGTAAAAAAACCCAGGATGCTCCGCACTTTCTTGGCAAATGCTAACAGCCTTATCTTACTAACTCCGGATATTTCCTCTAGGCCTTAGAGCAAACAAGAACTTAGACACTTTGCTCTTGAGCGCACGAGCAAAAATATGCTTAACAGCCTTCTGTCCCCGGGTACACCACAGAACCTACAGTCATCGCTGGTCAGTCGCCCTGCTCTTTTGCCAGGGAAAGCTGTATAACAATGACCTGCTATCCTCTCTAATAGGAGCCTATAATCACTTCTTCGCAAAGACAAAAAAAACCTCGTCGCCCCCGAATCATTTAATATCGACATTATCCTAAAAACTCTAAACGAAGTGGTTTTTACACAGACCTCCATGGCTCCGACCCTTGCCGTGGAGTTTGTACCCCTATTGTAGGACTAAAGTAGAGCACGAACGTTCATTGCATTTTCCATGAATGCCTTTTTCGCCAGATTATCTGCCATCTCATTCCCATCAATACAACTGTGTCTCCGAACCCAGTAGATGTGCACTTGCCTCTAGGCACACAGTCTACCATTGAATTCCCTGCACGCCTGAACAATTGAGGACTAGGTCAGGTTTGCGGAAATCGCCTTGGTCGCGACCTGACCTGAGAACTCTCAGTTTTAACGGACAAGAAAAAATCTGCGGCCAGTTTGGCTGCTACAATCCCTGCCTGAAATACACATTAGCTATTAGGAAGCTTATAGGGCTCCCTGATACCCAGTCAATGTAAGCAAACAGCTCATACAGCTTGTGGTTAAAACTACACCGGTATTCTACATTAACGCAGCTTGGTTCGTAGATTTTCCGACGAATTTTACTCTCGAACACTTTAAGCACTGCCTCATGCCTTAGAGCCATATAAAAGTACGTGTAGTATCAGTGGCTTGTAGAGAGGGATTTTTATCTGTCAGGATGTGACTTTGCCTTTAAACTGCTTATATAGTCTAAAGTAGAATTTATTGGCCAATTTTGTTCTTTTTTTTTTTTTATCTCAAATCCGATGTTGTTTATTTTTATTATGGCGGTACCAAAGAAGTAAAAATATTCGCTGATTTAAAAGTTGTAGTTTTTAACTTCCACTGTCTTCCCAAGTCTACTGGACGTCATGTGCGTTAATACCATCAACTTGGTTTTATCTTCAATAACTGACCCACTTAAGTAGATGTCGATATCGTCAGCCTAGACGATTAAAATGTACTGTTTATGTTGTGTTAGTGTTATTTACAACCGCGTCTCGTATAACCTTTTCCAAGAAATCTGTTGAAAGAAATTTTATCTTGGTATTTATCGGACCTGTTTGTAGTATCAAAACAATGGGTATAGTTGCAAGAACTTTGCTATTGAAAATCAGCAAAAACGCCCGATAACTGACAAAGATATAAGCCAGCAACCACAAATACCAGAGGTATTTCTTCAAAATTTGTACATAAAAACTTCTACAACTGCTCTGAAGTTGTTCCTACATGGGCGCAATATAAGACCGACTCCCATTAATTTTTCCCCACTAACATTTTTGTGAAACATATTTAAACCCTATCTCCTCCCATTTCCATACAAAATTTAGTTTTTAAAATTTTTTTAAATCGCTCCCACAGCTTCAGGGTGCTCCTACAGAGGTCAAATGTAGGACAGACTGCAATTATTTCTTCTCTTAAATATTTTTGTGGAGCATATATACCCACTGTCTCCAGCCCCTTACAGGGTTGCCATACAAAATTTTGTATTAACTGCGAAGTGACTTAAAGAGAGTAAAAATAGAAGATAAGCTAAAGTATGGAGAAAGATAAGAAAGAAAAGAACACAATTAAGGATTCTAATTAAGGTTTTTATACTAGAAACAGAATCAGGACAATTGACGAATTTTTCAAACCAAATATTTGTGTGATTTGTGTGTGTTGTTGTTGCTTTCAATAATTTTATATTTATTTACGTAATTTTTTTTGTCAATTTGCTTATAACTTCGTTTAATTTTTTTTTTTTGCAGAAAAAAGACGACGTTTTTTTGTTTTTGTAAATAAGCATGAGCATAAGTTTTGCTTTTGTATTTTTGATTTCGTTCCTAAAGCGATTTTAAATTTCTGGGGCCAAATCGTAGCATTAGATTCGAAACGAAATTTACTCGATCAATTAAATTCTCAATCCTTTAAAAACAGGGGGCAAATTACGGCATTCGGTTCGAATCCCGTAACTTGCCCCCAGGAATTATAATTGGAATTTTTTAATTTCGATTCGAATGCGGCGATTTGGCCCCTGTAGTTTTGCACCTTAATCATATCCATGTTTTCTTAAATGTTTCTTCTTGCTTTTGATGTGTTTTCTTATATACTTTCAGTATTAAAATTTTTTTTAAAAAAACGCCACTAATAACTAAATTTTTTTTTTGTAGGCAACGTCTTGAATTAATGCGTGAAATGTATCACAATGAGGCTGAACTTAGCCCTACATCGCCCGACTATAATGTCGAATCCTTAACTGGTGGTGATCCCTTCTATGATCGTTTCCCCTGGTTCCGTATGGTGGGCCGTTCTTTTATATATCTCAGTAACTTGTTATATCCAGTACCATTGGTTCATAAGGTGGCTATTGTGAATGAGCGTGGAGATGTAAGGGGTTATTTGCGTATTGCAGTGCAACCAGTGTTGGTAAGTCTTTTAAAAAAGAAATCATTTTAAATAATGGACTAACCGTAGATGTTTTAACTTTTTGTAATTTATCTAAAGGATGAAGAATCTCTTGACTTCAATAATGGTGTCAAACAGTCAGCTCGTTTGATTTTCAATGAAGATGATGCTAAACCTAAATATCGTGCTTTGAATGAAAAGGATGATGTTCAGCGTTATATTGATAATGGCGGCTTGGATTCGAAATTGGATGGTATGTATAAATGAATATGAAAAATTTTTAGTAGTCATACAATATTTAAAGGTTTTTGGGAGATTTGGAAAGTACACATTTTGTGTATATTTCTTTACATAAATATATATTATGCTTTGCTACTTCACAGTCCTTTTGTATTTAACATGTTTCCAACATGTTGTTTCATTTTCATTCATTTTTTATGTCTGTTTAACAAAAAAAAAAAATGTTGTATGCATTACTATTTGAAACGATTCAAACAAAAAATATTAATAATCAGATCTTGGAGATGCAGATTCAGGACGTGGTATTGATTCGAATTCAGCATCTGAATGCCAGGAGGCACAAGATGAACCTGGCGAACATTTACAAATTGGCAAAGAATTTACATTCCGTGTAACTGTATTGCAGGCCACTGGTATTGGAGCTGAATATGCCGATATATTCTGTCAGTTTAAGTAAGTTTTATTTAGGGAGAAATTAAAAAAAATTTGATTAATATAAAAATTATTAAACAATTAACAGTTTCTTACATCGTCATGAGGAGGCTTTCTCTACAGAACCCGTAAAGAATTCAGCTGGAGATCGTTTGGGTTTTTATCATGTACAAAATGTAACCTAATTACTTTAAGGTTTTTTTTGAAAACAAAAAATTTAATTATTTTATTTTATAATTTAAATAGATTACTGTGCCCGTTACCAAGTCATTTATTGAGTATTTGAAAACACAGCCCATAATGTTTAAAGTATTTGGTCATTATCAAACACATCCTTTGCATAAGGATGCTAAGCAAGAATTTGTTTCAAGACCACCACCAAGACGCATGTTACCACCAAGTATACCGATTTCACAACCAGTACGTAGTCCCAAGTTTGGTCCATTACCTTGTCCTCCATCATCTACGGTATTGGCGAAACATGATGTTTTAGTGTGGTTTGAAATATGTGAATTGGCTCCCAATGGTGAATATGTGCCAGCGGTAATTAACAATACGAATGAATAAAAGAGAGTTTGTTTATTTTATAACCACTTACTTTTGTTACAGGTTGTTGAACATAGCGATGATCTTCCTTGCCGTGGTCTTTTCTTGCTGCATCAAGGCATACAAAGGCGTATACGTATAACGATTGTCCACGAGCCTACACTTGAGGTCAAGTGGAAGGATATTCGTGAGTTGGTAGTGGGTCGCATACGTAATACTCCCGAATCATCGGAAGATGATGAAGATTCTTGTGTTTTATCTTTGGGTCTATTTCCGGGTGAGGTCTTAGATGTGCCCGGCGATGATCGTTCTTTCTTTAGATTTGAGGCAGCTTGGGATTCTAGTCTACACAATTCAGCTCTTTTGAATCGTGTATCACAGGGCGGTGAAACTGTTTACATTACGTTAAGTGCTTATTTAGAGGTAATTTATTCTAAAATCTATATTTTTCTAAAACGAAACTATGAATTCGTATGTGCATTTGTTTACAATTAGCTCAAACCATATTTTTTTCTGCTAATTTCAGCTGGAAAATTGTGCTCGCCCTGCTATTATTACCAAAGATTTAAGCATGATTATATATGGACGCGATGCTCGTACAGGTCCACGTTCTTTGAAACATCTCTTCTCTGGCCAATATCGTAATCCAGAGGCAAATCGTTTGTCTGGCGTTTATGAATTATCATTGAGAAGAGCATCTGATGCAGGTAGTCCAGGTAGAAATTTTTAAAATGTAGAGTTCTGTCTGTTATAATAATTGCACTCGTACACAGAAATTAGTTTAGTTTTTGTTTTAAAATATTTAAATATGGATGTAACTAAATGCTGGGGGCAAATTACGGCATTCGATTCGAATCGAAGTTCTATCCGATCAATCGAGTCGTCAATGCTTTTAATATAGGAATTCTAATAAGAATTTTAATTTCGATTCGAACCGAATGCCGATATTTGCCCCCTGATTCATTTGTAAACGCTTTTAATTTTTGTTTTCATAAAATTTTTAAAACTTTGCATATAAGAAAGTTTAAATGCGATTTTTAATTAAAAAAAAGGCAGAAAATTTTGTTTTCTATATTAAGCCAATGACGAGCTTATGAAATCCTATTTAAAAACAAACTTTTTATTTAAAATTTTTATTCAATTTCACAAATTTTACAAAAGTTGTTGTTTATGTTGTGTGCAATTTTCCAAGAATGGATTTATGGAATTAATTTTACATTCTTGTTTTTTTTTCCACAACAAAAGGTGTCCAACGTCGTCAGCGGCGAGTTCTCGACACCAGCTCAACTTATGTACGTGGTGAAGAAAATCTTCATGGCTGGCGTCCACGCGGCGATTCACTTATATTTGATCATCAATGGGAACTTGAGAAACTGACACGCCTTGAAGAGGTGGGTCGTGTACGTCATTTATTGTTGCTACGCGAACGCTTGGGCATGGATACAAATCCAAATCCCACCACAAAAACTGAAAAGGATGTCTGTAATTTGGCCGCCAAAGCAGCTACATCTCCAGTTCACATGGTGATACCACCTTCGCCACAAACACCGGTCAAGGATCCACATCACATCATTCCAGAGCGTGAATATAATGAAAATGAAAAGAACTTGATGATCAAATGCTTGAAATTGATACAAGGTTGGTTTCCATTGGCATAAAAGATCATGAAATAATATCCTTGTAATTGTATAAATTGTTTTTAAAATGCTATTTTTAGGACGTTATCAAAAAGCTGAAAATTCTAATAATCAAATGCAATCGGATGTTTCACCTAGTGATGAGGGTTGTGCTGATATGACAGTCAGTTGTTTATCCAGCAATTCAATGGAGTAAGTTATGTTAATTTTGTTGGAAAAAATAGTTAAAATTTAAATTGCAACGTTTTGGAAAATCGTAAAAAAAAACAAAGCAAAAAGTTAGGTTATGTTAGGTAGAACAGGCAGCCGTTGAAGGAAAGGATACAGCTCACTTGGGTCCACCTAACTCGGTCCCTTTGTGTTACCTAAAGAGGCAAATAGAATAGGTTGAGGTGGAAGGAAAGAAGAAATTAAGAGAAGGATAAGAAAGAAAGAACAGAAGAATGAAGCAGACTTACCAGGGTCTCTGGTGGGAATCGAACCCACAACCCCCAGACTGGTAGACTCGTGCACTTACCATTGACCTACCAGGGCACCCAAACAAAGCAAAAAAATACTGAGAGAATTTTCAACTTAAATGCGGTTCGCAGAGTCGAAGTTCTTTAAAATGCGTCAATACCCAAATTCGATAACATTTGAAACAAAAACGCCAAACACAATAAAGCGTATCAAATATTCGTTGCTGAAAATAATTCATTTTTAAATTTCTTAAAACCAAAAAGAATATGGTCACTCTGCTATAAATTATTCGTCGTACTTTGGCAAAGAAAACTAAAACAAATCTGTCGCCAAACTTGTTACGCACAACAAAGTTTGAATGTGTCATTTTGGTGCTCACAAATGTGTTTAGTTTTCTGTAGAAAATAAAGGGTGATTTTTTAAAAGCTGTAGGAAAGTTTTTCACAAAAAAAAAACACATAAAATTCAGCAAAATGCATGAAATCTTTATTTGAATCGATAGTCCATATAATTTAATGTTTGAAGATTATTTCATGCAAACGTTGACCTTGACTGCGCCTCAAATGGTCCATCCGCTTAGTCCAATTTTGGCATACTCTTTCCAACATTTCGGCCAGTATCTCACAAATAAATGCTTTAATGTTGTCTTTCAATGCGTCAATTGAAGCGGGCTTGTTTGCATAGACATGAGCTTTAACATAGCCCCACAAAAAATAGTCTAAAGGAGTTAAATCGCATGATCTAAGCGGCCAATTGACCGGTCCCGAACGTGAAATAAAATGTTTACCGAACTCGTCTCTAAATAAGTCCATTGTTGCGCGGGCTGTGTGGTAAGTGGCACCGTCTTGTTAAAACCCCATGTCATGCAAGTCAAGCTCTTGCATTTTGGGCAAAAAAAAGTTGGATATCATCTCACGGTAGCGCTCACCATTCACAGTTACGTTACGATTCACATCATCTTTGAAAAAGTACGGTCCAATGTTGCCACCAGCCCATAAACCGCACCAAACTGTGACTTTTACTGGATGCATTGGTAGCTCTTGCAATGCTTCTGGCTTATATTCACTCCAAAATCGACAATTCTGCTTATTTACGTAGCCGAATAGCCGTTTCAGTGGGTCGATTAAACTGACCATAAAATAGAAGAAGCGCGCGATGAACTTTCTTAACAGAGCACGCATTTTGATAATAAAACTCATTAATTTGCAAGCGTTGTTCATTTGTAAGGCGATTCATGGTTAAATTATAGACCAAACTGAAGATCTTTGACAGTGAGACAAAACACGAAACGTGCGTCAGCTGTTTAAACCAGTGTTGCCAAAAAGATATTAGCTAAAAAATCACCCTTTATTTAATAAAATAATTCGGTTGTCCGTCTTAGTTTTGGTTCCAAGCCAAGGTATTAGGATTCGGTTTGGTGTTAAAGGATTTTTAAATAAAAAAATATTAATCAAAAAGTTTAAACAGCTTTAACTACATTTAAAAAAAATTTATTTTTTATTTAAAATTTAATTTTTGCTTTGAAAATTTTTAAGTTTAGACTTTGTAAAATTTTAAAAAGAATATTTGCCTGCAAATCTTCTATATTTTCTTTAATTTCTTTAGAACAAAAAACATTTTTTAGGAAAATGTGTATTTTAAAAAATCTAAATGTTTTCTCTTTATTTTATATTTTTTTTTTCAATTTTTTTTATATTTGTATGTTAAAAAAAAATCTGTTATTTGGTTACTACATATTAGAAGAAGGTAAAATTTTCAATTTATTTTCTATTATTTTTGGTCTTAGTTTATTGTTGTAATTTTGTCCTGTTCAATTTTCTTATATAAAAGGAGTTGAAACGGCATTTTATAAGTAAATTTTTTAAACATTTTATTGAAAAAAAAATTAACACAAATAAAAAACTTAACCAAATGTTTGAAAAATTTGCAGAGTTGGCAGAGAGTAATAAACCAAGTGTCAACTCGTTATTTATAACAAACCTTTAATTATTATTGGCTTTTAATATTTTTTTTTGTAATTTGTTTTATTTTAAACTACATATTTGTTTTAACTAATTGCTTTTGTAATTAAAACTGTTCGTTGTTACACTAATTATTTAATATAACATTTACTACTGTTTGTTATTGTTCTAACTGAAGATTTAAGAAAATATCAAAATTATTTTCTTTACTAAAACATTTTGTAATTTTGTTTTCTTATTTGTCTTTAGATTATGCTCTCCTGATCGCGCTGATGCTCCAAATGGTTGGGAAGCTCCAGCTCCGGCCACCCAACCAGCACTCCCTCTACGTTTGTATGTACCCGAGTTAGAAGAGATTCGTGTTAGTCCTGTGGTGGCACGAAAAGGTCTTTTAAATGTTTTGGAACATGGTGGTTCCGGTTGGAAGAAACGTTGGGTGGTAAGCAATTAATTATTTTAAAAAAATATTTATTATTAAATCGTTTATACCTAAACATCATAGATGGGCATATGGCAGTAATAGTTAATAAAATTTTATTAACAGTAAAAATTGATTGGTTACTGCCTTTTTTCAGTAACCAGTAAAAAAACTTACTGGCAATGAAAATTTACTTGAAAAAGTGCAGGGGATCAGTAAACATTTTAAGTTTTTAATTAATTAATTTTATATTTTACTTTAATAGATTGTGCGTCGTCCTTATGTTTTCATTTACAAATCTGAAAAGGATCCCGTAGAACGGGCTGTTTTAAACTTAGGCACAGCACAAGTTGAATGCAGTGAAGATCAAGCAGCAATGGTTAAAATACCAAATACATTTAGGTAATATTTTCACTTTTTTTTAATAAATTTAAAAAGCATTAAGCGATTGAAAAAGCGATATTTTGTTTAAATTAAAATGCTTTGTTTCAAAGAAAGAAATCCTCAATTAAAAAAAAAACAAATTTTTTTTTCTTTCAGTGTGGTTACCAAACATCGTGGTTATTTATTACAAACCCTGGGCGATAAGGAAGTACATGATTGGTTATACGCCATTAATCCATTATTAGCTGGACAAATAAGGTTTGTTTAATACATTTTTCTAAACATTTAAACATTTGTTTAAATAAATATTTTATTTAAACTTTTAGATCTCGTTTAGCTAGACGCACACAGGAGATGGTTTCGCAAACAGCCTCTCAAATTCAAGCAACAACTGCTACAAACACAGGCTCAAACAATAAATGAGATACAATAACGATGGAATCCGTTTTAGTGTATTAATATCAATACAATAAAAATAAAAGAAAATAAAACAATAAGACAACACACACAAATACTTAAGAATTGAATTTTTAAATAATTTAAACTAAACTCCAAGGAACGAACAAAAAAGTTTAAAAAAAGCAGAAATATATTTTAAAGTGCAATATCCCTTTTAAAAAAAAAAATTTAAATTAGAGAATCAAGAAAAAAGGCCTAAAATAAAGTCAATGCAAAGGTTTGAGTTAAAAATTTTATAACAATAACGGATTCCATCGATAAATTAAAAACAAAACTTAAAGGATACGAATGCAGGCATTAAACTAAATATTATTTACATAAAAAAAAATAAAAAGAAATTATATAAAAATTCAAAAATATATATACAAAATATATATACAAAATATATAGTAAATAAATTATATATGAAACAAAAAATTATATAAAAAAAATAAGAGAAAAATAAGAAAGTGAAAAATATATTTTAAAAAATTTTCTCTTTTTAATTCCATTTCATTGTTTTTTACCTAAAACTTATAAGGTAAAAAAAATAATAAAAAAAAAAAAATATGAACTCCCCTGGCTTAATTCCTTAAAAACAATTTAAAAATATAAATATTTCCTTAAACACAAAGTGCAAGCAACAAATCGCAAATAACTAAAATTAATGTGTAACAACAATATGTTTAATTTTATTTCTTAAAACATTTTTGCTATTAAAAAACTTGCATAAGTTTTAAACAAATATTAAAAAAAAAAACACTTGCAACTACACGACGCTTTATTGTTAATTATTTATTGAGCAAAATAAAATAAAAAACAAAATGCAAAAGTAATACTTTTACCATAAATAAAATAAAGAAAAAACAACAACTTAATTATATTTTATAATTGATATTATAGTTCTAATAAAAACAATTCGAATAATATTAAAAAAAAAACAGTTGTAGGTAGAATTATAAAACGAAAGGAAATTAACATTGACACATACTGCCGAACGGTCCTAATAAACATCAAACGAAAATGCAAATTAGTAATACTATTTGAAACAAAAATTCGAAAATTTTTTAAAGCTTTATGCAAGGAACACAACACGGACGGAAGACGAATTTTTCGCTGCGAATATTTGCCCCCAAAATAAAGCATGTTTGTGTATAGGAAAA
Source organism: Melanophora roralis (assembly GCA_963583895.1). Classification (NCBI taxonomy): domain Eukaryota; kingdom Metazoa; phylum Arthropoda; class Insecta; order Diptera; family Rhinophoridae; genus Melanophora; species Melanophora roralis. The sequence goes on along the minus strand of OY757191.1, from coordinate 18,090,236 downwards.
TATGCACAGAACCCGCCTTACGTACAAATTCGCTGTACGCGGCGAATTCTGCAATTCATTCAATTCTTTTTCAAACGCCGGCGACCGACTAACGAATTAGTGCAATGTGTGTGTGGTCTGATTTAAGTTTATAAATATTTCAGTCATCAAAATTAATTTTTTTAACTTTAAAATAATTACAAAAAATTGTAGTTTGTTGTAAAAATTCTTTTTAGAGGTGTTTTTGTTACAATGTCATTCATTGTTCGGCCCCCGGAGACACTCTTGGCTAACATTGAATTAGACTGAAATTTAAAATCTTACTTAATGATAGTGAAACGTCTTTTCAACAAAAAATTCATTTTTATTCTAAATTCGATTTAAAAATCTTAAAAAAATGTTTAATAATAATCCTTTGGAATTTTTTAATGAACAACTTTGAAACTACTTAAGGCAAACTTGAATTTAAAACTTATAATTCCACCTGCAACTGTTTAATTAAAAAAATTCATTTAAAAACGCAAGGATGCTTGAATTTAAATAAAATGAATTAAAAGTGATCTCCATAAAAAAAAATACTTTGTCTTAATTAAACACATTATTAGTTAAATATTTTAATTGTAAATAGTTTTCAATTATTATTATTCATAATATTTATACAAAAGAATTATTTTCATTTCCATTTTTTAAAAATACCCTTGAATATAAATAAATAAATTAATTTACAATTTCATTATGATTTTCTCAAGGATTTTTTTGTTATAATTTTTGTGCTTGTTATATAGATTTTTATTTTAAAATATTTATTACATAAGAAGAAAACTCTATATATTTTTTATTAGAAATATGTATATTGTTTTGCCTAAAAAATCATAAAAAATATAAATCACAATTCGATTTATTTTAAACAAGAATAGAAAAAAATAGTATTATTAAACATAATAAAATGAACAAAACTTTAATATTAACTGCATATAAATACAAACATACAAATATTTATACACATACATACATACATACATATTTACGATCTGACTATAAATGTATTAAAAAAAAAGAATCAATGATGAAAACACAATAACAATAATTTATTAAATGGTAAATCCTTTAAAGAAAAAAATATTTGAAAAGTAAAACTTAGAAACAACAACAACAAAAACCATAAAGAAAATATCCCTACCAGAACAGTGGCAGTCATTTGACCGGTCATATGACCGACACAGATGACCGGTCATTCGGTCATTATTTTCTATCATTTTCTTAAGGGCGATGTGAAAAAAATGACCGAAACTTTGTGTACGTGTGATCTTGCATCTCTCTCGCACCTTCAGATGTGATAGAAATATTGGTCACAAATGACAGAAAAAAAATGTTTCAGTTTTAGTTTCGGTCACAGATTTCTTGTAGGGTATGTTTTATGATGTGTAGTAGTATTAGTAAAATGAAGAAGTAATGGCAAAAACAATTTAAATAAAATTCGAATATTAACTATAGACCAGTAAACAAAAAGAAAGAAAATTCTTTAATTGAAAATTGTATAATCATTACCATTATTATTACATAAATAAATAAATGAATAAATATAAATAAATTAAAAAAAAAATAAATTAAATCTTAATTTGCATTTGGAATTTTATTTTATACATCACCTCCGCTTGCCTATCATCCAAATAAGATTTCTTTTAATGGAAATAGTAAAGTGAGGAAAATGCCACATCTGTAGGGGCCATTAATGTCGATTTCGCCAATAAAATAATCTCAGAAATGTGCTTTTGGAAAAAATTTGCTTTATATTCCTTTTCAATTTTATGGCATTTTTTAAAGATCTTTTTTAATTTAGATTTATTTAACACTGTGCAATCTCTTAGTGGTACAAAATATTAATTAGATAGAGGTCGGGCAAATGAAGTGAATGGATTAGGATATGTATCGCCTTGTTAGTTGAAAACTCTCAAAGGTTGATCCCCGATTAGAATGCTTAAAATTATAAAGCTTGAATTTTTAATATAAAAAAAATTATCGTAGTTTTTTTGTTTAACCAACGAAAAGCATTAAAAATATGGCTGGCTATTCGGCGATTTGATAATACGCTACATTTCCAACTATATGATTCTAACAGTTTTATTTTAAATAAAAACTCAAATATAAACTCCATATTCCAACCTTAAATGATAATTGAAAACGCAGTCTCCTACAGGGCAACTCCGGCTGGTAACAAAGCTGTCTACCACATTTCAATTAAAGCTGTTCTTGCTTGTTCAAACTACAAAGAACCAAACACACATTAACTTAGATTTAAAATCTTAAGCATTTATTTATTTATAAAAGGATTTCTTTAATTATAGCTTTAACATTAATTAAGTAATTAAGAAAATGTTTAATTATTTGTTTAAAAATTTTATTTTTTATTGCCTGCAACTGCATTGACACGAGCCTCTACCCTGGCTACTTCTTTATTAATCGTTTCCAGATTTTGTGCAACGGTTTCCTGTACCGAATGTAAAAGTTCCTTATTGTTAACCAATGATGTTGTAATTGTGCTTTGTTTTTCTTCGATTTCAGCAATAATTTTAGCGAAATTCATAGCTGGAAAAAAGATTTTTTTTTGGTAAATTAAACCCTTAAAATATTGTGTTATAATAGGCTTATAAAACAGATTTTGTTTGAAAGTTTTCAATTTTTAAATCTTTTATAAATATGATTTTTTGTGTGACAAGAAAAAGATTTACATTTCTCCAAAAGTTATATATTAAAACAATCAATTTTAAGTTTAAACAGAGCCACATGAGATATTTACTGTACGTTAAGGCGGGACAAAAACTCTAATAGTTTTATACTGAGAGTTATATCTGCCAAGATATGGATTTACCCATTTTCAAAACGATATAAAATTTTAAAAATACGATTTTTTATTCCCAATATTATTTTGCTCTTTAAATTACCAAATAAAGTCATTCCATGTCTTTAGAAAAAACTTACCATAATTATGTAAAGCCTCTAATGCCTGCATTCTTTCAATAATATCTGGTAAAATTTCAGCCACCGGTTCAGTTCTTTTTGCAATATCATACATATGAACAACTTTTTGATCGCGTTTTGCTTCATCAGTCGAACCACTAGATTTTTCTGCTATAGCATCCATTTTAGACCCCAACGAACCTAAACGTTCCTCAATTGCATCAATTTTTTCAGGCTGCAAGAGGGCAGCCTTTGTGCTTAATTGGCGTACAGCGTCCATAATATTGGTACTTTGAGTAAAAGAGGTAAGGCGGCTTAATTTTTCCGGTTGAGCGCCGACAGCTTGTTCTAATTGATGTAAACGATGTTCCAGCTTGGCTATGCGTGATGAGGCGGCTAAATCAGTGCCCGGAGTGGGTATGGCTGTCAGAACGCCTGATTTTTTGTATTCCTCAACTTGATTAATTAGAGCCTTGACTTCTTTATCGGTTTTGCTGGGGGCCTGTTCTTTGCCCAATACTTGCTCTAGTCTTAGGGAATCCAAAACTTTTTTTGCTGTAGCTATTACAGTGGCCACCGCATCATATGAGTCTTTTTCTTCCTGTACCAACTTGCGATCGTTTTGCAAGGATGACACCTCCTCTAATAATTCATTCATTTCACACTGCAAACGTCGACATTTCTGTACAGGAGTTTCCCGTTCGCCCATTCCCACCAATTCAAATTCCCCCGAACTAGCATCATAGCCGCGACACTGACGTCTGCCTATGCGACCGGAAAAATCCACATTACCATCCAAGGTAGCACCACGAAAACGCTGATATGAGTCTTTAGTTGATATATGTAAACGTTCAATTGCTTCATTTTCTGGTTCTTCCTCATAGTAATCGGAGGTCTCCTGCTCTGGATTGTCAGGTGTCTCATAAACGTCCGGCTGGTCATAAGCCTGCAATAGTGAAAATATAATTGTAAATTTAACACAAGAAAAACAGTCGTTTGGTATAAAGCAAAATTTAAGGATGGTCTCTAGGATGACTAATGTCAATGTAAACATTTGTTTCTTTTTTTTTTTTTCTTAAATTCACTTACTATGCCTGGTAAATTTTCGAATTTTGGATCGGCCATTATGACGGGCAGTGTAGAGGTTTTGTAAAACCCCAATTTTAATTAAATAAATCCTTTTTTTAGCTTAAAAATTTTAAGTTTTTAACACTTCAACCGCGGCCAGCAGTAAAATTGTGTATCTGACGTTTGCGAAAAATTGTACAACAATAACAAAATTAATGTGATGTCACTAAATTACAAAGGGTGTATCATATATTTGCTAATAAACATGGTGTGGGCATTGTCGCATGCATAGCCAGGCTTTAAACCAATAAATCACAATAGCTTAATGAACGAAAAATTATGACAACTGTATTATCCTTTACCCAACACCATGAATAATTTTTTTTTATTTATTTTTAATCCTTCACTAATATAATTCGATGTAGAGTATAAATTTTGTGCGGTAATTGATTACCTGGAGAAATAAAACGAAATATTTGTTTTAAGTTACCAAAATGCACTGAAATACTAGGTCTAATAATCTTATTTTTTAATCTATATAAGCTTTTCCTTTGCTTTGATTTCGTTTATTAGAAAATAAAATTCCCTTAAAAATGGTACATAAAAATTATTTTGTTATTAAAGTTAAATAATTTTTATTTTTATAACCTTCATATATGTTTGTCATTCCGTTTGAAATTTCTTATATTTTATTAGTCCTTATAGATAGGGAAGTCATTTTAACGATGTATGTCTGTCAGTGTGTACGTGTTATAGTTGAAATCATTTTTTAAGCCTCTATCTGGGGGCAAATCGCTATTGTAATCCAGCAAAATCCTTCGATAACTGACCAAGATATTAGCCAAAAACCAAGACTACCTCTGCTTATTTCTCTAAAATTTACACGGTGCAATGTAACTGAGCCCAACAAATGTGTCAAATATCCCCAACAGTTTTCGCTTTCAAACATATTCCTTAAACATACCTACCCCCTATCACCATCACCTAAGGGGGTTTCCATACAAAATTTACAAAAATTATGTAAAAACGCCCATAATTTCCCCAGAGTCGGCCTTAGAGAAATAAAGTTTAGGACCGACCCCCATTAGTTTTCCCTCCCAAACATATTCCTAGAATATACTTACCCCTAACACCATCGCCTAATGGGGCTCTCATAAAAATTTGGAGAAATTGTAATAACCTCCCCTACAGCTTCCATGGTGCTTCTACAAAGGTCAAATATAAGACCGACTCAAGTTAGTTTTTCCTTCCAAAAATTTTTGTGGAACATACATACCCCGTATCAACAGGCCTCAAGGGGGTGCCATCCAAAATATAAAAAAAAAAATAAAGTGTAAAAACTCCCTATAATTTTTCCGGAGTCGTCCTTAGAGGAATTAAATGTATCACAAACCTCTATTAGGCCTTAGAGAAATAAAGTATACGACCGAACCCCATTAGTTTCCCTTACCAAAAATGTTCCTAGAACGTACTTACAAAATTTGAAAAAATTACGGTAAAAACGTCTATAGCTTCCGTAAGGTTAAAATATGAAATCGATCCATATTTAAAAATTAGAAATATTTTATAAATAACAAAGAGACAAAATAAAAATAAAGTTCGGAGTTTCGAAAGGTGAAGGGTATCTAAGATTCGGATTAGCTGAATATAGCACTCTTACCTGCCTTAGTTTACTTATACATACATATTTTTAAAATTCTTTAAATAAGATATGCTGATGGGAGACCTTTTTTTGTTATCATAAAGAGTCGTGATGTTTGGACCGACCCGTAGTGGCCTTTGAGTTTTGAGTGGAAAATATCACACAAAGTGAGAAATAATCAATATTGTACAGACATATGTAATATCTGTTGATTTAAAAACCTTAATTGCTCCTTAATTAATTTATTGGGAACAAACTTAACTTTGAAAATCCCAGCTAAAGATTTCACAGATTAATTAGATAACACAGGGACCACAGAATGCAAAGAATTACAAAGTTTTAAAGTGTCTATTATTGTTTTTTTTTTTTAAATTCGCATACACATGTGTACATAGATACTTGTGTGCATTGGCGTGGGAAGTCCATTCCATCCCCCCCTCCTCCACCACCTAAATTGAAAAATTATTATAGAAACAATTTTTTGGTTAATGCACTTTATGCAATTAAAGTTTCTGCCCCTCCTAGAAAAAATTTGTAGCTACGCCAATGACTGCGTGAATATTTACCCATATCTAATATTTTGCCAAATTTCCTAAAATACACTTTTAATAAAAACATGTCTATTGTTTAGAGTCTGGCTATAAACTTTTTTAAATTCGTACATATGTTCATACATAATTATATACATTTTTGCACGATAATAATTATCATAGTTTTTTTTGCAAATATTTGCAGATAGCATACATACTACAAATATACAAACGCACATATGTATGTCTATATGTTTGTCAACATAATAATGTACATAAGCATGACAAAAACATTCTTTAAGTAAATGAACTTTTATTGCCCTTCACCATGAGTGATAAGTTTGTCCTTTTGTTTGTAACTTCCGAAATATATATTTGCTATATTTGAATAAAATTGTAATTTTTAGGTTTCGGCCAATTTGCTGTTCTCCAAAATCAATTTTTTTTTTTGGCAAAAATTGGAAAACTAAAAAAATATATAAATTTTCAGATAACGCCCGCCGCCTATTGCCCATTAAAAAAAACCATCAAAGCTCCATATCGTTATCTGAAATGAAAAAAGCCCTAAGCAGCAATATATTCAAATTCTGGTGTGTCTCTTCAAAATACATCACCACAAAAAAAAATCAGACCTCCAAGAATAAAAATACCGGCTTAGTTGACAAAACCAAAAAGCTCTTACTCTAACACCGATTTCATTTAAAACGTGAAAAAATATAACAACTTGCTAATGTGTATATAGGGTGACCATAAATTTCTGTTTCGAAATCAGTATGATTTTCAGTTTTTATACCCTTTACATAAGTGATAAGGGTATATATAAGTTTATCATTCCGTTTGTAATTTCTTTAATATCAATTTGCGACCCCATAGAGAATATATTTTCTTGGTCCTTATAAATAGGTAAGTCGATTTAGAAATGGCCTTCTGTCCATCTGTCCGTTAATCTGTTGAAATCAAGTTTCTAAAGCCCCTTGATATTTTTCGGACCTGTTTGGGGTCAGGGCAAAATCGCCGGATAACTGACAGATATATAAGCCAGCAGCCACGGCTACCTTTGTATATTTCTCTAAAATTTTTACATAAAAACCTTTAAAACTGCCCCTACACTGGTGCAATGTAAGATCGACTTCCATTAATTTAGTCTTACAAACATTTTTGTGGAACATACTTACATCCTATCTCCACCCACTAACAGGGTTGCCATGCAAAGTTAAATTTTTTTAAAAGTCGTTTTTACAGCTTCCAGGGTGCTCTTACAAAGCTCAAATGTAAGACCGACAATTAATTTTTCTTCCCACACATTTTTTTGTAAAATACATACCCCTATTCTAGCCCCTAACAGGGTAACCATACAAAATTTAAAAAAAGATAGCATAAAAAAGAAAATATTTGATTCCGAAAATAAATTCTAAACAATTTTAAAACATTTTTGGGCAGTTGCTGATCGACTGAAAACAAAATTTGAATGATCAAAATATTTTTTTTACATTTCTTGCTGCTATAAAATGTCTATTTAGTTTTACTGTAATTTAACAAATTTTTTGAGAAAAAAATTAAAATGTCAGCCGTGGATTTTCGCGTAAACTGCCTTTAATCAGTTCAATGTTTTCGGGAGTCCTTAAAGATCGACTAGGGCATTTATGGCCGAAGGAATTGCGCGGAATCTCTGCACCCACGAACGAAATAAATTTACACTTGACCCATCATTTATTCGCTAAATACCGAACTTTCAACAAAATTGTCGGCGAGCAATTACTTAAGAATCATTACTCTTTAAAAATGTCTCCATAGCGAACGCACGATGCCTATTTCACCACTGCGACATCGTGACTGACAAGTCCGTACAGTCGATAATTTTAACGGCGCCATCCTTCCTTTGCACAGTTTATTACTTTTGGAAATAATCGTATTTAAAAATATAAATTTGCCACCAGACACCCTGTTTTAGAATTATTTACCTTCGATCTACCTTTTGCTTCCCATTCCCTTTTATATTTCTGATAGTATTTCCCTCTTTCGCATTATATTACCCTCATAGGAATTTATATACATGAAGTAGCTATCATTGAGCAACAACAAGCAAAAGTTGAAAAAATCAATTAAAAACAGGACCCTGAATTTTCCTTTAAACATCTTTGAACCCAAGAAAACACCTTAAACGAGAACCATAACTCCTAATAAATGAAAAAGCTCTTGACCTAGCAAAAATGATAAGGTTTTCAGAAGTATTAAAATAGTTTTGGTTGTTTTTTTAATGCTGACAGTTTATTTATTTTTTGTTGCAAATTATTTAACTTTTTTTATAAACAAATGTAAAAAATTATAATAAAACACTGCTATCATTTTAAGAGTACTGGAACAATATAATCTAATTTTAATAAATATTTGTTTAAAGTAACTTTTAGATAATAAATTTTCGAGACAAACAAATAAATAATATCGCACAAACAACTAATTTTTCTGACGTAAAATGGTTAAAGCAAACAGCTGTAATGATTTTGTTTGCCATTACTGTCTTACGATAGAGAAAACTGTCAGTTAAACGGCATCAACCTTGACCTTTTTAGTATAAAAAATGTCTCTATATCTTTACAATAGGCAGTACCGGACTTTTTACAATACATATATTGAAACTTAACTTAATATAAAACCAATCGTGGTGTTGGGTGTAATGTGCTCGATCGACCCTAACTTTTAAGTTGCTTTTATTTTAGGGGTTTAAAATACAGGGTGCCTGGATTATTTCAAAGTGTAATAAACGGTGCAAAGGGAGGGCGTCGTTGATATTATCGATTGTGCGAATTTGTCAGATATATTTTTTACGTAATTGCTCGTCGACAATTTTTTTCAAAGTTCGGTATTCAGCGAATACGTGATGAACCGAATATAAATTTAATCCGTTTCTGGCTGCAGAGATTCCCCACATCTACTTCGGCTATGAATGTCCCACGGCCAGGGCTCAGTCGATCTTCAAGTACTTTTTAAGGCATTGAATTGGTTGAAAGCAGTTTACGTTAAATTCCGCAACTTTCAATACTGAAAGAGCACCCTCACTAGGAGTTTCAAGAAATTTTAAAAAAGGACATGAAGTTCCATCCTATCAAAATTTAAATCGTTCATGAACTGAAAAAAAATGACTTTGATTTACGCAAAAATTATTTTTAAACGACGATGGAGCGGTTTCGCACTGTAAATCCCATTTTTTTGAGCGACGAGGCTTATTTTCATTCAAACGGCCACGTCAGCAAGCAAAACTGACGTTACTGCTTTCCGAGACCCCGCAACCTTCTTTTAAAACATTAAAAACCATTTCGTTACCCCAGAGTAACAGTTTGGTATGCCTTATCCACGCATGAGATATTTGGACTATTTTTTTGCGAAAATTTTCGAGGACAGACAACGAATGTCAACGGTGAAAATTATCGACGCATGATTGCAGAATTCTTTTTGCAAAACTTGCAATCTCATCCATGTTTGAACAGGACGGGGCGACTGCCCAAACAGCCAGAGCTTGGATAATTTTTATTCGTGAAAATTTTATAATTACAATTCCCAATCTCTTGTGGCTTTAAAGAAAAATATTCGTCAAGATATTATATCCATTGAGCCAAGTTTACTGCAGCGTGTGGCGCAGAACACAAGGCTCCGTTTTTACCAGTGTGTTCAACTCGACGGAAGACATCTGGCGCTTTATCACCAAAAGTGAAAACCGCTTAAATTAATTAAATGTTTGCTATTACGCAAAAAAAATTTTATTTTTATTATTTGTTTATTTAACGCATTATTTGAAGAAAAATTAACGACTTTGTTAAAAAAAATTAATTGTCCTAATTAACGACTTAATTGTATTTGGAAATTAAATGTTAACAATGATGTTTATCTATAAAATTCTAAAATAGAAGTTTTGCAATTTACCGCTCTGTGCAATCGTTTATGTTAGTATGCAGCACATTTTAAGAAAGTATATGCAAGTAAAAAATAGACACGAACATGAACGCTGACATAAAATAATTTAAGGCTCGAAAGTCACATAAAGGTTCATTTACACGCGACTTAACCATAGCCACAGAAAACAGCTGTTCGAGCCAAACTTACGGGTAACACTGTATTTGATTATAGATGACTACCATTATGCCATAACCATAACCATAGAAACCAATCGAGTTTTGGTTTTTATGGCAACGGTTATAGTTATGGCGTTATGGTAAGTCACATATAACTGAACCTTAAGTTCGAACCCCATCTAAGCAAAAAAAGTATTTACTTTTATTCTTTTTGAAGTAAAATTTAATTGATATAATCGTTTTGGTGATAGGGGAAAATTTAAACATTTTTTTTTGATTAATTCAATTACTTTGGTAATTGAAACCATTTTTTTAGTTTTTTCTGTGTACGATAAAAATTTATGTCACTTTTACTTTTCAAGTAACCGCAACACGTTTGGAAATGGTTTATGTACATGTAAATGATTTATACACAAATTTATGTTTGTATATACAAAATGCTAATCGACATATTATTAAATAATATTAACTTAAAACATACAAAATTTTTATAATAAAAATTTATATCTGTGCTTAACTACACTTTCAGCAAGCTGAAGTTCAAATGAAATCTGATGCTGATTCAATCGGTTACATTTATTGCATTATATATTTGAATTTAAATAAACCAGTATTAAAATAAATAACAAAAAGTTATGGTTATAGAAGACATAATAATAAAAAAAAAATTTTGTTAGACGCTAATATCTAGAAGAGTAGTGCAAGTTTATCTCAAAAATCTATTTAAAAAATGTGTTTAAACCACCCCCCGTTAACAAAAAAAGGTTAATCAAGGGTTAACAAACTATTTTTAATTGCCTTTAAAAATTTTCCAAACATCTTTACTTATTGTCAGTTTAGAACAGGGATTGTCAAAATTCTCATTTAATGAAATGCGTCTGTATTGGATAAGAGAAAATTGCCCAGCAAACAAAAAACTAAGCATTGCAAATGTGATGAATTTTACTTTTTAAAGCAAATTGGAAATTAACTTAAAAAAAGTTATTAAAATTAAATACAAAATATGCCTCAGTTATTACAGAATAAGACAATTTTTTTTTCACACATATTCCATTGGGCGAGTTTAATTTACAGTTAAAACTTAAAAAATTAAGTGTATTTAGGTATTATAAATTAAGTTTTTCTTGTTTTCTTTGTTTTAAATGTTTGGTAACATAAAATGTATTGCATGTTACCAAAAGCATTTTTAATGACAAAACAAAAATTTTTATCTTCCATTATACTATTTTGTTTGCTGGTTTATTTTGAAATTAAATCAAAGCTGAAAAAACAACAAAGCTGAAAAAAAAACAGTAAGCATCCGCCCATGTGCACTCGTTAACACTCAATTAACGACTGAAATCAAACTGAAATAAAAGAGAACAAGCGTCGGTGTGAGTTTGTTTTTATTGTTTTTGTAGCACAATTGTGCACTAAAAATGAATTTTTGACAACCATTGGTTTAGAAATTTCTTTGTTGTTTTCTTTTTTTGTTTTTTTTTAATATATTACATACATACACACATACACGCATCCTACCAACTTTGCTTCAGGTATACCTTAATATATTAAGTCTATGCTGCGCACAAGTGCCTCGTTGGCGGCACAGGGAGCACTGTCTCAAGTAAGGTTAACATATGGAAATATGTTTGTACACAGAAAAAAATGGCAACAGATATTTATTAATTACCAAAAATTATTTGAATGTATATAGGGGGACCATTCATTTCTGGTTCGAAATTTGGTTTTTTTTTAATAAGAAGTTTTTTTCTTAGTTTTTGCAGTCTAAGGAACCACTTTAGGGTATGGCGATCGACTTAAATGACATGCTTAGTTGATTTAATCATGTCCGTCTATCGTTCTTGTAGCCAACGTGAAGGTTGACTTTGTAAGAAAAATAAATGAGTTTTTATGAAATAAATAATTAAAAAAAAAAACAATTTTTTATCCAAAAAGCTTTAAGCGATAAAAAAATCACTCCAATTCTTTTTATATTTTTTTTAATCCGTAAGCGACCTATTAGCTTACGTATGGCAATCATACTTTAGTTTGGTTGCTGGTTGCCGAAATTATATTACAGATGCCAACTGACAACTAACTGGTGCCAATTTTAATTAACAAATGTTTTACAATGTGGCAATCGAGAAGTCTTGGATGAAATGGGATTTGTTTGTTAATTTTTCTTTATTTGACTATTAGGATATTTCGCGCTCTTCCTTATTTATTTTAGTCAAAATAAAATTTTTTTAAAGGGAGCCAGGTTTTTTGAATAGTATTGTTTAAAGTGATAGCAGCATTCAAAACTTTTATATATTAAATTTAGTTTTTTATTAAGGAAACTTAAACATAATGTAAAGTCGCTTTTTAATGCAAAAAAAAAAACGCAAAAGGCGATTATAGCCCAACATTTTACAAAAAACATGCAGCTAATTGTATGGCTGTTAAATAGCAGCCTTTTAGCCATCATTTGAATGTTCAAATGTACAATAAAAGCGTTGGCAAAACAAGTGTCAAAATGTTGCTGTAAAATATTAATTGAAAAATTAAGTGCGATTGTTGCTTAATAACAGTGGTCCAATTATCTCAAACACAAATAAACGAAGATTTTCTTGTTTAGAGATCGTCAAAATTACTCGTAAAAGCATCATATTCAAGAGCCAAACATCAATCGTCTGGGAGATAAAAGAAGAGTTGCGAAATTATCGCTCGTGTCAAATTAACGTTTAAACTTCAGCTGGGTCATTTCACGCATATATGTATGTTGGGTTAACTATCTAGTTTGAAGGTAACTTAACAATTTTTTAAGAAAAAATTTTTGACTAGAATATAATATTAAAAAATCAGTACTTTTTCTCAAATATCAGTACATTTCAGTACACAGATTCTTAATCATTACACTTAACCAAAAATCAGTAGATGTACTGATGAAATCAGTACGAATGGTCACCCTAAATATATATCTCTTCTTTTAATAGATTTTTACAATTTTCAAAAAGCAATTTACGACGGCTGGTAATAAAAATACATATTAATTGTTTTTACATGTTTAGTTGTTAGTGCCAATTCAACAATAAAATATGTAATTGTATTAACAATTTCGTTGTTAATATGACAAAATTATTTTGTCGTAACTTTTTTCTGTGTATGATTAGGAATAAAATTTAAAAAATTTTCTTCAGATTAAAACTTTAATGAGTCTTTTTCGAAAAAAAATCGATTTTTTTTTTTTAAATATTTATGCATGTAGTATTTGGAGAAAAATTTAAGAATATCTCTAAAACTATAAAACTGTTACAAATGAATAAGACCATTATTAAAAGTTTAATTTGTTTTTTATTTTTCTGCATTTTTTTTAAATTTAATTAAAGAACTAGCACATGCTAATTATGTAATGCAGCACCTCCCTTCCATCCTTAAATAAAAGCAATTTACATATACGAACGTACATACATACATACATACATACATAAATACATACATACATACATACATACATACATACATACATACATACACACATACATACATACATACATACATACATACATACATACATACATACATACATACATACATACATACATACATACATACATACATACATACATACATACATACATACATACACACATACATACATACATACATACATACACACACACACAAGTGCATCCATCTATCAGATAAAAATTTCTTGTGCGAATTAAAAAAAAATATAAACATTTCCACTGCTGTTGTTTGTTGTTTTGTTTTAATTTAGATTTCAAACTGCAATTAAAATAGTTCACTGCTAATTTGATAAGAAAGTGTAAGCCGCCATAAAAATACATACATATATGTACATAAATATGGAAAATTTATTAAGTTGCATTTCTGTTTGCTTTTAGATAAACGATTTAAACTCTAGAAATTACAAAAGAAAGCCCAAACATTGGATATAATTTTTTAGCCAAATTAAAATGATAAAAACAGGTGAAAATTAAAAAAAAAAAACAAACCAAAGAAGGTATAACTGATTTTTTTTTTTTTGGTTTATTTTTTTATTACATATTACACTGGTCTGCAAGAACACAACAAATGTCCTCGCCAAATTTTTTTATTATTTATTTTTTTTTCAAAATGTACGTACATATCATATTAGGACTACCTTATTGTAGGTTTTAAGTCATTAGATGTTATAGTTTCTCAAATGTAGCGCTTTAAAAAAATTCAGAAAATTTGTGGAATTGTAGGTGGGTCACGTCTTTCCCTGGTCCTTTCTGAAAAAAATTTTCCCGAATTAAGATCGCAGCTTTTGAAGGATATATGCATAAATTCTGTTCTGAAAAAATGGACAACCGCTCGGTAGTTGTTTGATCTTTCTGATGCGGCTTGTCTCTGGAAGCGTTATTTTAACAGACACACAGGCGGAAAGACGGCTAGATGGGCAGGCGAACATGGCGCACTTCTCTATCCATAAGGGTCCAGAATATATGTACTTAATTAATAATTAAAGAAAAAGTGACTGGATTGGTTTTTTTCCATTCCTTTTGCCCTGTGTAGACCCTAGGTTAATGTTGAACAATAGTTTTTATACCCTTTACATAAGTGATAAGGGTATATATATATTTTCTCTTGGTCCTTATAGACAGGAAAGTCGATTTAGCAATGCCCATCTGTCCGTGTGTCCGTTTTATGGTTGAAATCAACTTTTTTAAACCTCTCGTCGGCATAGACCCGTAAGGGGTATCAAACTTTTGGAAATATTTGGTAGCGATTCGCTATTGAAATCCAACTAAATCGCATATTACTCACCGTGATATGGGCCAAAATCCAAGACGACCTCTGTTTAGTTCTCTAAAAACCTCTACAACTGACCCGGAGTTGCCCCGTAGAACGTGCAATGTAAGACCGACTCCCATTAATTTTTCCCCCCCAAACATTTTTGTGAAACACACTTATGTACATCCTATCTTTTACCCCTGGCAGGGTTGCCATGCGAAGTTTAATTTTTTAAAATTTTTTTTTAATTCGCTCCTACAGCTTTTAGGGTGCTCCTACAAAGGCAAAATATAAGACCGACCCCAATTAATTTTTCTTCCCAATATCTCTAGCCCCTAAGATGGCTGCCCCACAAAATTAAAAAAAAGGGTAAAAACCCCTACTTCTCCGAAATCATCCCTAAAGAAGTAAAATATTTCACATACTCTAATTAGTTTTCACTCACAAACATATTCCTAGAACATATTTACCACCTATTTCCACCCCCTAAGGGGTTGCCAAGCAAATCTTGAAAAAATGATGTAAAAACGCCCATAACTTCTCCAGAGTTGACTTAAGAGAAATAAACTGTACGATTGACTGCCATTAGTTTTCCCTTCATCGCCTAATGGGGCTCCCATACAAAGTTTGGGGTAAAATTGTAATAAATCCTCCACTCTTTCAGCCACCGAGATGCTCGTGGATAGGTCAAATGCAGAACTGACCCCAACTCATTACTCATTACTTACTCTACCTCATAAGGGGGTTGCCATACAATATTTGAAAAAAATTAGGGTAAAACCACTACAACTTCCCCAGCACCCTAAAGGGGTAAAAATTTGTCACCGACCCCTATTTAAAAATTAGAAATATTTCATCAATAAAAAAAGGGGAACAAATAAAAAAAAGTTCGGAGTTTTGAGAGGTCAATGTGAAGGGCATCTAAGCTTCGGCACAGCCGAATATAGCGCTTTTACTTGTTTTTAATACTGTTTTCAATAGATTTTATTTTTAAATTTTGTAGTAAATACATATCTTTACATAATAATTGATTGCATATCAACTTCTAAATATATTCTAGAATTCATTTACTTTAAAATTTTACTCTTTCTTTTCAAATTCTTTAAGTACGTCAAGGGCAATTTGTAACAATATGCAAAACTATATTGGTAAAGGAATACATTCAATAACAATAAAATAGACATAATCAGCTGAACAAGTTAAATGAATAAAATCTAAATTCGCCGTAAAGTAAAAATTCATATATACAAATACATATGTATGTAACGATATAAGTATGTATGTATGCATTTGTATAGAAAACATCTCAAATAAATTAATGCTACTGTTATTAAACACAAAATATCTATAAAAACCGTTGAATACATTGGCGAAAAATCAGTCAGCTAGACCGCACACTTAAGAGAGCTCTGTAGTTGAGAACGATCACTCGGACGCAGAAAGATAATCAGTTACAGTAAGTAACTGAAACGCGCGTTTAATAAAAAGTATTTAAAATCGAAAACGTTGTTGTGTTTATTTGGGAACTAAATGTAAAATTTAAAATTTTCAAATACCGTTAGTAGTCGACGAGAAAGTCATGTTAGAAATTTAGCATAAATTTTTTAAAATTAAAAAAAAAATTAAAAAAATTAAAAATAATTCATTATAGAACTTTTTGTTTTGTTTTGTTGAAAAATCCTAAATATATATTAAATATTTGTTATCGCCTTGCATGGGAAAAGTTATGAGATTAAAATTTACCTCCACGCATCTACAGAGAACTACCTCGAAACGGCAAAAATTTTCAAATAAAAGTTTAAGTTTCAAATTAAAAAAGTTGGAATTGTATCACATGTTTAACAATTTGCACCGAAGAAAATATTTATTAAATAAACATTTGACTTTATTAACGTTAAAAGGAAATCATCTAAAACAATTAAATGTGAAATTGTAAAAAAACAGTTTGCAAAATAGAGCATTACAAATTTGAGATTAAAAGAGATCCAGCCAAACTGAAAATTTTTTTAAATTATTCCAGGTAATAATAAATCAAATTCACAATAAAAATTTCATTCTATTTTATATCGACGCCATAAAAGCATTTGTGCAGATGTTTTTAACGTCCAAAAGTTATAATAAAACTAAAATAATCGAAATCAATTTCTAAACTGATAAAAACATTTTCATACGTATGTACGTCCGGCTAAGAGTCAATGTACTTTCGTTTAAAGTTTCCTTTAAAGTATATGTTACACTTTAAAAGATATTTTGCTAAAGTTTTGGAAAGATACGAGTTTAAGTCCCAAACATAATTTTAAAATACGAACTGAACAATAAATACAAGAATAAATGAACATAAAGCTGACATATCAAAAGGTAAAGAATTAACAGCACTGGCACAACATATATTGAAGACAGGTCACACAGCTGATTTTGATGAAGTTAAAATAATTGACAAAGAGAATACAGAGAGAAAAAGGTACATCAAAGAAAGCTTACACATACAACGTAAAATAAAACACACGATGAATTTGAAAGAGGACACTGACAACATTAATAATTGTTATAGAGCTGCCATACAATAATTATTTTTTGTTTGTGGTTAAATGTAGTAAACGTTAAATTTTTGTGTTTTAATATTTGTTTTTTAATGTTTATTAAACTCAACTTAATTGTTAATTTAATGTGATTAAAATCAATAACTGTTTTGTAAGTTTCTGTTTATATGTACACATTTAATATGTTTTAATTATTTGTTTTCAATAAAATAGACAAAGCCCTGAAGAAGTCGACAAAAAATCGACGAAACGTTGGCGAAATTGTAATAAAACAAGTTTTTATTTACACAAGGAAATTAGGCCCTATTAGCTAAAAAGTAAATATATTAAAAAAATTTACATTTTTTACATAGAGTAAAGTTAAGCTCTTTTGGAAAAGTGTCATAAAATTTTGTTTCTAGAACAAAAATTATTTTTATTACATATTCTAAGGCTTCGCCTTAAAAACGATTTGAAAAGTCGTCCAAGAGCGAAGGATTACAAATCTGTTGGATTCGAGCCGCTAGAATTCCTGCAGCCTTTGGCAGGGCGTAGAGACTTAAAACTTCGAGTCCACAAGAGCCAGTTTTCTACAAGACTTTTTTAAGCGAAGCCTTAGCACAAAGTTTGTTTCTTTAGACATGCCCAAAGTGGGCTTGGTAAACTAAAGGCTTCCTGTTGCTGGCTCTTTTGGCGTTTAGGTGCCTTGTTTTATTAGTGCTATTTTCCCATTAACTATTTTTCGTAGTATAAACAATTCTAAAATAAAAAAAAGTCCCAAACATTGAAAAAGTTTGATTTTCAAAAATAAAAATCAGAAATAAAAAATTGTCCTAAAGACAGATAAATGTCATAAAATTGTCGCTGTTTTCAATACAAAAATTTGGAGTCATTATTTTAAAATTTTTTTAAGCTTTTTTAAGCCATTTATTTTCAAAAATAAGTGCCATTTCCTTCTCACTTAAAACTACATATTTTTTGGGACCAATTTTTTCCGTTTTTTGGAGCTTTTTTATTTTCGAAAATTGGGGTGGCCTTTTTTTCGCTAAAACGAGTCAAGGAGCCTTTTCTAATTATTTTTTATCTGATTAAAACCAATAATTATTGCAATTAACGTGAGTGCTTACGAGTATTTTTTTAATTCGTTATCACGGACAAGTGGAAGTAAAAGTTATTCACGGTTCTATCTCTGCAGTAGACATAATTTTTTCATATCAGTTAATGGAAATTATGTCTACTTTACAAAATTGTAACGAAAAAATTTGGTTTATTTTTAACATTTCACTCAACTTCATTCCAATTTAAATCGTATCAGCAAAATTTAACAACTTCTTTTTTATTTGTATGTACGAATATTGTAGACGCACATTATTGGAGTTTAGGCATGATATTAGACTTAAATATTGTTTTAATTTGAAAATAAATTATTGTTATTCTTAAAACTATAGAGAAAAAGAACAAAAAGAAATTAAACACTTGTGAAAAAGTGTCTAAATATAGGTGCATACAGATATACTTACTAATGTGTTATACCAGAAGCTAAATGATTAGATTGAAATATTTTCTTAGACAGCAGTTCAAAACCTTAAAAAAAATGTATGCCCATCACATAGTGATAAGGATATTTTTATTAATTTGTCATTCTGTTTATAGTTTCTACAATATTTACTTGCGACCCCATAAAGTATATATATTCTGGATTCAAAGATAGGGAAGTCGATGCTGCCATATCCGTCTGTCCATCAGTTGAAATCAAGTTTCCGGAGCCAAATAAAGTCGCACAGAAAGGCGTTTTGATATTAAGCAATCAGAAATACACCTAAAACAATAGCTATTTAAAATCGTTAAAATTAGTTCAATATGGAACGAGATATAACAAAACATAAAATAACCCATTTTTTAGGACAAAACCCGTGCATATATCACTACATATCTCGGAAAATACAGGTACTCTTGCTACAAAACTTGACGCAGAAACTTTGAAGAGGGGGACCTTAATTAATGAACATTTTTTTAGAAAGGAGTAGGGGAAATGGTATTCCCCCTACAATTGCATGTGAAATATGCTAAGTCTGAGAAACTATAAAAGCTAAACACTTAAAACCAGCTGCAAAGTTGTTTCAGAATAATACGAACTTTATAGAAGAACAAGTAAAAGTGCTATATTCGGCTGTACCGAATCTTATATACCCTTAACATTGGCCTTTTTGTTTAGCCAGTAACCTGATCTAGGGAAGTTGTTTTCGAACCGTAAATAGTATAACTATATGTTGTGGGCTATTACAACATTTGAAACAATTGTATCGACTTCCCTCTCATTTAGGATTTAGAATTAAAAAATTGATAACAAAAATTACAAACGAAGTGACAAACTGATATATACCCTCACCACTATGTGAAGGGTATCAAAACAATCACACAAACACACATACACACTATGGCTCGTAAAAAAACAGGAAACAAATTAAGCCAAAACAAATACGATGTACTATAACTGTCAAACTCCTTTCATAAAAACAGTCTTTACTTTATTTTGTGTTTGAATTGTCAAACGTGTGCCAAAGTCAACAACACATGTTCATACATACCTACGTCCAAACATTCATACAGAAACTTAATGCGTATTTATGCACATCCATATGTATGCTTAACAGCGTTGCTAGTTGGTTACATTTGTTACATTTTTTGTATGGATTTCGTTCTAAAAAAAACTGGGAAAACTGGGGCAGTCGCAATATTTTGCCTATATCTACATAGGTCCGGGGTGAACCGATCTAGATAATTTTAAAAAGCGGTCATCTCAGGGATATTTCTGATAGTTTGATACTAATACCTGGTCCGTAGTACTTAAATAGACTTTAAAAGCTTAATTTCAACAGACACACAGACGGCCATGTCTAAATTAGCTTCCCTGTCTATAAGGATCCAGAATAAATAAACTTTCTTGGGTCGCAAATGGTTATTAAAGAAATTACAAACGGAATGATAAACTGATATGCATATATCCTTATCACTATGTGAAGGTTGGATAAGAGCAGGAGAGCGGTAGTCCCCACACCAATGTAAAATTTCTATGCAATGTTTGATACGCTTTATATTTTAAAAACTATAAGAGCAATCGACTTTTAATTTCCATTAAAAAAAAAACGTATTTGTTAGATAAGAGCAAATGTAATTGTACAAGGAAGACAACACCTTGAAAACAAAACATAGTTAAATAAGACCGGGTGTAGGGGCAGCCCCCATAAAAATGAAAAAAATTTATGAAATGTTCAAAACACTTTACTATACTATAACCACTTTCAACTTTAAATTTTCCACAAAAAATAATTGTCCAACAATCAATACATGTTGAAAAAAAGAGTTGGATAAGAGCAAAGGAAAAGGAGCGATTGGAGCTGAAGAGCAAATTTAAAAAAATTAAAAACAAAATAAATTTTGTATGGCAGCCCTCTTAGAGGCAGAAACAGGGTAGATATAAGTATGTTCTACAAAATTGTTTGTGAGAAAAAATGTAAGTTAATATTTTGAGGTCTGAATTTAAATAAAATATTTTGTGAATTTTAATAAATATCTTGTTGGAGGGTTTTTAAATGAAGATCCAGTTATTTTAAATAGATTTCCAGTTTATTTTACATAAATAATTTTTTGAGTGTAGAAGCAACTCCGGGAAAGTTGTAGATGTTTTTATGTACAAATTTTAGAAAACGAAACAGAGGTAGTCTTGGTTCTGGTAATATCTCAGTCAGTTATCGAGCGACTTTGCTGGATTTCAAAACCGATTCGCTCGCAAATATTTGTGATAGATTGATACCACTAATGGGTCTATGCGACATCAGGTGGGGAGTTGGGGGGGGTGAGGAATTTCCTCCCCCCTGAATCTGCGCCTGTATTTATATGACAGCTTAAATAAAATATTGACTGCTCTCAAATAAATTTTATATGATAACACTGTCCAAAAAAATTAGGTATTGTTGGGAGCAAAATAACGATCCTTTAATTTAAAAATGTCTAATTGAACACATAATTTTTGTAGAATTAGCTTCTAGTCCATCTGGTCTGAGTTTTTTTAACATTTGGTCGAATTTTAGGTCGAAGTCAGGATTATAATGAATGAACAAATGTCAAAATTATACTGTGAAACTTTATGGTGATTAACTAACCATCTAGCTCCTCTCTTTATAAGTCAGTTCGATATTTTTCAAGTAAAAAAACCCTTTTAATAAATAAAATATACCACTTAAATTTTTGTCGAAAAATTTCAGTGGGGGTCCCCAAAGCCTCCAAAGTTGTGAACAAAATCAATTTATTTTGACAGCTTGCATAAACAATCTTGTCAAATCAATTCTTAAGGCCTCGCCTTACAGAAAAAAAAACTTTAAAATGTATTTAATTGCCAATAGTGGTTACTTTAGAAATTTTTTAATCAGTGAAATTGACTGATGAAAAATAACAAAAACATTTACAAAAAAACGAAAAGAGATTAATAAATATGTAGTTGAAATTAGAATAAAACAAAACAAAAATATAAATTTTTTCAAACAACTTGTGCTCCGTTTTTTTAAAATTACTTACTAGACATGCTTTTTCAATAGATAACAAACATTAAAACTATTTTGAATTTTTTACTGTAAATTAAAAAAGTTTTGTTTTTAAATAAAATTATCTGATGCCGCAAAACATATTTATATAGATAAGACTTATTAAAATAATGTAATCAAAATTAATTTTTAATTAGGCTTCCACTTTAATTTTTAGCGAAAGTATTTTTACCGTTAGCCTAGATTAATGTTGGATAAGAGGCAGGCAGTTATATTTAAAAAAAAGTGATATGACCCTGTGCTCCCCTTTAAAAATATATTATAAAAATTGCTCTAATTGTTGTACCATTTAAATGATTATTGCCCACCTCAAGCGGCGAAGATTGTATGGGCTGAGTGATAGAAAAGTTAGCAAAAAGTTTGGTCAGACAAGGAATATCAGGACCAGAATGATATGAAACAACAACTCTTGAGAATGTTAGTATAGGCCACAAACCGAAAACAGTCTATGGCCAATAAGGCCAGTTTTAAATGAACACCGGGCACCGGAGCCGGCGTGTACATTATGGGCGGAACATCAGATTATTTTATAGATTGTTTGAAAACTGTAGGGTGCTTCAGATGGAGGTGAACAAGGGAAAATATTAAAATTTTAAGACTCACCTTCAATCAGAATGACAGTCTGCTTGGCTGTGTGTCTGTTTGTTTGATCGATCAAGTAAAGTTCGCATTTTTTAGAGATATGTAATTGTTTTTATGTTTTTTTTATATTTGCGTAAAAAAAATTGCGTAAAAAAATTTAAAAAAATATATGTTTTTTTTAAATAAAAAAAACGAATGTTGTTTTGCTACATCAGTACAAGTACTGATTTTTTATCTAGTGTACTGATTAAAAATTTGTGTACTAAAATGTACTGATTTTTGGAAAAATGTTCTATTTGTGCTGATTTTTAATTTAATATCTAAACTTCGTTTAATTTGTTAAATCTATTTTCAATTGAGAGCTCCTAAAAAATGATTAGAAAAATTTTTTTAAAAATTTATTTTCTGAATCAAACATTTTCAAATATGTATCCAGACAGACGGACAGACATGTTTTATTAGACTCAAGAAGAGATTTTAGTTTAGAGATTGAAGGTACTTCTTTGACTACAAAAACGTAAAACTAAAAAAATAACTGATTTCGACCCAGAAATAAATGGCCGCCATATATATCTGTCACTGTGCGCTTTAGCGTGCAAAATTTATTTTAATTTATATTTGTATGTACAAGCGCAAGTATATCGTTGGTTTAATATAGAAAGGGCGTATCTTGGTTTTTTTTTTTCAAAATATCGTTTTTTCATATTTAGCGAATAAATGCTCAGTACATCATAATCCTTTTGTATTTTTTTTTAATTAAAAATAAAATTTGTTGAATGTCATCTTTTTTACATGCAAAATTTTAAAAATTAAAAAAGTGTTTTTCTTTACCTGCCCAATAACAAAAAATCAAGTTACGCTCTTTCTATCTTAGTTCATCGATATTACACATAGTTTTCTTAAATAAACGTGTTTGCCTAAAATAATTTTCCAAATCAAAAAAAATCTCTATCAAAGATGTGAGCATTAAAAGGAAAAGACCAATATCTGGTCAATACACAATCCCTGCTGTATCTATCACTGTATGTTATAAAACAAAAATATTTTGGAAATTATTCTGCAGTTTTCACGATATGCTGCTGTAGTATACGGTACAATACAAGTTGTAAACGAATTGGACAATTGAATCTAAACTCTTCAGAATTTTGTTGGAATTCTGGTGCATATTTCGCTTTAATTAAATACTATTGTATTCATATTGTATAAGTACATACCAATTTAAGTTTGCATTATACGAAATATTTGTGGCAAAAAGATAATTCCATAAATACATACTTTGAAGTATACTTATTTATATACTAAAGGTCTGCAGCAGATAAATTTTCAAATAACTTTAAAAATTTGATGTTAAAGAGAGTATGTATGTACTTGTTTTCGCTTGCAGTATGTAATATGTAATTTGCGTTTACATACACTTGCATACAAGGTGGGCTAAAAGAAGTCATCCAAAGTTGTTGGGCTCTCATTTTTTTCTGAATAAAAAACTTCTATTCTGTTTTTTTTTTAATAAGTCGAGAGGATGATATCGGTAAAATTGTTGCCGTCACAATTGATTGCTATACAGGCCCGTTTTTTGAAATTTTTCATCACTTTGGCGAGAACTACGGGCGACAGATTCTCGCACTCGTGTCGAATATTGTCCTTGAGGGCTTCCAGGGTCTCGGGCTTGTTCACGTAAACACGGGACTTCAAAAAAAGTCTGGAACGGATAAATCGGACGATCTTGCGGGCCAATGCCTCGCGCAGTGTGTGCCGTTGCTCCGTCCTGTTGGACACACATGTTCTCCAGTCCGAATTCGTTTAATTGCGGCAGAAAAAACTCGGCTAACAGGGCCCTATAGCGCCCATCGTCCACTGTTGTCGTTTGACCAGCGGCGTCCTCAAAAAAATGGCCGGATGATTTCTCCAGCGTGAACAGCGCACCATGAAGTCACTTTGAGCGGGTGTAATGGCTCCTCGTGCATCACTCATGAATTTTCGGTGCCCCAGGAGCTATAATTTTGCTTGTTCACGTACCCGCTGAGGTGGAAATGAGCCCCATCGCTTATTGTGATTTTGGTCGAAAAATCGTTCACTTTGGCCTCGAGATTGATAATGGCTTGGGCGTAGGTTACACGCGTTTGGCGTTCGACAGGCAGCGGCTGATGCACGGACAGGACTTTGTACAGGAACATGCACCTGAGGGACGACCGGCTGATGGCTAATTGCGAGGATCGGCGTCTGGTCGATGTTTCCGGAGACAGCTCGACATCTTTGCCAACAGCAGCGATATTCTTGGCAGAACGGGAATTCCGGTTTCGGCCACACTTGGCAGCGTTTCGTGAGATCCCATACTCTTCAAGGTTGGTGGCCAAACGGCGCAGTGTTTGCGCAGTCGGTGACGGACGATCTGGGATTTGGCTACGGAATTCATGATGCGCCAACACCACAGACGAATTGTTACGCAAAAAATGGACACAATTCCGCGTTCTTGGGGAGTGTATCGCTCCATGGCTTGTTCACTTGTATTCTACATCTGTCTAGTTCACAAATGTCAAAACATCACCCAATAGGGTGATTTCTTTTGGCCTACCTTTGCATTTTAAAATTAAATCAAAAACCAACAACCAAAATTAAAATGTGCTTGTACCTGATCAACTACTTTTGCTTAAACGAATATAGCCGTA
Source organism: Melanophora roralis (assembly GCA_963583895.1). NCBI lineage: Eukaryota > Metazoa > Arthropoda > Insecta > Diptera > Rhinophoridae > Melanophora > Melanophora roralis. Next base: position 18,064,884 of record OY757191.1, on the reverse strand, counting down.
GTTGATACATACTTCCATCATCATTCTTCGGCAGAAAGGAAAAGAGAACAAGAAGTCTCAAATAAAAAACTCTGTCAAGTAACAGCGAATACATGTTGGTGATTATGAGGTTCATAGAAAAAAGTACTTATTATTTAGAGGCACTACGAATAAGAGCACATCCTTTAAAATACTCAAGTATACAGAAAGTTCAAGTATATCCGTGCAACTCTTTATTATATACCTATGTATGTATATTATCGACATACTTACTTTCCTTATACATTTATGAATATACTTACATATATTCCCAGTAGCGTATTTACGCTAAAATCAGTATCAAGTTTTAATTTACACTAAATTATAACTAAGAATTTCATTGATGAATTTACTAGAAAATAACACAAACAAAGAAAATTATGTCATTGTTACGTCACCGTAGCGATATTTTCTGCTATGATTTTATAGTAATATAATGCATATCTTTGACTTTTTAAAAGTCTGTGTAAAAGTTCATTTATATGTGACCATACCACAGTAAACAGCTGTTCGAACCAAACTTATGGGCAACACTGTATTTGATTATAGGTGGCTTACCATTACGCCATAACCATAACCATAGAAACCAATTGAGTTTTGGTTTTTATGGCAACGGTTATGGTTATGGCGTTATAGTAAGTCACATATAATTGAACCTTAAATCTATATGGTATTGCCCGCTAGAACATAGTAATACAGGGAGGCCTGCCAGACAGAATCATTTTCGGTTATCTACTCGTACGAAATTTAGGACAATTGCTAAAAGAAACTCGTTTACATACATATTTAGGTAAGAAACAAAGAAGAATTTTTTAACTGTTATCGATGAATTAAACCTGTTAGCGTTTGCCCCAAACACCCATTATGGCATTCGCTATCGGGTATGTGTATATGGATCTGTATGCATATAGTATTTTACTAGAAGATTGTTTAATTTGCATAACGTCAATAAATAATGTGATAATCGTTGTTACTGAATTGATTCTTTATGTAGGTTAGAATAAAAAAAAATTAAATAATAAAATATTTACAATTAAATAAAGAAATAAAAAGAAAAAAATTACGTACTAATTATTTAGGAAAACATTTTTAAATGCACTTGTGTTGTTGTCGCACTTGTGTTATGTACATACTAGAGGTCTGCTTGACTACACCCAAATGCCGTTTAAATACATTCGTTTGTTTTTCAACAACACAGTGTTTTTCATTCAATGTTAAACAAACCAAATGAATGAACCCACAAGCGAAAGCAAATAAAAAACAACTTCAACCGAAAACACAATATTACCCATACATTCATATAAATACATACTGAATAGAATGTGTGAATATTGCTGTATGATTGGTGTAAAAAATTATTATTCATTTGTGTTTGCAAATTTGTCGTTATTGTTGTTGTTAAACATTCATTAACTCTAAAAAACACCTGAATGTTTTTATAAAAACTCTAACTGTAATGAGACTTTGCTATGTTTTTGTATTTTCAAGTGTGTTTTATACACATTCAAAACGAAAACTGTAAAATGAATGTGTTCTTCTTGTATCATTGAGTGTAACACACAATACATTCTTTCTTGTGTTGTTACTGGCTTAACTTTATTTATCTGCCATAGAATGAAAAATGTTTGAATGAATATTGTTTTTGTTGTGTATAGGCAATTAAATGAATATAGTCATGCAGATGTCTAGTACATACATACATACAAACATACATATGTTTATTTAGACGCACAGCCACACTTCTGACCATGATTTATACCAACTAGTTGATAAATAAAAACAATTTTTTATTTAACAAATAAAAATATTTTAACTGATGTGTTAATGTGTTATTTAATTTAGCATATTCATACAGAGATCTCACTTTGAATATTTGATTTTAAAAAAGAACTAGAAAAACATCTCAATATACTAAACAAAAGTATTTCTTTCAAACTTCTTAGAGTTGTGCAAAAAAAATATTAACATTTAAATGTATCTTTATATACAATTACACTGTGAAAAAACCCTGCGAAATATTGGACCACATGTTCCGTTTAAGCTGAAGTGAGCTAATTACAATGTGGTCCTATGAAATGCAGTCTTGTAGTTAAGCGACAGGTGTTCGTGTTTTAACGATCGCATATTAAGTTATCTTAGTTGTGAGACTTGTGCTCTAGCGTGTACAGTAGAGTAGAGTAGAGTCGATAAGCTAAACGCTGCAGGTTTCTGTTCGCTACAAGGATTCGTGAATTTTTGCGAATCTGGGTGATATTTATACCGCTAAAGTCTACGAATTTTTTAAAGGTCGTTCCATTATTAGCCCCCCAGCTCTCATAGAAGGGTTTACCCGGAAAGCATATTAAGTCCCATAAATCCTTATGCGTGCTCACAAGACAAAACAAAATTTTGTTCAAGTAATTTTAAAACACATACATACATACTTACATATGTGTATATAAAAATATAATTTAAAAAACTATTCATCTAAAATTATAACATAAGTGATAAGGGTATACATATATAAGTTTGCCATTCCGTTTGTAATTTTTTTAATATTTATCTGAGACCCCAAAAATTATATAGTATTTTCTTCGTCTATTTAGCAATGTCCGTCTGTCCTTCTGCCCGAGTTATGGTTGAGATCAACTTTTTGAAGGCCTCGATGTCGCGTAGACCCGTAAGTGATTTAAAACTATCAGAAATATTTGCGAGCAGATCACTATTGTAATCCAGTAAAATCTACCGATAATTGACCGAGATATAAGGAAAAACCAAGACTACTTCTGTTTATTTCTCTAAAATTTATACATAAAAGCTTCAACAACTGCCCCGTAAAATGTGCAATGTATGACCGATTCCCATTAATTTTTTTCCATGCTTTATCTCTGCCTCCTAACAGGTTTGCCAAACAAAGTTTAATTTTTTTTAAATTTTTTTAAAGTTGCTTCCACAGCTTCCAGGGTGCTCCTACAAAGGTAAAATGTAAAACCGAACCCAATTAATTTTTCTTCCCAAACATTTTTGTGAAACATTTTTACCTTCTATCTCCGTCCCTAGCATGGTTGCCATAAAAAATTAAAAAAAAAGGATAAGAACCCTTACAACTTTTCCGGACTCGCCCCTAGAGGAATAAAATGTATCACGGGCCATCACTAGTTTTTCCTTCCAAACATATTCCTAGAGTATACTCACCGCCTGTCACCATCACCTAAGGGGGTTTTTGTTGAAATTTACAAAAACTATGTCAAAATGCCCACAACTTCACCAGAGTCGGCCTTAGAGAAATAAAGTGTACGACCGATCCCCATTAGTTTCTCCTCCTAAACATATTCCTAGAACATACTCATCCCCTATCTCCAACACCTAAGAGGGTTGGTTGCCATACAAAATTTAAAAAAGATTAAGGTAAAAGTACCAACAACTTTCTTGGAGTCGCCCTTAGTATCACATACCCCCATTGACTTAAACTAATTTTTTCTTGCATTCTCACCCCCTATCTCCCCCTGAGGAAGTTGCCATACAAAATTTAAAAATATTAGGGTAAAAACCCCTACAGCTGCACAAATCACCCTTAGAGGGTTTAAATGTGAAATAAGAAAAATTTCATAAATAAAAAAAATGGATAAAAATAAAAAACTGAACAATGTAGTGAAATTTATTTTAAAATTTTAGTTTAGAACTTCTATAAGTTTCACAAACTCTGTCCATTAAGCTTTAATATACATACGTTGGAGAACAAGGGCTTCAAGTGCTCATACACTTCTTGTGCTGTAATCAAAAATCGTATTGTCATTTTGTGCGCTGAACTTCTACAAACTTCATTTATAATTCCACTTGTTAACTTAATTTCAGCAAAAATGGCTCTTGAACCCCTTGTGCTCTTAACCCCTCATTTCAGTGATGCTCTCGGAAGTCTTACCATTTAACTGCAGCAATGGCTAATAAATTAGGATACAGGGATCTAATTACGGATAATCAAGTTTTCTTCAAACACAAATTGTCGTAAAAAATTATGTGAAAATCTAAAAATTTTTAAAACATCTCCCCATTAATACATTAAGCATACCGGTATCAGGATTAAATTTGGCTCTATATTTTATGTTTTAGAAAATATTTGCACTAAAATTAGCGACAACTTAAAAATAAGCTGAAAAACTTGCTAGAAGTACACAGAATGTCATCAATGAAAGAATACCTGGAAGGACTAGATGCAACTCCCAAAACAAATTATTCTCGATGGCGTTCCGCCAAATGTCTTAAACGACCCGTCATCGCAAAACCACCACTGCGAAATCTGAAAGAATCCTGGGCAAGAAGTGACCAAGAAAAATGCATTTTGCTCGCAAGTCATTTAAGTAACGTGCTTACACCCAATGCATGTACTGACGCGAACGAATTGCCGCATGTTGTTGCCAGACGTCCTATAGAAATACGTTTCCGATATTCAGATGTCGCTAGTTAAGATGAAAAAAAGCTTCTGGCGCTGATAAAATAAGCAACAAAATGCTTTTAAGCTACCCTTTACAATTAAAAGAATAATTCTTTTTTATTTTTAACGAGATAATTCGGCTTGAAACCTTCGCGCCAACATGGAAAGTAGCCGTAGTGAAGATAATTCCAAAGCCTGGTAAAGATCCTTCAAAGGTGGAGTCTTAAAGGCCTATAAGTCTATTACCCACAATGTCAAAATTGTTTGAAAAACTGCTTAATAACGAGCTGGCCGCGATCTTGAATGGCAACAACTGTATTCCAAACACCAATTCGGCTTTGGAAGTCAACATAGTCTCATAGAAAAAACCCACAGGATAGTACAGGTTATAAGAAAATCATTTGAGAAAAATAGCACTGCTCCGCGCTTTTTTTCGATATCTCTCCAGCTAAAATTCACTAGCTAACGGGTAAAAGCTTTGTGCTGGATTGTAAACTTCTGCTATACAACTTAATTTTAAAATCAACTTTGTGCTACGGTCTACAGTTATAGGGCACACCTTCCCCTTTTAACATAAAAAAATACAACGTTGTCAAAATAAAATACTAAGAATAATAACTGGTGCTCCGTGGTATGTCAAAAACAGCAACATCCATAAGGATCTAGAAGTCCCACTTGTTTAATGCGAAATCCTGAAATAAGTGGACAAGTATTTAAAGAAGTTGGAAACACATCCAAACCCGCTCGCTCGAAACATCTTGAAACATAGTGGACATTCTCGTCTTTAAAGGAGGGATACTATTGCGCTTAGATGAAGTTAACTAATTATATTATGAGAACTAAGATGTAAGTCCGGCACTGGCTGGACAACTATTAATTACTTAGTCTTAAGATTTGAATACTAATTGTTAGTTCGCATAAGCGAAGATTCAATAATAAAATTTTAAAATCAAAAATTTAGCAAAAGTCAAACCAACCAGTTATAAAAACAAGAAATTTATAAAAATTGAATAAAAATACAGATTTCAGTTTAAGATAAGAATTTTAAAAATGATTCTCCAATTACCAAAGTTAACTTACAGAATTTTTCTTTTTTTTTGGTAAAATAGAAGAAAATGGAAATTTCAAAGTTTTGATCCTGGCCTAAAAACTTTTAACTCATTAATAGCTTTGCTTTTATTTTAACAAAATTATCTATTTAGTTTAGTTAGCACATCAGACACGCAACTTTTTCTATGTTATTTTTTATGTTTTTTTTTTAACAATAACGATAAAGGTTACGAATGTCATACGATACTTTGCGCTAAACTATTAACACATAAATGCAGCAGATACAAATAAGTGTCGAACAAATAAAAAACATAAATAAAAACCACAATAAAACAAGTAAGAGCGCTATATTCGGCTGTGCCGAATCTTATATACCCTTCACATTGGTCTTTAAATATACCCAGCCGAGTAATTTTGTACTGCAAATAATATAATAAAAAACATTGTGCGAGTTTTAAAGAAAAAATAACAAAATTTTAACGTTCGTATGAATAATAGAAATAGATGAGGAAGATTTGAGGTCGAGAGTTTTAAAAGTTTTCGACATTATTCATATTTGAAGGTTAATAAAACTTGTTAAATGTCTAGTCCCCCTGCTCTTCTCCAACTTTTTCTCCAAAATGTATGAATTATTTGATTATTACTTTTTGTAGAATATTCGAAGTCGATAGCTGTTATAGTTTCCGAGATATAGCGTATCGAATATTTTATAATAGTTGTCGATTTGTATGGGAGCTACCCCTTTTTTTGCCCCCACTCAAAAAAATTTTTCTTTAAAGCGTAGCCCTTATGGCCCAATTACTTTTTGTAGAACATTTCATTTCGATATCTGTTATAGTTTCCGAGATATAGCGTATCGAATATTTGATAATAATTGTCGATTTGTATGGGAGCTACCCCTTTTTTTGCCCCCACCCAAAAAATTTTTTCTTTAAAGCGTAGCCATTTGCGTGCAATTACTTTTTGTAGAACATTTCATTTCGATATCTGTTATAGTTTCCGAGATATAGCGTATCGAATATTTGATAATAATTGTCGATTTGTTTGGAAGCTACCCCTTTTTTTGCCCCCACCCAAAAAATTTTTTCTTTAGGGCGTAGCCCTTTGCGTGCAATTACTCTTTGTAGAACATTTCATTTCGATATCTGTTATAGTTTCCGAGATATAGCGTATCAAATATTTGATAATAATTGTCGATTTGTATGGGAGCTACCCCTTTTTTTGCCCCCACCCAAAAAATTTTTTCTTTAAGGCGTAGCCCTTAGCGTGCAATTACTTTTTGTAGAACATTTCATTTCGATATCTCTTATAGTTTCCGAGATATAGCGTATCGAATATTTGATAATAATTGTCGATTTGTATGGGAGCTACCCCTTTTTTTGCCCCCACCCAAAAAATTTTATCTTTATCGCGTAGCCCTTAGCGTGCCATTACTTTTTGTAGAACATTTTAAGTCGATAGCTGTTATAGTTTACGAGATATAGCGCATAAAATATTTCACCAAATTTGTGCAATTGTAGAAAAAATACCCCTTCCCCTGGTCCTATCTGAAAAAATTTTTTCCATTATTTAGGTCCCTTCTTTAGGAGTATCCGTGCCAAGTTTTGTGGCAAGAGTGACTATACTTACTGAGATATATAGGGATATATGCACCGATTTTGTCCTAAAAAAAATGGGTTACTCTGGGTTTTCGCTTATATCTCGGTCAATTGTGAACCGATTTTGCTGATTTTAAATAGCGATTGTTAGCGGGATATTTGTGATCGTTTGACACCATTAACTGGTCTGTATCTTTTTATTTGACTCCGGAAACTTGATTTCAACAGACGGACAGACGGACAGACGGACAGACGGACAGACGGACAGACGGACAGACGGACAGACGGACAGACGGACAACGCTAAATCGGCTTCCCTATCTATAAGGATCCAGAATATATATACTTTATGGGGTCGCAAATGAATAATAAAGAAATTACAAACGGAATGACAAAGTGATATATACCCTATCACTATGTGAAGGGTATAATGACAAAATGTTACTCTAATACGCCCTTCACATTGCCCTATTGGCATACCGAGTGATTCGATCTAGCGAAACGTCATTATAATAAAATAAATTTTTAGAAAACTTTATAAAAAACTGCCCTGTTTTTTTGGGGGATAAAAACGAAAATGATTGATATATAAATAAATTGGTTCATATTTTATTTTAATTTATTTTGAAATACATAGTTTAAAATGATCACATACTGAATAATCGGCTCTTCTTTTTTTATGTTTTGATTAAAAATGTCACACCCGTCACATATTATAAAAGACTTTTCCTGAAGGAAAAACAGGGGCCAAATCGTCGCATTCAATTGAAATCGAAATTTTACTTGATTGATCGAGTTGTCAATGCTTTTTATATAGGAATTCTAATATTTATTATTTAGTTTCGATTTAAATCGAATGAGACGTGTTGGTCCCAGTTTTTTTGCAAAAATTACGACACAAATACGAATAAAAATTTTTTAAACTACCATGAAAAATCAAAAAACTAAACCCTCAAGAATATTTTACCAAATTTGATTTTATGGTCAAAATTCCCTTGAATCCCAATTGTAAGGTCAGATCCGTCACAGTCTTAAAGTGATCATTGTGAGCAAAAATTATGTTCTTGCAAGGTCTTCTTAACATTATTCGCTTAAAAACATACCATCCTCGGAAATCACAGCCCTTTTCTAAAATAAAACTTTGAATTGTTTAAGTTATAAGCAAAAATGTGAACCAAATGGTCACAACCGGCACAAAGGAGTTGCCCATATACGCTTGAATTTTGTCTTTATAAAAACTTATAGCTACATGATTTTACTGATTTGTTTGATCCCGAAAAGCAGTCCGTAGGATTTGACTTGACTCTGGAAACTTTGTTTCAACATACGGACACGGCTAAATCGACATTTCTATTAAGGATCTAGAATATATATACTTTATGGGGTGGCAAATAGGTAAATATTGTAGAAGCTACAAACGAAATAACAAACTGATATACATATACCTTTATCACTATTTGCAGGGTATAATAACGTCAATAGAATACAATATTATTAAACAATAAAAAGTTGGCCAAAATAAAAGAAACAACAAAATAAACAAGTTATTAAAAATCAAAAATTCACAACTTGAAAGGGTGGAGTGGGAAACTTAAACAAAATGCAATAAATAATAGTTGGTTAAATTGATTTTTAATTCTGCTATTTTATTTAAACATCAAAACAATAAATAACACTGTGCAACAGAATAAATGTAATTGGAACTTCTTAAATATTTTAATGAATTTAAAACCCTTCTAACCAGCAAAAGGTTAAAGTTATTAGTTTTATCGATAATTATTTTAAAAGCTGCTTACACATGTGCGAAATTTTGTAAAGATAGAGTTATATTTTAGTCAGTTATATCCCAAAATGCCTATTCTGGGAAAACATTTGTCCAAAAATAGACCGATCATCACCAGTGGCAAAAAATATACTTGTGCCAAATTTCATTAAAATATCTTCAAAATTGCGACCTTTAGCGTGTTTACAGGAATACTTGGACGCCCAGTCAACCGGAGGGACGGGCAGACTTGCTTCAATCGACTTAGGAAGTGATTTTGAGTTGATTGGAGTTCTTGAAGGTGGGCCTCAGACCCGCACAAACGCATTATATCCCTATCACGTATGTGGTGTGGAAATAAAAGTCAAGCCCGTTCTTAAATATATTTTACACAACATGATCTAAAAGACAGAACTTTGGAAAATTTAAACTTGTAAGGTCACACCCGTCACAGTGTTCTGTCGGCTATTATGGGCAAAAATCATGTTCTTTCAGTGTCTACGTACTGTTAAACGTAAACAAGTATCTTTAAAAATCCTCCTTTTTTAATAAATTATCGAAATGTTTGAATTATAAGCAAAAATGTGGGTAAAAAGGTTACTCCTGTCACAATAATATTGCCCATAAAATCAAATTTTGAAAGCAAATTTTTTAAAGTTTGTAAAAAATACTACCCATAAAATTTAATACATTACACAGTTGCTGTAATAAAGAAAGCGAACGCAGAAAAATTGTTGTTGCACAGTGTTATTAAAAAATACAAAAACGCTCAAACAAGTATTAAGTAAAAACTCAAATTTATTGCATTTCTTAGTAAAAGATTTCGATGGGTTAATACTTGATTAATTAGCGTTTTTTGCAGCGTAAGAATTTATTTGCAATTTTTTGTTTAACATTAAGGGGTTTTAAGGCAATAGAGATATTTAGTATCTATTAGTAACACTGTTTTACATCAAAATTATTTAGTTTACCATGTACCATTACAACGAACATGCCTTTAGGGTTTTCAAAGTCACTTGGTTATAAAACGGATTATTAGTAAAAAGGAACCGTATTCTATTACTAATGCACTCTATACACGTCTTTCAATTGAATTGACTCTTGGCCACACGCGTCATAAACTAAACTGGCAAATGAGTATTTTTTACATAAATTTTTACAGCATATCAGGAAACTCGAACACACACAGCATAATTGAATTGAAAGACTTACTAGCCAACTTTCAAAAATCAAATTTTAAAGGAATGTTCTTCGACGCTGTCGCGTCCATTAGCTAACCTTTTTAGCCGTATTTATCATGCCGGAGTGTTTCCGATGTGCTGGAAAGTAGCTAATGTTACGCCGATCCCCAAAAAGGGAAAGGCTAAAAACCCTGAAAATTACCGATCAATAGCAATTTGTTTAGCGATCTCCAAGGCTATGGAGAGTATAGTTAACTACCGCCTGGTTAACTATCTGGAGATAAACGGTTTATTAAGCGACCGCCAGTATGGCTTTCGTATAGGACGGTCTAGGGGGGACATACTGGCCTTTCTGACGGAAAAATGGTGTACCTCAATTCATCATTTTGGCGAAAGTAAAGTGGTGGCTCTGGACATATCTAAGGCGTTTGATAGGGTCTGGCACTGTGCGCTTCTATCTAAATTAATTGCTTTTGGTGTCAGTAAAAAATTTTCTCGATTTATATCGAGTTTTCTTAGAGATCGCACTATTCGTGTTGTTATAGATGGGATCTCTTCCAACGAGTTCAAAATCAATTCAAGGGTACCGCAAGGCTCCGTCCTCTTATCTTTCTGAATGGCCTTCTATGTCAAACTTCGAATCCTATTTATTCCTTTGCAGACGACAGCAGCATATGCCATTCATACTCGTTTGACCATAGACCTAGCTCTTTGGAGATTGGAGCTAGGAGACAGAGTATGAATGTTTCGATTAACCGCGATCTGATGGTAGTCTCCAAATGGGGCCGTGCGAATAGGGTCGATTTTAATTCCCGTAAAACCCAATGTTGTCTTTTGACACATAAACGCACAATGGACGATGCTGCCTCGTCTGTATTAATGGATGATGTAAGTATTGAAAAGACAGAGACTCTTGATGGAACACATCTTTCTTGTGTCGAAAGAAGCATCGAAGTGTTTTGGTTTTCTTAAACGGTGTAGGAATTACTTTACACCATCTGATCTTCTCAATATTTATACCACCTATATCCGACCAAAAATGGAATACAACTCTCATGTATGGGCTGGTGCCTCAAAGTCTATTTTGGGGCTACTTGACCGCGTACAGGAACGAGCGAAGATACTCATCGGCGACGTTGTGGTATCTATTCGTCTGGATTCACTCGAACACCGTCGTGATGTGGGGTGTGTTTCGCTGTTCTATCGATACTATAATGGAATATGCTATGAGGAAATTAGGGAACTTGTTCCCGAAACCCGGAACTTTTTGCGTGATACACGTTTTTCTAGAAGAGCACACCCATACGTAGTCGACTGGCCAGTGAATCGCACCACTCATTACAGGGAGAATTTCTTCTTCGGTCGCACAGTTCGTATGTGGAATAAACTTCCTAGTGATGTCTTTCCTGCCACAGTAAATATCGAGAAATTTAAATCAAATGTCCACAAACACTACCCCCTTAATCCTCCCATAACCTATTTTCCTGATACCAACACAATGCAATGCATGTGTAGGGGCCATCCCCTGAGTGCTGGTTATTATTAAAAAAAACTAACTCGACAAACTAATCGATTAACAGAGCCTATATACATACGTCTTGACTTGGACAACAACCGACTCAGTTGCCAATTAGATTGAAATGTGTATGGGAAGCATAAGTATCAAATTTATTGCAAATAAAAATATTAAGATAAAATTTATAAATTTTTTTTGAATAAAACAAGTAAGAGCGCAGCCGCCTGTTCCACCTAACCTAAGTAAAAGCGTTTTATTCAGCTGTGCCGAATTTTAATATATCCTTCACATTGGTCTTTTTGTTTACCCAGTCATCTGATGTAGGCAAGTTGTTTTCGACACGTAAATATTATAACTATTTGTAGTGGGCTTAAAGTTTTTGACACAGAAAACTGACAACATTTAAACAATTGTATCGACTTCTCTATTTTTAAAGATCCCGAATATATACTTTATGGGGTCGCAAATGGATATTAAAAAATATTACAAGCGAAATGACATATATGTACCCTTATCACTTATGTGAAGGGTAAAACAACAATCACACAAACACGCACACACTATGGCTCTGGAAAAAACAGAAAACACATTAAACAAAAACAATGTACAGGTATGATACCTTGGTACAATTACCTTACAAGGTAGTATCGATTAAACAGCTGACTATTTTTTGCTGCAGTTTTTCCACTCGTCATATCTGTCAAACAGTACATTTTTTGACATAAACGGGGATGCTTTTACAACAACTTTATAAATTTGGTATCGAGTTTGTTGTTGTTGTTGCCGTAGCGATAAAACCTTGTAAGGTAATTGTACCATGTATGATACGATGTATATCTACTTTGCATAAGTGTTAAAAGCGATAGTAAACTATAACTGTCAAACTCCTTTCATAAAAACAGGGGGGTTATTATGTAATTCGAATCGAATCAAAAAGGCTTTCGAAAGGAATTTTCTATTCGAAAGGCAAATCGTATTATCTAATACTTTTAAGATTTGGTAAGTCTGCTTTCATTCTTCTTTAATTTCTTTCTTCTTCTGCTCTTAATTTCTTAAAAGTATTAGATAATACGATTTGCCTTTCGAATAGAAAATTCCTTTCGAAAGCCTTTTCGATTCGAATCGAATTACATAATAACCCCCCAGTACTTTTTTTGCGTTTGAATTGTCAAACATGTGCCGAAATCAACAACACAACATTCATACATTCCCACGTCCAAACATACATACAGAAACTCAATGCATTAAACACATTCAAGCTACAAGAACACAGGAAGACACGAACACAAAAGTTCCTTGCTAAATTTGTGTCCGACTGGCTGCTACTGAAATATTTACTAGACTACCACTACAAAATAAACATATTATAAGCAATATGACTTTCTGTGGTGTCACCAAAAGTCTTTTTGTACTGTTTAAGCTATATTTTTTGCATCTTACCGTTTTGGCAGCACTAATCTGTTAACTGTCGCGTATAAAAATAGAAATTAGTTTAATTTCGACCACGCCACAAAATTAGCATTGACAGCAACCCGTAGTTGTGTTGCATTGTAGCAATTAAAAAATTATTCTCATAAGCAGACGTGTATTCTATATTTGGCTGGTTGTGTTCGGTAGCCTGTAGCGAGGAATGTATTTAATGCTTAATGCGTATTTATTCACATCCATATGTATGCCTAACAGCGTTGCCAGTTGGTTACATTTGTTACAATTTTTGTATGGATTTTGCTGTAAAAAAAAACTTATGCAATCGCAGTATTTTTTCGTTAAACATAAATATTATTTAAATTTATATAAATACATGTAGAAATATACAAACATCCTCACATACATACATACATACATACATACATACATACATACATACATACATACATGCATACATACATACATACATACATACATACATACATACATACATACATACATACATCCTTACATACATACATACATACATACATACATACATACATACATACATACATACATACATACATACATACATACATACATACATACATACATACATACATACATACAAACATACATACAAACGTACATACATACACACATATGTACATGCATATGTGTGTATTTTTATATAAATATGTATTAGAATGAAGAACTTCGACTTAACTTTTTATGGAAATTTTAGAAATCGTGTATTTTTTCATTCAATAACTTTGATTATTTTTCAATATTTTTTTCAGGTTCTTTAAGTGATGAGTTAAAAAACACTTTATTTTAAGTCGATTTACGCTTGAATCTGCAATTGATTTTTAAGTGAAACGTTATATTAAGCCATTCAGGTAGAACCAAAGAAACGCGTTAAGTTTTTTGTGCGGTATTTAGTTGATGCATATTTAAAAAATTTATATTATTTAATTGTTTACAATTATTACAACATTTAAATTGAATAATTGTTGGAATAAGTTACATAATTGATCAATACCTTATGGCAGGTATGTAGATAGATGGCTTCCTTACGAACATATAATACATGTGTAAGTACATTCATGCATGCAAGCATACATACGTGCATATGTATGGAGATATCGCACACTAAATCATAAACAGCTACAATTTCAAATTTAATAAAGTATTTTTTTTTTATAAATTGCGGCATTCAATAGATTCAACATTTAATTAAATTGTTTAAGTTTTCTATGCTTAAAAAAATTCTATTTAAAATTTTTAAATTTCGGTTGGTATGAAAAGACGCTATAACCCCCAAATCCTAAGTAGATCGATTTTTAAAAAAGCTTCAAAATTTTGTCTGCATTTAAGTAATAAACTCTAAACTTGAAAACGTTTTTACCCTGCTAAACTCAATTTAGTATTTAATCATGTTAAAAAAAGCATTTCAAGATAAATGATGATTTGAAGTTGTTACTGTTTTTGATATGGTGTTTGAATATTCAAACGTTTGCTAAAATATATTATAGAAATTTTTCTAAATTTTAAATAGTATGTATGTGCGTATGTACATTTTTCCTTGCTTTTAGTTAGATTTAAATCGTTAGTAGTAGCAAAGGTTTGAATTTTTAAACTTGCCATTAAAAATATTCAGATTATTTCCAAAAAAGCCATCTTATTGTTGTGTGATTCCATACATATAACACTAACCAGGGTGACCGCTGAGGATTTTTAAAAAGTAGCACAAAAAGTCGTATAATCAAATAATTTTTATTACTTTAACGACTAAGAAGAGGAGGCTAAGTACGGAATTTGAATCGAAATTCTACTCGATCGATCGAGTTGTCAATGCTTTTAGTATAGAAATTCTAATAAAAACTTTTAAATTTCGGTTCGAATCGAATTCCGCAATTTTCCTCCTGCTTAAAAATATCATCAAATTAAGTTGTGCTTCCATACTCAACATTGGGATCCAACAAGAATATTATTTTAGTACGAAACACCCCTTCCTTTTTTTGCGTTCATTGGGAAAATTTTCCAACAATCAGCTCTTAAAAAAATGCACAGTCAGAAATAAAAAATATTGGCTAGAAAAAATCAAATTGAAATTCTTCTTTGATCCCTGAATTTTTAACAGGTTTACGCACAAGTACATTTTGTTTGTTTTCAACTTTATAAATCAACTTTGCAAACATAGGACGCAGAAAACAGTTTATGATTTATTTTTAATAAGAACAAGTAAGAGCGCTATATTCTTATGTACCTTTTACAACGTGTAGGGGTTTTTTTACCCTATTTTTTTCAAATATTGTATGGCAACCCCCTCAGGTGGTGGGGATAGGGGGTAAGTATGTTCTAAGAAAATGTTTGCAAGGAAAAATGAGCTGGGGTCAGTCCCACATTTGACCTATCCACGGGCACCCTGAAAACTGTTGGGGGGATTTATTACAATTTCAAAATATTTATATGGAAGCCCCCTTAGGCGATGAAAATAAAGGAACTTATTTGCAAGGGGAAGCTAATGAGAACTGGTCGTACACTTTATTTCTCGAAGGCCGACTCTGGGGAAGTTATGGGCATTTTTACATTTTGATAAATTTTGTATGGCAACCGCATTGGGTGATGGAAATAGGTGATAAGTATGTTTTAGAAATATCTTTGGGAGGAAAACTAATGGGGGTCTGTGATACATATAATTCCTCTACGGGCGACTCTGGGGAAGTTATATTTTTACACAAATTTTTTAAAATTTTGTATGACAACCCTGTTAGGGGCTGGAGGTAGGGGATAAATATGTTCCACAAAAATGTTTAGAGGAAAAATAAATTGGCGTCGGTTTTGATTTGACCTTTGTAGGAAAACCCTGGAAGCTATAGGAGCGATTTAAAAAATTATTAAAAAAAAATTAAACTTTGTATTGCAACCATGTTAGGTGCTGGAGATGGGGTGTAAGTATGTTCCACAAAAATTTTTGTGAGAAAAAATTAGTGGGAGTCGGTCCTGCTTTGCACCCGTGTAGGGGCAACTACAGGGCAGTTGTAGTGGTTTTATGTAGAAATTTTAAGGAAATAAACAGAGGTAGTCTTGGTTTTTGGCTTATATCTCAGTCAGTTATCGGGCGATTTGCTGGATTTAAATAGCGATTTTGTCGCAAATGTTTTTGATGATTTGATATAACTTACGGGTCTATTTGACGTCGGCTGCCTTTAAAAAGTTAGTTTTAGCCATAACACGGATAGACGGACATCGCTTAATCGACCAAGAAAATATATATAGTTTTTTGCATTGGGGATGAATGCTAAGGAAATTAAAAAGGGAATGAGAAACTAATATATATGTAAGTACCCTTATCACTTATGCGAAGGATATACAAATACCCCAATAAATCCCTAACCTGTTGCTAAGGAATGTACATGTGCAAATTTGTATCAGTTTTTTATAAACGTCCATTAACTAAATTGCACAAACTCATTCCTGTAAATTATTGTTTTACGATTATCTGTTTAATTACACCTTTAATTATTAAATTATACTTGTTTGCAACCTATAAACAGCACTATTAAGCAAATTTTCTTTCCAGGACATAAAGTGACAAGTTTTAAAACTCTAAGTGCGTTAAATGTTACCTGTTTGTTAAAAAAAAACTGGGTAAGGTTAGCGATCTTATAATTTTAATTTTTTTTTGCTTTGAATGTGTGCGTAAAAAACTTATTTCAAAGCTGTTGTAATAAAAAAGGGGATACAAGTCGCAAAAAGTAAGAAGAAGTCACAAAACAGTATCTGTTTAAAGAAATCGCACAAAAAATCAAAGGCCGGAAGAAAGGTTGCAAATTACCACTTAAGTCCACCAACGGTAACGCTGTCACGAACTAAAGTTAAACAAAACAAGCATTTTATCAATGCAAAAAAAAAAAACACAAATATTTAAATCTTAAACAAGATTTTTTTTATTATTTTTTCGATCGAAAAGTTAAGTTTGTGTAGGAAAAGTTTATATGCATGTGTATGCAGAATTTCAATTGATACGTTCTTGACAAATAAATGCGGCATTGAGAAACCAACAATCGATGCTGATTGATATAAGACCTTATAACGTTACGAAAAGGAAAATTTATATATTACAGCTGTAATAAGCGATTGTTTGCCTTTTGTTGAAAACTGGGTTAACTATCAGTAAAATTAAAAATTACATTTCTTTAATTTATATTAAGGCTTCCTTCCGACTTCAATCTCGGTCTCCAGTACTAAACAAATTTAAAAATAACTTTTGTTTACTTAGTTGCCATTTTTTTGTTAATCCCGCAGAAAGTTCATAATTTTTTATTAATCTCATAATCATCATCTCAAAAAATTCAAACAAAGTACCATAAACACAGAAAAGCACTTTCGTAGTTTTAAATTAATACATTTTACAAAATGATAAGGGTATATATGAGTTTGTCATTCTCTCAATTTCTACAATATTTTTTGGATCCTTATAGAAACCAATATAGCCATACTTGCCTGTCCGTCTGTTGAAATTAAGTTTGCGAAACCGGCTTTAATATAAAACTATTAAAAATCTTCCCAAAAAAATTTAAATTAAAAGTCAGCAATATCGGCCAACAAGGGACCGGTACTATATTTCGAAAACTATTACAACTATCGACTTCAAACCTGATACAATTGAATTCCAGCATAATGTCCTTAACAAGAAAAAACATAGTTAGAGGGGATTTAATAGGAGCTTGCCACCCTTTAATTTATATTAATTGATTTACAAAGTGGGCCAAAAGAAGCTATCCGATGTGTTTTGGCTCTCAATGAAAAAGAATTTTATTGGTCAAGCCGAGAAGATGATATCGGCCAAATCAGCGCCGTCACAATTGATTGCTATACGGGCTCGTTTTATGGCATTTTTTATCACTACGTCGAGAACTTCGGGCGACAGATTCTCGCCACTCGTGTCGAATGTTGTCCTTGAGAGCTTCCAGGCTCTCGGGCCTGTTCAGTTAACACGGGACTTAAAAAAAAGTCGCGAACGTTTTTATCGGGCGATCTTGCGGACCAATGTAAGTCACCGCAACGGGAGACAAGGCGTCCGGGAACGAATACCGGTTGTGACTCGCGCAATGTATGCCGTTGCTACGTCCTGTTGGAACTACATATCCTCCAGTCCTAATTCGTTTATTTGCAGCAGACAAAACTCAGCTAACATTTCCTTATAGTACGCACCCTCCACTGTTGTCGATTGACCAGCGGCGTCCTCAAAAAAAAATGGCCCGATGACTTCTTCAACGTGAACAGCGCACCATGCAGTCACTTTGAGCAGGTGTAATGGCCCCTCATGCACCACTCGTGGATTTTCGGTGCCCCAGAAGTGATAGTTTTGCTTGTTCACGTACCCGCTGAGGTGGAAATGAGCCTCATCGCTCATTATAATATTGGTCGAAAATCCGTCCCCTTCCGCCTCAAGATTGAGAATGGCTTGTGCGTAGGTTACACGCGTTTAGCAGTCGACAGGCAGCAGCGGATGTGAGGACTTGACTTTGTACGGGAACATGCGCAGGTCTTTGACCAAAATTCGCCTGAGGGACGACCGGCTGATGGCAAATTGCGAGGCACGGCGTCTGGTCGATGTTTCTGGCGACAGCTCGACATTCTCGCCAACAGCGGTGATATTCTCGGCATAACGGGTGCTTCGGGGTTAGCAGCGTCTCTAGTGGTCCCATACTCTTTAAGGTTGGTGGTCAAACGGCGCAGTGTTTGCACAGTCGGTACCGGTCGACCAGGGAATCGGCGACGGAATTCACGCTACGCCAATACCACAGACGAATTGTTACGCAAAAAAATGACACGATTATTCGACGTTCTTGTGGAGTGTATTGCTCCATGGCTGGTTGATAAGTGCTAGTACACAAGTGCCTAAGTCTACCTCCAAGCGGTATTAACTGGATAACTTCCGGCAGAGTGGTCGGAAGGCTAACAGACATAGCTAAGAAGAAAACAATCTGTCTTGGGCTAAAAGGGACCAGTTTACTGGTCTTGTTCAAGGCAGGTTGTCCTTGTTGCGTTGTGCCATGAGCATCGCCATCAAGTGGTACAACAATACAAGGTTTATAAGGGTACCAATACCTTAACCGTGAACTTAAAAATTGGTAGGAATGAAATGGAAGTGGATTTCCGAGGCTGACCAGAGTCCTATCTGGTACCACGGGAATCAGTTGGCCCCATGTACACCAGTGCATGAACTGATTAATGGTGAGGTCTCCTTCGGGAGTTCACGTGGTGGCTGTGGTTATCTCCAAGCCGGGCAACTGTAGAACGAAAGTTGATATACTGGGGTCCGTCCTGTACGGGCCCCAGAGTGACCGTGTTAGCGGTCTTATATGAACTAAAGGTTCAACAAGAAAAAGTTTCTGGTTTTGACGGATCTACCCAGGCACATGAGCAACTGTGGAAGTAGGCTATTAGCTGAAAAGGTGTAAGTGTGTTTGGAAGTAGGTGAATAGGAAAACTGGCCACGGCTGGGGACTCTAGGATCTAAAATAAGATTCCGCCAAATTAGTAGCAAATAAACGAGAAGGCCGGCATGGCGCTTCAAAGCATGTGCGTGATTCGGTCCTGACTGGCGGTGAGAAGATTATGGAGTGTTGATGATGCTGGATACAAATGATCCTAAGTTGGAATGAATGAAATAAATGATCCTTTAAACAGAGCTGGGGGTCGCATCCGTATTAGGTGCGGCTGAGAATCATAATCTATCTTGCTTAAGGTTGGGTACTGTTTCACAAGTGTGTGGAGAGGTGTCTTGTCGGCGCGGATCTGTTTTGATAATGAAGAAGCGAGATCAAAACTAGAAACGCAAAAACCGGGTTTAGATAGCCCAACTCCTCACCAAGGGGTCTGTTGTAGCTGCACGGAGTCATACCAGAGAATTGGTACCTAGGTGGATTGCAACACCAACCTATTCTAGGGGCGTTGGTGGACGCTTTGTATTCACCAGTGTTAAGAGCACCGTGAGTTATTGCCGCCGGCAGGTACCACGTAACCTTAATGAGTCTGCTCCATGGCTAGTTCACTTGTATTCTACATCTGTCTAGTTCACAAAGAGAGCGATTTCTTTTGGCCCACCTTGTACAAACACAAACAACTTAAAAGAGTACCAATGTATGAAGTTTTATACGCTTTCCCGATTTTAATTTACTTTTTTAAGTTTTATTGTTGGTTTGCCCCCCTACTGACCCTTTTTGATCTCCTTAGTACTTAAGGTTCCAAAAATCTATTTCCAGCGGATCTTGACATCGTTAGAGGTATTTGCAGTCAGAATTTCAATACCTTTATCTAGCTTTACGCGTTTGGGCTGGACGATAATGAATTAGCCAGACAGTAAAACCGCTAATTTCTTTACTGTAAAATCGGTTTTGTATGCCTTCAGTGCTTTGCATTTCTGTTGTATAGAATATACCGGAAACTAAACCGAAATGCCCAAGTTAAAACTTTAACGGGGGATGTGATTTTTGAGGGATTTTTGGTAAATATTTCGATTTTTAAAAAAGTCATTTTCATGTTTTAAAACTATAAAAATTAATCATATTCAAGAAACTAATTATAAGCTAAGCGAGTGTAGTGAAGGCTGTACAAAAAATTAAAATTGTTTACATTAAAAAAGTTAAAAAAAATCGACAAAATTGATTATTTATTTCTTAGTAAAAGTTTTCATCTCAAATATATGAAAACACGCAAATTATATTAAATTTTTTGTACAAATTTGTTGATAAATAAAATAATCGTGAGATCAACTGCATATAAGCTTTGTTAACAATATTATATTATATTATGAAATATGAATGAAATTTCTTTAATTAATTTGGCAAAACTAAACAAACTATAGAGCGAATCATACATGATCATTAACACCCCGTTTGTTAAGAGTTTTAGAATTTTTTTAAGATTAATTTTACTAGCGTGATTGTAGTGATTTACAAAATAAATTTCCATTTTTCCCCTTGTTAACACATGTTTAGTTTTGTAGCGTAGTATTTAATTATTAAATATTTTTAAATAAATCTTTAAAAAAATTTTTTTTTCATTACAGATTTTGCTTGCACCTACGCCTACAGTGGCTTAGAAGGAAACGTTATTCGTTTTAACGCAAACTAACAAACTCTAGTTGACATAAAATAAACTGCCAGAATGGTTGGCGTTTCTCCCAACTGCGATGCGGGCGAAATGTCTTCGACCAAAAATCCCATGATCAAATTTATGCTGAAAGATCGTGAAAATCATGCAAAAAATCAAGATCACGACTATTCACATGTTTTTCGTAGGAAAACACGCTTTGAAATGTTTCGCTTGTCGGCGATAGCAATGGCCATAGAGTTTGCTTATGCTGCCGAAACTTCATTTGTTTCGCCGATTCTTTTACAAATCGGTATAGATCACAAAGTCATGACTATGGCTTGGGGGCTTTCACCTTTGCTGGGTTTCTTTTTATCACCTCTATTGGGATCTGTAAGTGATCGTTGTTACTTGAAAACGGGTCGTCGTAGACCCATTATAACAGTTTTATCTTGTGGCATATTTTTGGGCCTTATTTTGGTACCATATGGCAAGGACTTTGGCCTGCTGCTTGGTGATGAAGGTTATTCTTATAATATCACAGCCACAATTGCCTCGAATTTTAGTATAGCAGAGGGTAGTGTAGCTGCCTTGCTGTCGCCCGAAAAAGATGGTCCCTCGCCTTCCAACTATAAATATGCCACCATTCTTACTATTATTGGTTTGGTTTTATTAGATTTGGATGCTGATACTTGTCAAACCCCAGCACGTACTTATTTGCTAGACATGTGCATACCAGAGGATCAGCCCAAGGCAATGACCATGTTTACTTTGTTCGCTGGCGTAGGTGGCACTATTGGTTATGGCATTGGAGGTATTGACTGGGAAAATACACGAATTGGTAAGTTTTTCTTATAAACTCTTTATTTAAATTAATTTTTTTTTCTAATATTAAAATTATTCTGCCACAGGTTTATTTTTGGGTGGTAATATACCGACAGTGTTTGGCTTGGTAACCATTATCTTTGTTATTTGTTATTTAATAACTGTTACCACATTTCGTGAGATTCCATTAAAATTGATTGAAAAGGATGAAATGTTGAGACCCCTATCTGATACTGCAATTAAAAGGGAACTGAAAAAGAGTTATTCAAATGTGTTTTATATTGATCAGGTAAGTATTTGCTAATATCCAAAACATTGTTGCAAATTTTTTAAAAATTTTGTTTTCTAAAACATTCTATTATCGCAACTAATAGAAAAAGCTAAGAAAAACGAAGGACGGGGGAGGGGCCTTGATTCAAACCCGTTTTTTTTTAGAAAACGCACTATTCGTGTTGTTATAGATGAACTTTCTTTCAAGGCGTTTACAATTCATTAGGAGTTCCAAAAGGGTTCGTTCTCTCTCCTGCTTTATTTCTTATCTTCCTCAAGACCATCCATGCCAGACTTCGAATCGTATCAATTTCTTTGCAGACGACAGTATAAAATGCCGTTCGTACTCATTTAACTTTCGATCTAGCTCTTTAAAAAACTATAGCAATGAGGCAGGCGACTGGCCAGTAAATCCCTTCATGCATTAAAGGGAAATTCGACTTTCCTGTCACTTTGAAGAAATTAAAATCAAATTTCCATAATCGCTACTTTCTCTATCCTTCTCCTAATAATAATTTATTTTTCCGATTCCAACACAACGCACTGTATGTACAAGGGTCATCCCCTGCCTGTTGGCCATTCTAAAAAATGTAGAAAGGTACTATATATTATTAGAGATATTCTGCTTTAAGTCACGGTCAATAAGGGACTGTCAGAGGGCCCTTAGCTAGGCAATGGACCCTTAGCTGGGCAATGCACCCTTTCAGCCTGAGAACACGTTGGGTTCTGAAGCGCTGAGGTATAGTCACAAAAATGAAATCGGCGGCGAGCTTGCTCACAGTGTGCCGACTCTGAGTTGACACATGGAGAGTGAAATGTAAGACCACCAATGGGTCAAATTGTGAGAAGATAAGGACATGGGCACTTAACATGATAAGTCATGGCTGAAGGAAACGGAGTGATTATGAAATATCTAAAACTATGTTAAGGTAGGGTTGGAAGACCACGATAGGGTTTTTACTGGACATTGCTCAGTTAGGGCTTGTAGTTTTGTTTAGTGTGTGAGATAGAGGAGATAATATAAACCCAAGACTACAGGGCTATATACTCAAGTGGTTAGTTAAAAGACCGCACGAAGAACTAAGCGATGTTACGAGTGCAAGCTGGACCACATAATTGGGTTTCTAATGGGGATCGGTTAGCATAGGGATTGGCAATACAAGGAAATTTTCACACAAGTACTGAAGTGTTTTTTTCTTCTCGGTCTTCAATTCTTTTTTACCTCTTTTTTTTTTTTTTTTTTTTTTTTTTGCATAATTTTTAATTATTGAATCTTCGCTTTAGCGAACTAACAATAAGTTTTCAAATCTTAAGACTAAGGAAATAATATTAGTCCAGCCAGTGCCAAACTAAAATTTACGTTCTCATAATATAAATAGTTATCTTCATCTAAGCGCAATAGTATCCCTCCTTTTTAGACGGGAGTGTCCACTATGTTGCAAGATACTTCGAGCGAGCGGGTTTGGATGTGTTTCCAGCTTATTTAAATACTTGTCCACATATTTCAGGATTTCGCATTTAACTAGTGGAACTTTTAGATCCTTATGGATGTTGCTGTTTTTGACATACCACGGAGCACCAGTTATCATTCTTAGGAATTTATTTTGACGGCGTTGTATTTTTTTCTATGTTAGAGGCGGAAGCAGTGCCCCATAATTGTATACCGTAGCACCAAATTGATTTTAAAATTGAGTTGTATAGTAGAAGTTTACAATCCAGATGAAGCACAGAGTTTCTACCCATAAGCCAGTGGATTTGTGCAGCTTTAAGTTTCATTTGCGTCAGCTTTGCATCTATATGAGGCTTCCATGTGAGGCGGCGATCCAGGTGAATACCAAGATATTTTGTCTCGGATCGTTGAGGCACCAAATGGTTGTTAATAGTGATTGGAGGGCACGTTTCTTTGCGTAAGGTAAAAGTTATGTGAGTACATTTTTGTTCATTTATTTTTATTCCCCATAACCTTGCCCATTTCTCAACTTGGCTAACGTGTTGTTGCAGTTGACTCGAAGCCTCTTTAGGGTCTTTATCAATACTGAGAAAAGCAGTATCATCAGCAAATGTGGACGTGTGCGTAAAACAGTTGGTTGGCATATCTGCTGTGTAAAGCAAGTACAAAATTGGACCTAGTATACTCCCTTGAGGTACACCAGCCTCTATTGGTTGGGAACAACTTATTTGGTTTCCCTCTTTGATCATAAATTGTCTGCCGGTTAAGTATTTTTCTAGCAGGCTTGAAATATTAGCTGGTAGATAGAGTTTTAGTTTGACTAACAGGCCTTCGTGCCATACTTTATCGAATGCTTGAGAGACATCGATAAAAAGCGCGGAGCAGTACTTCTTTTCCTCAAAGGCTTTTCTTATAACCTGCACCAGTCTGTGAGTTTGTTCGATTGTGCTATGTTGACTTCTAAAACCAAATTGGTGATCTGGGATGCAGTTGTTATCATTAAGGATCGGACTCATCTTGTTTTTAAGCAGCTTTTCGAATAGTTTCGCCAAAGTTGGTAACAAACTTATAGGCCTATAAGACTCCACCTTCGAAGGATCTTTACCAGGCTTGGGAATCATCTTTACTAAGGCAACTTTCCATATTGGCGGAAAGTGTTCAAGCCGAATTATGGCATTAAAAACAAAAAGAATAATTCTTTTACCTGTGAAGGGTAGCTCTAGAAGCATTTTGTTGCTTATTTTATCAACGCCAGGAGCTTTTTTGTCATTTAGGTTAGCGATTGCCTCTATAACATCTGAAAATTGGAAACGTATTTCTATAGGACGTCTAGCTACAACAGGCGGTAATTCTCTCACGTCAGTGCATGAATTGGGAGTGAAGACGTTCCTTAAATGGCTTGCGAACAGATCGCATTTTTCTTCGTCATTTCTTGCCCAGGATCCTCTCAGGTTACGCAGTGGTGGTTTTGCGATTACGGGTCTTTTAAGACGTCTGGCTGTTCGCCATAGAGAATAGTTTGTTTGAGGAGTCGCGTCTAGACCTTCAAGGTATTCCTTCATTGATGACATTCTATGTACTTCCAGCATGTTTTTTAATCGGTTTGTACATTCCTTCAGCTTATTTTTAAGTATGGGCGATCTATACTTTTGCCATTCTCTTCGGGCTCTCCTTTTTTCAGATAGGAGCTTTTCAACATCGGTTGAGTAAATTTTGTTGTATCTGGCCTGACGGTAGGTAGAAGAAGCATTTTCAACGGCTTTTTTAATATTTTCATTGAGGCTACTAAGGCACTCATCGATTTCCTCGGAAGTTTTTAAAGATTGGTGTTCCGAACAGTGCGTGCTGATAAATTTTCTGTATTTTAACCAGTTTATTCTTTTTGACAGAAAAATATCACTAGTTGCAATTTGGTGAGGACTGCAAATAGTAAAAATTGTGGGTGAGTGATCAGAAGATAAATCCAAGGAGGGTTGAGCCTCAATAAGCTCAGGGGATATGCCTTTTGCTACGCCAAAATCTATTACGTCTGGTATTTTATTGTGGTCAGTTGGCCAATATGTTGGTTGCCCAGTTGAAATAACGTGAAGTCTCATTTCCGATACAGAACCATACAAGACACGACCTCTGGGACTTATTAGGCGAGAGCCCCAGTATGTGTGTTTAGCGTTGTAGTCCCCAGCAGCTATAAAGTGAGGACCTAAAGATTTGTAAAAACTGTTGTACTGATCCTTCGTTATGGAAAATCTGGGTGGACAATAAACTGACGAAATAACGAGATTATGGTAAAATTCATCGATGCAGACGTTTGTTGCTTGTATATAACTTTCGGAGAGACCACCCATCCATTGGTGTTTGATTCTTGATTTAATTAATATAGCTGAACCACCACATGACCTATCTCTGGGATCTTTTGAATCATAAAAAGTATAGCCACTTATTTTGAAAGTGCTTCTAGATGTCCTTTTTTACCTCTTGTACTCAAAATTTCTTTTCCTTTGCATTTGTTATCTAATTTTCTTAGAAGAGACATACAATGGACTACGGATGTCTCCAAGTACGCATATATGAGAGACTATGTTTTTCTTAATCTTGTTTTGAAGACATTCGTTAATTGAAACTATGAGGCGGCCCAAAAAATCTCAACCGTTGTTGGTTGATGTTATCTTAAGATTGAAGCTATATGATTTCATTATTTTTCTTTTAAAAAAGTAAAGAGCAATCACATCGGGGACTCTTGTCTTACTGCACAAACTGGCTAAGCGAAGCGCAATGCTAAAAATATATCTTTACGGCACGGGCTGTGTGTAGAGTTCTATTAAAGGACACGCACTTCTGTCCAAATTTCTAAGTTAGCGGGACTAAAAATCCAATAATCAGAATTTAGTACTTCTCTCCAGTCATAGTATTGATTTTGACCCATACAGTGATGCTTGGATATTTATTACCCTAAAAGTGAACATTTTTCTTTTATATGAATATGCTTAGTTGAGAATGGGCCATTACCGATACAATTATTTTTTTAATTATTTCAATTATTTAATTTTTCAAAATTTTTTTTCTTTCAGACTACAAGTATCGAAAACCAAATGGCTGAAGTTAGCGAAAAATATGCTGCCAATGAAGGTTATCAGAATGGAAATAGTACAGCAAATGGAACAAATGATGTTGTAGCTAATGGCAGACAATATTTTTCTAAAGCCATTCCTGAACTCGACAACATTGAAGACGAGAAGCCAGTTACATTGTCACAATATTTAAAAAGTATTTTCTTAATGCCACCCTCAATGAGAATTTTGGCTCTGACTAACCTTTTATGTTGGATGGGCCATGTCACATACGCCTTGTATTTTACGGATTTCGTAGGCGAAGCTGTATTTAATGGCGATCCAACGGTAAGTGTTAGAGATGGAAAAAATTATATATCCATGTTTGTATTTTTTAAAACGTAAAGCTTTTAGTCAAAAAGAAAAACAATTGTATTAAATTGTTTATAAAACTAAAGGTCTTATTTTGTAAAACGCAACGCATAACAACAATAATCATTGTTTGGAAAATTAAACATTTGAAAAATTTTTTTATACTCATAATAATTATTGCAGGTTTGTTAAGAGCTCCTTTCAAAATTTATCTTAAAAAAATTGTCAAATAAGTCCAAACCTACGGTCTTGGTTTAAATATGAACATGCACATGCATGCGGCTAATGTAAACCGCTAGTTATTATGTTTCGGCCATGGACTGCTATCGGCGTCAAAACATACTTAGTTATTGTACGTCTTGACGAGACAAATTCATGCCTAGACAAACGTCAAACTCAGTATATGCAAGTTTAAATATATCGGATTTTTTTATTTGGATTTTGACATTTGTCTAGGCATGAACATGTCAAGACATATATTTTTTCTATAAAACAGCAACAATTGACTTTGAAGGGTATGTGAAGGGTACGTCATGAACATGTCATGAAAAAAAAATAAGTAGCGTTGCTCTGCTGCTGACGTCATGTCCATGCTTTATTCGAACCGATGGCTAATGGAGACGAAGCGCTTATAAACCTTTAATAATTATTATGACTATTGGCTTTAGAAAATAAAATCCACATATAATTATTAAAGATTTCTGAAATATATTTTATAGGCCGCTCCCAATTCTAATGCTGCTCTTTTATATGAGGCTGGTGTACGTTTTGGCTGTTTAGGCATGGCCATTTATGCTTTTTCATGTTCCGTTTATTCATTATCGGTTACCAAACTAATGAAATGGTTTGGCACTAAAGCAGTTTATATCTCTGGTATTGTCAACTATGGCGTTGGTATGCTAATTTTGGGTTTGTGGCCCACTAAATGGGGTGTACTCGTATTTAGTACTACGGCTGGCATTCTATATGGTACAATTTTTACCATGCCTTTTATATTGGTCGCTAATTATCATGCCAAAAACTGTGTAAGTATTATTCAAGTAAATCATTTGTTAGAATTTTCTTAATTAAGAACCAACTTTGTTTTTGTTTTTTTTAGTTTCGCGTTCGCAACGGCGAAAATGTTCCCCTTAAACAGAGTCGTGGCCTTGGCACCGATATTGCCATAATCAGTAGCGTTGTGTTCATTGCTCAATTAATTGTTTCCTTAAGTATTGGTCCCTTGGTGGCTTGGATGCAAACTACTTGTGCTATTTTGTACGCTTCGACATTTTTTTCTGCGTTGGCTGCCATTTCGGCCATGTTCGTTTTATATGTTTAGGTATTTTTCGATAAACTTTTAAGATATATTGCTTCTAACTAAATATGTGTGCTTATGTATACGATATATTTAAAAAAAACATAAACATAAAATCAAAGTTTAACTTTTATATATGATTTCACCAGGGACCAACAACAATAATATTTTTTTCGAATTTTTAAAAGAGAAAGAAACAGGCAAATGAAAACCTCAGAGAGTCAGGTGAAGCCAATCTTAACGTCGTCAAACTAGAATTTTTAAAAATCAAGTGCTTTTTAAAATCTTGATTCTTATCTTCTATTTTGGCAGAAATAATTGTTGTTTTTTAATTTTTATCAAAATCAAAAAAATAAAATTATATTTTTTCTTGTTTGTTTGTTTTAGTCCCTGAATTCTACTTTGAGACGAGGTTTTGTTAAATTTTTTTTTTTTTTAATTTAAAAATAAAAATCTAAAGAGAAGACATTTGGAAAGTATTAACTTATATTGAATGGTCACGTTTAAAATTGCACCTCGAACGGAATTAAAAATTTTATGCTAATAAAACTGTAACCTACGGTCTCTTTTAGACATGAAATTACTATCCTTATACAATAACATCATGTTACTGTCAAATGTAGACCGCTCATGTTAACGTTTGTTGGTGGAAATGTTAAGGCAACGGTGTTATAACATCATGTTTTGACTATGATTAATGGCTAATGGAGACTAGGCGTAAGTCCAGACGTGACATATTAATGTCTTGAAAAAAGTCGAACGAAGCATATAAAAAATACGCGATATTTTTAATTTGAAGTTTGACATTTGTCAAGAAAGAAATTACATCATCTAAACGTAGAGGAAGTGATCTTGCTTGAAACATGACATTCTAGCCCATCATTTTATTCTTCATTAAACCTTAATTAATTTTGTAATTTAAATAAAACCTTAATTATAAGTTTTTTATGTAAATGTACTGTATTTGATTAAAACTTTAGTTTTAAGTTAATGACTTCTTTAATCATATACAAATCGAAACGTATTATTTTGTAAAACTGTTTTATGAACGTACATATTTTAAAATATTTTTTTAGCTTTGTAAAGCCTAAATAAAATGAAAGCCTTTTTATGGCCACAAAGTTTGTTTGATTATTTGTTTAAAGTTTAGCTTAAATTTTGGGCTGCTAAACAGCGATGCCAATTTAGCACCATTCGTGCTAGATTTAGCGGTTTTTGAATATCCAAACAAGAACAATATACAAGACGACACATACCCGCTGTATGTGCATGCTTATGCAAATGTACAGGGTGTCGGGGGGCAAAATCATGATCGAGTAGGCAAAGCGCGAAGAGTAATGATTTTACGTTATTGCTCGTCGACAATTTTGGTTCAAAGTTCGGTATTTGGCGAATACGTAATGGACCGAGTGTAAATTTAATTCGTTTGTGGGCGCAGATGTCCCGCGCAACTGCTTCGGCTACGAATGTCCCATGGCCAGGGCCCAGTCGATCTTCAAGGACTCCCGAAGACATTGCACTGGTTGAAAGCAGCCTCACTGGGACTTTCAAGAGCGATTATTTATAAAGTTTTAACTAAGGATCTGAAGTTCCATTCTTTAAAAATTCAAATCCTTCAAGAACTGAAAGAAATTGAGTTTGATTTACGCAAAAATTTTTGTAAAGCGATGTTGGAGCGTTTTCGCACTGTAAACCCCATGTTTTGGAGCGACAAGGCTCATCTTCATTTAAACGGCCACGTCAACAAGCAAAGCTGCCGCTACTGGCCTTCAAGAACCCGCAACCCCCGATTGAAACATCGAAAGCCATTGCATTGCCCCAGGGTAACTCTTTGGTGTGCCTTATTCATGCATTAGATAATTAAATAATTTTATTCGAAAATTCTAGAGCCCAGGTCAATGGTGAAAATTATCAACGCATGATTACGGAGTTTTTTTTTGCTAAACCTGCGAGCTCATCCATCGTTCTCTTCACCCACGTGGTTACAACAGGATGGCACGCACAGCCAGAGCTTCGAAGAATTTGCTTTGGGAAAATTTCTTTCAAAAACTGATCAGTCGCTTTGGGGACATCCCTTGGCCACCAGGGTCGCCCAGTCTAACTTCCCTGGATTTTGTATGGGACTACTTTAACGAGAGGGTTTATAATGACAATTCTCAAACTCTTGTCGCTTCAAAGGAAAATATTTGTCGAGAAATCAGCTCAATTGAACCTAGTTTACTGCAGCGTGTGGCGCAGAACACAAGGCTCCGTTTTGAACAGTGTGTTCAACTCGACGGAAGACATCTGGATGGCATACTGCCTGTCCATTCTATCATTTTGTATCAATTTTACCGTTTTGATTTAAGTTTTCAAATAAATAAATCTGCCACCAGACACCCTGTATAATAAAATGACAATTCCATTTTAAGAAAAAATGTAGTTTTTTGTCTGTCTCATACGATTGGGCAAAATTAAAGCATAAAAAATTGGATCGAAAATTTTAAAATAAATAATTAAATAAATTAAATAAACAATTTAACAGATAAATAGGTATAAACAGAAAAGGGATACAAAAATTAAAAAATTTTGTAGTAGGGGCGTTTATTTAATTTACTTAGTATGAATTTAATTTTTTTTTTTTTACAAATCTAATGAGGGTTGTGATTTAAACTGGTAACTTTGTAAAAGATAACAAATATTAAAGCTTTTTTACCAACAAAAAACATTATAAAGTTTTGTTTAAAAAAGCTTTATTTGAATTTTAAATGATCACAGCGCTACCAGACTAATGGCACAATTCATATTTTAGTTTGGTATAGAAAGGTATGTAATGATTTATTATCCCATCTTTATAATATTTTATTTTTTTGCAACTAAAGTTAAAACCAAACAAAGGTTTTTTTGTGTTTAAATTGTGATTTCAAGAACAATTTAAAATGAAAAAATTAAAATGATTTTTGTAAGCAGATATCATAACCAGGACAACCAAAACATGATCTTTGACGCATTTTCCAATAAAACCAAACTTATAAAGTGTCTATATCACCAAGAGTTAAACTCGCTTATATTTTTGATTTATCACCCTACAAAAGTAAACGAACGAATTATATTTATCAAATAAATTGTTTTATGGTAAATATGTTACACTTATTAAACTTTATGAATGATATTACCAAATACATTTTTTACCAGAACTCAAGAGTTTGGGTTTTTAAAAATTTTTTACTAAATTTTGTATTTAGATAAGATGTTTGAAGAGTGACGTTGCTTTTGCTAAAAAAAAGATAAGAAAAGTTTAAAATTGCTTTTGGGATTTTCCCAATATAAATATTTTAAAATTTAAAAACTTTTACGATTATGAGTAAGTTTATGATAGTCACATAATACATATTTAGATAAGTGGTACTGGTAGACATTACGGGTAAGTTTATAATTTCTACTATTAACAATTCTATAGGATATATATGTGTATTAGAGGCCAGCCCAAGACGACACTAAATAAGGCATCATCTCGAATTTTCAATTCATTTCATATACCTTACGTGTGCACACACAAAATTAAGTACTGCGTTGTATTGTTCGCCATCTCTTTTGTTTACTTAACTTAACTTAAATGAAAAATATATTCACAGTTAAGCACAATTAAGCAAACAACCACGGAACATCGATTCATCATGATCGCACACTTCCATTTCAATTCGTCTCGAAACTTTACTGTTGGCGGGATGTTCCTGGTGTGATAGTTATAAAAAACGGGGGTTGATTTTGAATGTTCATATGTATGTAATGTAATGTAATTACGCATGAGTTTTATATTGATTTGCCTGCTTGTGTATATGTTTGCTTGTGTAAGTTAATGACAAAAAAATTCATTAACCTCATTTCCGTTCACTTACCTTTTTATTAAATTCATCGAACTCATTTCTGTTTTTCTTTTTCAATTCCCCGAATTTAAAAATTAAGTTTTGCTGACACTCTGTCGCAATAAACAAATAATTTTATTAAAATAAAGTGCTGACTATTGGCTAACAAAAATATTAAATAAAAACAATTCTAAAGAAATCTTTTTGCTGAAAAACTAAAATAAGTAAATAAATACTGTAATAAAATAATAATAAGAATGAATTGAAAATAAACTTTTGAAGTGGAAACAATGAAAATAATAACTCTAATAAAATAATTTAATTTATATCAACTGGCGCCCGAGCTAAAAGGATACTTTATAAGCTGAAAAATTGTTTTATGTGCCAAACACGACCTTAAGTAGCTCATCGTTGGACATATTAAATAACAAATTGTAAGCTATTCCAGCCCGACCTTAAGTAGCTCACTGCTGGACACATCATCGTTGGATTTATCAAGACAGCGATTACTACAATTGGTATAGCGGAGAACCACGAGTAGTCAACCAAGACAAAAAGGACTAATTCAAAGCTATCGGTAGTAAGGATGTGGGGTATCACCATATTAATGTAAGTTATTTAAGAATACTTCAAGTGAAAAAACAAAACTTTAAAGTGATCTAGTATTTACTAATGAGTTAAAAATGATCACAAAAATAAATTAAAGTCAGAAAATAAATTAAAATTAACAAAAATTTTTTACGAAAGTTAAATAATTCTAAAATTTTTTTTACTTCATTAAAATAATCTCTTAAAACAAAAATTACTTCAAAAAAAATAATACAAAGAAATTTTTATAAATATTATACTGAAACAAAAATACTGTTCAAAAGCAGTCAAAAATAAGGAAAAATTAAGAAGAGTTAAAAGCAATGTAAAAAGATCGTTAAAAACAGTGTGTTCTCTATAAATACTTATCTGATTTAATTAAACAATTTTTGAATTAAAAATAGTGCGTTTTAAATATTAAGTTTATCTATATAGAAATTTAAATAAAAAAAAAAAAAAAAAAAAAAATCTAATTTTATAGCTAAAATTTTAGTGTTTTATAAAAAATTGCTTGTTTATTATTCATATCATAACTAACAAAAATTAGAAATCCATAACCATGTCAAATCCTGCAAATCTAATAAGGGCACCTGTCCTTAATCCCGAACAAACTCCCCATCAATCCAATTTACAAAACCAACCTCATATAAATGCTGCACTGCAAGCACAAATAGGGAATTTAATTTCAGAACAGGTTAGGGCAGAAATTCAAGCTCTTCAAAATTTAAACAATGAATTACCTGTTGTGGCAGACGTAGTAATAGAAGAGAGGCATAGAAATAATCTCGGTGAATTAGATAAAATTCCCGATATTGTTAGATGTTTAAGGGAATTTTCAGGCAATCCGGCAGAATTTAACTCTTGGCGGAAAAGCGTAGAAAGAGTGCTAGAAATATATGACGACACTATAGGGTCCGCAAAATACTTCGGTATATTGAGTGTAATCCGTAACAAAATTATAGGTAACGCAGATTTAGCCTTGGAGTCATATAGTACTCCACTGAATTGGAAAAGTATTGTTAAATGCTTAACACTTCATTATGGCGACAAAAGAGATTTGGGTACGTTGGAATACCAAATGACTTCGATAATTCAGGGCAAAGACACAATTCAAGGTTTTTATCAAGAGGTTTATAGTCAACTTTCATTAATTTTAAATAAAATTGGATGCATGGATATAAGCAGGGAATCAGCAACATTGCTTACACAAACATATCGCGATAGAGCTCTAGACACGTTTGTAAGGGGTCTCAATGGAGACTTACCCAAACTTTTAGCAATCCGTGAACCGTCTGATTTACCAGAAGCATTACACTTATGTTTAAAATTACAAAATCAAAATTACAGAACAGAATGCGCGTATAACTACAATAATATGAGACAACGAAAGGAACCGCAACCATCCATACCAAGAAGGAATAATAATGTAAACAGAGCACCCTTTTTTCCTGAACTTACTTACCAACAGCCTAGTCACTTGAAGCAATGGAACACATTTCAATATCAGAATAATCAAAGACCATATCAACAACCTTCTTTTAATCAAAATTTCCAAGCACAAAATCATGGTCGACAACACTTTCAATCACAAAACCCATATTTTCAACAAAATATGCCAATGAGACCTATCGCCCCAAAACCACGAAGAGATGAACCAATGGACATCGATACTTCTATTCATTCAAAAAATATTAACTACCAAAATAGACCACGTCAAGCAAATCAGTTTTATGGTAAAAGGACTTTACCTCAATCTCTACAAACTCCCATGCCACATAACAAATTACAAAGAAATTTTCATATAGGAATGACTGAAGAACTTCCTCCTAATGATAATTTTTATGACCAACCTAATGAATATAATAGCTACTTTGATAACTACCAACAAGCAATGCAAAACGAAAATCAAGATTGCGATTTTCAAGAAAGTGAACAAGACAATTTTCAAACAGAAGACTTATCAGATATTCATTTTTTAGATTAACGCACTCCTCGCTTCCTTATTTCAAATGTAAGACGAGGAATGGTCAAATACTAAAAATATTAATAGACACAGGTTCTAACAAAAATTATATTCAACCCTCTCTTGTAACCAAACTAATTCCCAATAAAAGACCTTTTTTTGCAAACTCCATATCAGGAGACATAAAAATTACACACCACACCTTAGTAAATCTTTTTAACTTACCGAATCATAATTTAAAATTTTACATTTTACCTTCTTTAAAATCTTTTCATGGTATCTTAGGCCATGATAGCTTAGAAAAACTCAATGCGGTGATTTATGTAAAAAGACAGTACATGTCAATAAATAACATGAAAAAAATCAAAATCTATCAGCACATTTCTCAATCGGTAAATAAGATTGAATTTAGGACAAATCATCTAAGCAAACCCCAAATACTAAAACTAGAGAAAGTAATTCACGCCCACCCGAATTTGTTTTCAGAACCAAATCACAAATTAACTTATACATCTCGTGTTCAAGGTGAGATTAGAACAACCAATGATTCACCAGTCTATTCGAAATCTTACCCTTACCCTATGGCGCTGAAAAATGAAATAGAAAAACAAATAGTTGAACTTTTGAACGATGGTATAATTCGACCATCAAAATCGCCATACAATGCACCTGTTTGGATCGTTCCAAAGAAGATGGATGCATCTGGGGAAAAAAAGTACAGGATGGTGATAGACTATCGGAAACTTAATGCAATTACTGTACCAGATCGTTATCCAATTCCAGAAATAAATGAAATGTTAGCGAATCTGGGTGAAAATAAATATTTTTCTGTCATAGATTTGAAAAGCGGGTTCCACCAGATTCCTCTAAAGGAATGTGACATTGAGAAAACCGCATTTTCGATTAATAACGGAAAATTTGAATTTGTGAGACTCCCATTTGGTCTAAAAAATTCTCCTTCAATTTTCCAAAGGACCTTAGATGATGTGTTAAGGGACCATATAGGTAAAATATGTTATGTCTATATAGATGACATAATTATATTTGGCAAGAATGAGAATGAACACTTCCAAAATTTAGATAAAGTTTTCCAAACACTAGAAGCAGCAAATTTTAAAGTTCAGCTTGATAAATGTGAATTCGCAAAACAAGAAGTTGAGTTTTTAGGATTCATTGTAGGCATAGATGGCATCAAAGCTAATCCCGAAAAGGTAAAAGCCATTAATAATATATCCCCACCCAAAACCTTGAAAGATTTAAGAAGTTTTCTTGGTATGTCGGGTTATTATCGCCGTTTCATTCAGGACTACGCGAAACTGGCCAAACCCCTGACATCCCTTTTAAGAGGGGAGGATGGACGCGTTTCGAAGAACGCATCCAGAAATAAGGAAATTTTTTTAAGTCAGGACGCAATGGACTCCTTTCACAAGATAAAAAATTCACTTATCTCAGAGGAAATTATTCTTAGTCACCCAGACTTTGAAAAAGATTTTACTTTGACAACAGATGCCTCAGAATATGCAATTGGTGCAGTCTTGGCACAAGATGGTAAACCTCTGACATTTCTGTCAAGAACTCTAAATAAATCAGAAGAAAATTATGCCACAAATGAAAAAGAAATGTTGGCGATAATTTGGGCTCTTACCACACTAAGAAACTATCTGTATGGGTCAAGGAAAGTGAATATTTTTACAGACCATCAACCCTTAACGTTTGCTCTTAGTAACAAAAATACGAACAGCAAAATGAAAAGGTGGAAGGCCATATTAGAAGAATATAACTATGAGCTTAAATATCAGCCAGGAAAAACCAACATTGTCGCAGACGCGTTGTCCAGACCACCACAAATAAATTCATTGACAGCAACTCAACATAGTTCTGAAAGCTCTTCACATAATTTGATACCAGCCATAGAATGTCCCATAAATGCATTTAAGAATCAAATTTACATAATGGTAAATGACAAAAGCAATTATAAATTTGAAATACCTTTTCCCACGTACCATAGGCATATCATAACACAACCCCTCTACACGAAAGATTCCTTACACTTAATTTTAAAAAAATATTTAAATCCAAGCGTAATTAATGGACTTTTCACAAGTGAACCAATTATGGGAATAATTCAGGAAATTTATCCAGACCATTTTAAAGGCTTTAAAGTGAGATTTACGCAAAGTCAAGTAAAAGATATAACAAATGAAAACGAACAAGAGGAAATAATTATTGCAGAACATAAACGAGCACATCGAAATGGGAAAGAAAATAGAGAGCAAATCAAGCAAAAATATTACTTTCCTAAAATGGCAGAGAAAACCAGTAGAATAGCAAAAGCCTGTAAAATTTGCAAAGAACAAAAATACGATCGTCATCCCAATAAACCCCATTTAGAAACTACACCGATTCCAAAAAATCCTGGAGAAATAGTTCACGTTGACATTTACTCGACAGAAAAAAATTTAGTTCTTACAGCTATTGACAAATTCTCAAAATATGCGCAATTTAAAATTTTAAAATCCAGAGCAATAGAAGACATAAAAGAACCTCTTAAGGAATTAGTTCTGGCATTTGGTGTCCCCAACTCTATTGTCATCGATAATGAAAAATCCTTAAATTCAGTTACAATAACGTTTTTGCTTAAAAATCACTTCGGAATAAATATTTATACTACTCCTCCATATTGTAGCTCTGTTAATGGGCAAGTGGAAAGGTTTCATTCCACGATTTCTGAAATCATGCGGTGTTTAAAAACAGAAAAAATTCATACCTCATTTCATGACTTACTTACAAAGTCAATTTACGAATATAACTCTTCCATACACTCTACTACTGGAAGGAAACCAGTGGAATTATTTTTTGGTAAAAAATTCAGGGATCCCGAAGAAATAAAACGTGAAAGAAAAGAAATAAGTGATAGATTAAAAGAAAAACAAGCAAAAGACCTTGAGTATCATAACAAAAATAGGGAAAAAATCAAGAACTATTCAGTAGGTGAAAAAGTTTATATTAAAATAAACAAAAGGTTAGGATCAAAATTATCTCCACGTTATAAAGAAGAAATAGTAGAACAAAATAGAAATACTACTATATTAACTAATTCAGGTAGAATAGTACACAAAAACAATATTAAAAAGTAAAATATTTCACAGGACTCTACTGTTTTGCATCATTCAGGCGGAAATCGAAATTATTGATTATTCATCGTCCCATATTATTACTATCGACAAAGGAATAGCAAAAATAGAACAAGGAACTTTTACAGTAGTGCACATAATTAAAATTAAAGAGTATGAAGAATTTATAAGTAATGTGCAAGCATTTATTGAAAATAATATTCCCAAAACCCACAATAAATATCCTCTCCTGATCCATGAACTAACACAAACCATGAATATCCTAGAAGACCTCACTCCTATTAACCATCAAAAAAGATCAATTGATGCTATTGGTACTGTATGGAAGTACATAGCTGGAACTCCTGATCATAATGATTTTCAAATACTAACCAACAATATAGCTGAATTAAATAATAATAATAATAAGCAAGTTTTTATAAATAAAGCATTTAATGAAAGATTAAATAATTTAACTGATATATTAAAAACAATGTCAAATCAAATAAGGAAAGACGTTTATCTTGAAAAAGAAATTGTAATTAATTTACAGAATAAAATAAGACTAATTAAGGAAGAATTAATAAACATTGAATTAGCCATATCATGGGCAAGATTAAATATTGTAAATCCATTCTTATTAAATAAAAAAGAAACTAAGATTATTATGAAAACACTAGTAGATGAAAACATTAATTTTGTAAGCCCAGAAGAGGCGTTAGAATTTTCAAAAATAGTAATAATGAATAATAACAAAAAAGAAATATTCTATTTAGTTAAAATTCCATTAACAAAAAAAGAAAACTATAAAAACCTGGTAATAAGACCAGTAAAGAAAAATGATAAAATAATACACCTAGATTTTAAGGAAATAATACTTAACCAACATGAAATATTTGCTGTTAAAGACAAATGTAAAAGTTATAATAATATTACCATTTGTAATGAAAAAACGCTAATTAATATTACAGAAAATGATTGTATTCCTAATTTAATAAATAATTTGAATTCATCTTGTACGTTAAGCAATAGTCATCACGTTCCAATAATAGAAGAAATAGATTCAGGAATAATATTACTGAATGATTATAATGGGCCAATATTGGTGAATGAAAAAGTACATAATATTTCAGGAACATGTTTAATAAAATTTCATAACTCAACAATTAATATTGAGAATAGAACTTTTAGCAACTGGCAATCCTCACCTTTACAGACTATGCCAGCTCTGGTACAACCTACTCCCTTTGAGAAAAGCAGACTTAACCTTTTATCTTTAGAGAAACTTAATGAGCTTCAAATCAATAATACGG
The DNA here is from genome assembly GCA_963583895.1 of Melanophora roralis. Lineage (NCBI taxonomy): Eukaryota > Metazoa > Arthropoda > Insecta > Diptera > Rhinophoridae > Melanophora > Melanophora roralis. Next base: position 18,025,750 of record OY757191.1, on the reverse strand, counting down.
ATGTTATCACAACCGTGAAGAAACGACTAATAATTGGAGAATGGACGTTCTCTGGAATACTTTTACTCATTACTATTTTTGTCATCCTTCTTAAAATCTTTACGAAAACCGTAAAGGAAATTACAGTATGGGAACCACAGGTTCCTAAAATGGGACAAGCTTTTGAAATGGACAATTTACCTAGAGTTACAAACATAACGTTGACCGCACCAGAAAAACCACCAAGGCTACACAGAATTCCACTCTTCTAAAACAAAAACGACTGAGGACATTCGATTTAAAGGGGGAAGAGTTAATGACAAAAAAATTCATTAACCTCATTTCCGTTCACTTACCTTTTTATTAAATTCATCGAACTCATTTCTGTTTTTCTTTTTCAATTCCCCGAATTTAAAAATTAAGTTTTGCTGACACTCTGTCGCAATAAACAAATAATTTTATTAAAATAAAGTGCTGACTATTGGCTAACAAAAATATTAAATAAAAACAATTCTAAAGAAATCTTTTTGCTGAAAAACTAAAATAAGTAAATAAATACTGTAATAAAATAATAATAAGAATGAATTGAAAATAAACTTTTGAAGTGGAAACAATGAAAATAATAACTCTAATAAAATAATTTAATTTATATCAACTTGTATGTACCCACTCAACATTGTGTGTATTATTATTTGTTAACATTACAACAACATAACTCTTAAGTCTTTGTTGTTGTTGCCACACCATAGGCACAGTAATTTTTTTTATCGACCACAGTCTCGACACCACTCTTTATTCTTAGCTACTCTCAGCGTTGTCAACTATTTATAATGCAAGCGCGCCGTCCATGTGATCAAAACGCGCTAAAAAGCCCTAAAATTAAAATTTCCAAAAAATTTGATACAAAAACGCGCCGATAAAAACGCGCTGGTCATTTATATAAATAAAAGTGAAATGTTGAGTGTTGCTAGGGGCATCACTTCTGAACAGCAGACCGGGTTTCGCTCATTTTATATGTGAAATCATGAAGATATTCCGAAAACGCTGTTGCGGGGGATAAAATTTAAAAAAATTTTCCGGAATATTAAAAAGGTTGAAAAAATCATCATCAATTATCATGTGATTTTCTATACAAAAGTTTGTCGGGTGGGGTCTAGCAAGGCGGGACAGGTTTAGCTGGTACTGAAATAAATAACACTAAATTCAGGGTATCCGCCGGCAAGTTATACTACTTTGTTTTGCCGCCATTTTGGTAAACATTTGCCTTGACAGTCCATACTTGGCAGTCGTGAAGTAGTGATGTGTTAAATTTATTATTGAAAAATATTCGGTAAGCCAATGTGTTTTAATCGTTAAAACATTTTATCAAAATCAATCATCGATTTTCATGAAAAAATCATAACGAGTGACGAGACACATTTTCATTTGAATGAATATGTGAATAAACAGAATAGTCGGTTCTGGGCAATGAAAACCCCTCAAATTATTTAACAGGCACCTTTGTCTCCATTAAAAGTGACAGTCTGGTGTGCAATTTGTAACTGAAAACGACATAACGGTAACTGTCAATGGGGAGCGATGTCGTGACATGACTGAAAACCTTTTGATGCCACAACTACATGCATTGGGCTTGTTTAACATGTGGTATCAACAAGACGGTGCCACATCGCATATAGCCAGGATTACAAAGAAATTATTGCGAGACCTTTTTCCACAACAAGTTATTTCAAGAAATGGTGATGCTCATTGGCCTCCCCGGTTGCCTGATTTGACTGCTCCGGAATTCTTTTTGTGGGGATATTTGAAAAGCAAGGTTTATGCAAACAAACCAGAAACGCTGAAGCAACTTAAACAAAATATTCGTGATGAAACTAATGAAATACCGTGTGAAATGTGTGAGAATGTTATGGAAAATGTGCTAAAAATGGCTCGCATATGTGAGGATAACAGAGGCGGACATTTATCTGACAATGTACTTCATACACAATTGCCCACATTACATACGAGAAAAACATTTAAGAATTCAGGTACAATCACACATTGTTATTTTGCTGTTTAAATTTAATGTAATTTGTACTTAAATTGAATAACGAATATGTATTTTTAAACACAAACATATGTATTTAGGTATGTACACATAAATATCTATAAATTAAAAATATATCTATAAAGATAATAGAAGATGATCTGAAATTATTTTTTATCGGTCTTAAATTTCATATTTATTTTAAATACATATTTCTAACATAAGTACAAATTTTTTGTAAATTCTTGTAACAGGTTTTTACTTTACTATACCCAAGCTAAGTTTTCATATTTTTTAAGCTAATAAGCATTAAAAATGCTCTAGGAATTTTCAGTGACAAAAAAGATTTTATTTTAAATAAGTGACTGTTTTTTTACAAAAATAAAACTTTCAAAGTATTCTAAATCGATTTCTTTTTAATGATAATAAGTATAATATTTTTATAAAGTATTAACAGTTTGCGTTGAAACGCGCCAATTTAGCGCGTTTTTAAAAAAACGCGCTAAGGAGCAAAAATGCGCCTTTTTGGTAGTTAAAAAGCGCTAAATCTAGCGCGAAACGCCCTAAATTGGCATCGCTGACTCTACACTGCAGCACAAAAACTGTTTTAGCTACTCTACATTTCAGCACTTAAACCGTTTAACCACACAATAACACAAGAATTAGAAAATTATGCGGTTCTTGAATTAGCTTGAATAGGACTTGGTGCAGGTCTCTAATGTGTATGTATAGCATATTCAAGCCTAGTTACATATATGGGAGATTCCACATGAAACGGCCATTAATAGGAAAAATTAATTTTCTTTTTTATATCCTTTACACAGCGATAAGGGTGTTTATCAGTAAACAATTGAACAGGCATTTAGCTTTACGCTGAACGTCGGTTTTAATTTTTTACTATTTAGGTTTCAGTTTGAGCAATAGTAAGCCTGCGATTAGTAATAACCTATACGCGTTCAACTTTTGCATCACTAAACATTTTGTTTATATTTATTTAATAAAAAATGTATTTATTCAAAAATTTGTTGTAAATTATTCTTTGTTAAACTCATTGTTTATTAAGACAAATTTTTCTTCAATATATTTTTATCTTTACATCATTTGAATCCAATTTCTTTTTACTAAAAACCAATTATTTATTACAAATTTTCATAATTGTGATTGCAATAATCTTATTAAATTATACATAACTTACTAACTCTTAAGCTCAAGCCTTCTTACCCACACTAGCCAAGTGGTTACAGTAAAAAATGCTTATTTCGGGAGGACATTTGAATGGGGGCTATGCCGAAAATTGGACCAATCCTCACCACAGATAATAGGCTTTGTGCCGGTACCAGAAAGCTTATCTGTACCAAATTTCATCAAATATCTAAAAGGTTGAGAGCTGTACTTTGATTACAAGAATACATGGACACCAAGCTGAACGGACATGCTTAAATCGACTTAGGAAGTGATTTTAATCCGATCGGTGAACTCAAAGTTGGGTCCGAAACCATTATTTTTGAGCGTAACAAACATTTGAACAAACGCATAATACCCCTATCACGTACATAAGTAGTGTGGATACAAAAAATAAAAGTAAAGTAACGGATGAGGATTATAAGAAAAGCTTGGCAGCACTGAAGTTATTTGGTGCTGGCATGTTTGGATGAAAAGCTTTAAACTGTATTACCGGCAATGTGAAGCCGGTTCCCTGCATTGCCGACACTTAAGTTTGTTGCATTCTTTAACGTAGAATTTTATTGTAAATAAATGTACCTATACTTCTTTTAATCAAAAAGCTGCTTATAGAGATGGTTTACTAATACTTTTTTATTTATGTACCCGCATGATGGGATCAAAACTTTAATTATATCAGATTTTAAATGTAATTGTTATATTTATACAGCTCATCCATACATACATTAATCCTTCAAATAATTGTTTTTAAAAAAATTAGTCGGTCGTTCGATTAATGGGGCCACTGAAATTTAAATATTAAAACTTGCCCATTCGTTATACCGGATTTTCGTAAAATTTAGTATTAGGTTATCCTGGGTTTCCACTCTATGAGCGTTATTATTTACTTATTTTTTATAGTTTTTATCAATGTAGATTCTAGTTGAAATTCCTAATATTAAAATTAACAAAAGTTAATATTGAAAAATATATTTATTCATAATATTTTTTTTTAATTTTTGTAATACTTTTTTAATAAAACCAACTTTAAAGAATACCTTTCAAAAATATTGTTATAGGCTTTTTAACTTTAAATTTTGAATTATCTTCCGCCGGTTAAAAGGACATTCATAGTAAGTTAATTATATTTTGTTTTATCATATTTTTTATGAAAACATATGTTTCAATAGTAAAATAATAAGAATAACCTTCCTGTTTATGGCAGAAATATTATTAATAATTTATTTGCAAAAACAATAAAATATCAATAGTTTTTTCATAATTTTGACTAAAAACGAGCATTTAAAATTTTCTTTAAGACATCTTAGATGGTATTATTACCCTAAGCTGACTTTACAAAGAAACCAATACATACTGCAACTTAGACGTCTCAGTAATCAAGACACATTATAAAGTACAAAAAACAAGAACAATATTGAACCGCAAACAAATGTATCTGATTGACTCCGAAACAACACACAATCAACAAAAAAATTATTTACTTGGCTAACGAATGTAGTTAAAATGTACTTCGAAGCAAATACATTGACATTAAAAGCCGTAAAGAGAAGGTTCATTACGCCAAATACACACACATTCTTATAACTTTATACCACATCTTTAGATTAATGCATGAATATAATAAATACGTTATAATGGGGACTATATTAGTAGAAGGTATCAACTAAACGGAGCTCAGTTACGATTTGAACTTGTGAACGCGATGGTGAAAAAAACTCTAAGAATAACGACTGAAACATATATCGTGTAATTGATTAGTTTTGTTTTTAAGAACACAAGAGAATGAAACGGAAGTTTATTTCGAATTTCATATAGAACTTAAACGTTAAAACGGGTATATTTAAATTAAAGTTATAAAAAAAAATAATTAAATATTTCTTTATGAAAAACTAAAAAAAAAAAAAAAAAAGATATTCAACTGAAAACTATGTACATAATTAAGTTTTAAGTGTTTAATGAGTTCCATAAAAAATATATAAAAATATTTTGAAATCTAAAGATTTATTGTTAATTTACAAACGCAAGATCTTCAAAACAAAAAAAAAAAAACATTTAACTAAAAAAGGTGGTTGGTTATAACCACATCCATCAATTTATCTTTGTTAAGATTTTATTGTTTTTGGAAAAAAACCTTGATTGCTAAATCTTATAAAAACTATAATTATAGATATATGTAGTTAAAATAAATACAACGAAAAATCTTAAAGTTAAATAATTTTTAAAGGTAAGAAATAAAAAAAAAAAACAAATTTTCATTAAAGCAAAGTTTTTTTTCTTTTTGATCAAGGCCAATGACCCTTTTAAACATCTGTAAAAAAACTTAACATCTTAAATATTAATTACGAAAACAAATTATATTGGCAGCAACATTTTGTATATCTTTTTAAAAAAAAAATATTATTTTTGTGCATTTTAATTGTTTTTTGTTTTAGTTTAAATGTTAATTTTATATAACAGGTGGAGAGAAACTAAGAAACAAGTTTTTAAGGAATTAAATGGCAAACGTTTTTTAAATTAATTACTTTTAGTATAGACTCCAACTCATCAAAAAGTGAAAGAATAAATTTCAGGTTTTTTTATGTTAAAGATTTAAAAAAGAAATACATATATGTTTTGAAAATTTGCCGAATTTATTACTCTAAACACGAACCTAAAAATATTCCAATTTAGCAAAGATGCAAATAAAAATAAAAAATTGTATTAAAATAAAGAAATTTACTGTTTTAGTAAATTTAGAATAAATGCACAGTGGTACAAATCTGTTTATAACCAACTAAATTCTAATATGTGAACGTGCTTGGGCCCCTTTTTTCAATGATATTTTGCGTTTAACATTTTTTTTCAAGAATTCATTTTGTTACAACAGCTGCGAGCAAGTGCGTCATATCAAGCACGTTTTGTTACATTAATTTTACTGTATTTGTTTTTCAAAGTTAATAATGAGGAATTCCTTAATACTTGACTCTGTTCAGGCAAACAAATCGTTTGCAATAGATGTAAGTGATTTTTTTTTTAATTCTAAGGGCCTAATTACGTAAAACGCAACGCATAAAATAATATGGAAAAACTTAAAATTAGAAAAACTTTTCCATACATTTGGTTTTTGTTTTAGAGCGTTGCGTTTTAGGAATTAAGGGGTAAATTTAAATGTCGTTGCGGTGCAAAGAAATTATCGTTTTTTTTTGGAAATATTTTTTAGAAGAAATAAAAAAGTTACAATTATTAGTTTTCTCGAAAAAATAGGGGCTCCTTAAATGGTATAAAATGTTGTTCAAAAATCACTATTAAATTTTTAAAATATTTGACATTCACCAGTACGACATTATTAATATAAACAATTTTGTTTGTAGCCTTCCCGGAATATTTATAAAAATAAATCCCGGGGTTTTAATCAAAAAAAATGTATATAAAAAATTTTTTTGATTTAATTGTTTAAAAATTTTTTTGAATGCATTTAATATTTAACTTCTCCAAAATTTTTTCTAGAACAACAAATTAAATCATTATATTCTGCTGTGGCGAATATTAGGTTTGTCTGCGTACACATATTTTGCATCATTTTGTGTAAAATCTTGCAAAATGTTGTCTTGCAGCGAGAGAGCCATAAAGAGAATTTTTTGACAGTTGAAAGTTAGAGAACTTGCAAAATGTTGCTGGAGAAATTTCTGCTTGTAAGATTTTGCAACTAGTTTGAACAGCTGTTTTTATTTACTTTTTGAATGAAATAATTTTTGTGAAATGATAAGAAAAAATTCAATTGAATGGCAGAGGTAAGTAGTTTGAATTGTGTTGATTTTTAACGTTTATAATAAATTATAATAAACAAAACATTTTACTTCTTGCTAGAAACGTCCAAACATACAGTGCGATCGTGATACCGCGAGAATTCATTTTGCGTACATATGTACGTATATGCTAAAATTCTTTTGCTTTTTTATTAAATGGTTACACACCGATCAGCTGTTTTCTTGCAAGATTTCACTGGATACTGTCTTCGTACTTTTTGAGATATTTTCAGTCGACTGAGTAAAATTGGTCTTACTCTCCCAAAAAAATTTACTGAGTATTTTCTACAGGAAAAGTACCCAGACAGACCTATTATATACCCTTCCCATTAGTCTCTTTGTATCCCTTACTAAATGGATAAAGTTTAGTTATTTCTTAAATCAAATTAATTTGTGGCAGGTTAAAGCCGACAGCTGTAATAGAGTTTGGCACATTTGTATGCGGGCAACTCATTCCCCTTGTTTCTAACCAACTAAATTTTGGATACCTGTGATACCTTGAAAAACTTGTGCAGTTTAGGGCGGATTTACCATTTTCCTTTCCTCATATTCAACAAAATATTATCCCCAATTTTACTTGAATTCTTACTTTCTGACAAGGGATACACAATGTGTATTACACATATGATTAGAGTCGAGACAAGAACATGACGTCGGCAGAATAACTGTAAAAAATTTGTTTACGTTTTTTGGCGTGGAGAGAACATACTCATGTTTATGTCTTGTCGATTCATAGTTTATGTTTAATATTAGTGAAGTAGTATTTTCTCCGCGGCTAAAGTTTACTTGTCGGCTTTATATGTCAAAATCCATATATAAGAAATGTAAATAAGTTAGCCACCCTAAAACTATTACCACTTTAATATTGAATGTTTTCGATGACACCCAAAATGGCGTTTGATGGCAGACATGGTTGAGAAAACATTTTCTCTGACAACAATAACTGAACAAGAACAAAACATCGACATGAGCTGTCCAGACGAGACAATACGATGTGCGAACAAAAATTTGTTCAATGGCAAAACAAAATTATGGCTCGTCAAGAGACTAAGTAATGTCGCCTTAATTGGTTCAAAAAAAATACGACGTAACCGCTTTTACCTTCAGCGTGTTTGGTGGAAAAATTATATTTTTAAATACTCCTCATATAGATGCAAAGCTGACGCAAATGAAACTTAAAGCTGCACAAATCCACTGGCTAATGGGTAGAAACTCTGTGCTTCACCTGGATTGTAAACTTCTACTATACAACTCAATTTTAAAATCAATTTGGTGCTACGGTATACAATTATGGGGCACTGCTTCCGCCTCTTACATAGTAAAAATACAACGCCGTCAAAATAAAATTCTAAGAATGATAACTGGTGCTCCGTGGTATGTCAAAAACAGCAACATCCATAAGGATCTAGAAGTTCCACTTGTTAAATGCGAAATCCTGAAATATGTGGACAAGTATTTAAGTAAGCTGGAAACACATCCAAACCCGCTCGCTCGAAGTATCTTGCAACATAGTAGACACTCCCGTCTGAAAAGGAGGGATACTATTGCGCTTAGATGAAGATAACTATTTCTATTATGAGAACTTAAATTTCTGTCTGGCACTGGCTGGACTAATATTATTTCATTAGTCTTAAGAGTTGAAAACTTATTGTTAGTTCGCTTAAGCGAAGATTCAATAATAAAAAATATGCAAAAAAAAAAAAAAAAAAAAAAAAAAAAAAAAAAAATACAATTATTTCAAAAGGTAATAAACGGTGCGGAGGGAGGGTGGCACAGTTGAAATTATCGATTGTTCATATTCGGTATTCGGGGAATACGTGATGAACCAAGTGTAAATTTAATTCGTTCATGGGTGCAGAGATTCCGCGCAACTGCTTCGGCTAAGAATGTCCCACGGCCAGGGCCCAGTCATCTTCAAGGACTTCCGAAAGCTTGTAATTTGTTAGAAGGAGTTTGCGACTTTCAATACGTTAAAGAGCAGCCTTAATGGGACTTTCCAGAGCGATTTTTGATGAAATTTTAAAAAAGGATCTGAAGTTCCATCGTTTTAAAATTTAAATCGTTCAAGAACTGAAAGAAAGTATACTTGATTCACGCAAACCTTTTTTTAAGCAATCTTGGAGCGTTTTCGCATTGTAAATCCCATTTTTTGGAGCGAGGAGACTCATTTTCACTTAAACGGCCACGACAACAAGCAAAACTGCCGTTACTGGACCCCAAGAACCCCAAAACCCTCGATTAAACCTTAAAAATCATGGCAATGCCCCAAGGCAACTGTTTGGTGTGCCTTATCCACGCATGAGATAATTGGATCAATTATTTTTCGAAAATTCTCGAGACCAGGCGTCGAATGTCAACGGTGAAAATTATCGACGCATGATTACGGAATTCTTTTTGTCAAATCTGCGAGCTCATCCATCGAACCCTTCATACACGTGGTTTTAACAGTATGGGGTGACTGCACGCACAGCCAGGGCTTCGATCAAATGGCTTTGGGAAAATTTCCCTCAAAAACTGATCAGTCGTTTTGGGGACATCCAATAATCACCGAAGTCTCCTGATCTAACTCCTATGAATTTTGTATGGGGCTACCTCAAAGAGAGGATTTATAATAACAATCCCCAATCTCTTGTGGCTTTAAAATAAAATATTCGTCGAGAAATCACCTCAATTGAACCAAGTTTACTGCAGCGTGTGGCGCAGAACACAAGGCTCTGTTTAGAACAGTGCGTTCAATTCGATGGAGGACATCTCGATGACATACTTTTTAAAAAATAAAATCCGCATTTCCATTTTATTGTTCAAAGCTCTGAATAGAACTTTGTGTCAATTATTACGTTTTTTATTTAAGTTTGAAAAAATAAATCTGCCACCAGATACCCTGTACTTGTTTTAGAGTAGATTCAATACAAAAATTTTGTTTACAAACAAATATCCATATAATGTCTAAATGAGTTATAGTTTTGCTTGCAAAATGTCGTTTATACATTGTCATATTAAAACAAGTAAGAAAGTTATATTCGGTCAAGACCAACCAAATTATAACCTACACCACGTTTATATGGGGGCTATATGAAAAAATAGACGGATTAATTTTGTATTCAGTATAATAGTTAGGGGCATAAAGCTAAACATGTGTGCAAAATTTTAAGAGGGTTTACTAATATTCAAAACATTTATATCTCAAAATGCTTATTCCGAGAGGACACTTGACCGATAATATTTGTATTCATTATACAGTTTGAACACATATGTAACATTTTGTCAAAATAGAGTTATATACGATTCAGTTTTAGCCCAAAATGCTTATCCTGTAAGGACATTTGTACGGGGGCTATGCCAAAAAATGGACGAATCATTACTAAAAACAAAGAACTTCGTGCTAGTACCAAAGAACTTTTCTGTGCAAAACTTTTTAAAATGTTTTCATAATTACAACCTGTAGCGTGTTCACAAGAATACATGAATACCCAGCCGGACAGATGGACGGACATGCTTCAATCGACTTAGGAAGTGTTTCTGAGTCTATTGGTATGCTTCAAGGTTGGATCTCAGACCCTTATTTTTGAACGTTACAAACATCTGCACAAACTCATAATTCCTATGTAGTGTGGGTATAAAAACCTAAAGCTTTTTTAAAACCACTAAACGATATATAAAGTTCTTCTACTGAATTTTATTTTCAGAACTTTCGTGGCTTAAAAGCTGATTCGTATAAAAAGGCAAAACTATTCAGGGTCTATCAAATATAGGGTATCTTACAAAACTAACATTATTAGATGGTTGGAATTTATCTTTATTTATCGATCATTTATAATTGAATGTATTTGAAGAATTTTATTGAATTATTTTTTATTCCTATGTGTGTATATACTTATGTATGTATGTATGTATGTATGTATGTATGTATGTATGTATGTATGTATGTATGTATGTATGTATGTATGTATGTATGTATGTATGTATGTATGTATGTATGTATGTATGTATGTATGTATGTATGTATGGATGTATGTATGTATGTATGTATGTATGTATGTATGTATGTATGTATGTATTAGTGTATAATTTTAGCACTATTGTTTGCTCTAGCAATTTCAAATTATAATTATTTTAATTAAAAGATATTTACTGACACCCACTCGAAACTAGTTATCGTCATTTGTTTTTAACTTTAAATGATTTACCGGCTTAGGTGAATATTTTGGTTTAAAAATAATCATATTAATACATACACACATACATATACATATATGTTCATACTTACATATATTCATTTTTTGATACAAGTAGGTTTTTTTAGGCGGTTTTGGTATGAATATCTTATCATTAAATTACTGCTTTAAAATACAAACACGTTTTTTTTTTTGGTTTTAAATCCATGAATGAATCGAAGAATGTCAATATAAGTATGAGTAATACAAGTTTAATAAACAAAAACTATTAAAGTTTGCTGTATTTTCTGTTTAAATTATGCACTTTGTAGTTGTTATAAGCATATCGTGACGTATAAGTTATGTTAATTTTTATACCACCACTACATACGTGCTAGGGGGGGTATTATGCGTTTGTGCAGATGTTTGTAACGTCAAAATTAAATGATCTGAGACCGACCCACCTTCAAGTATATCGATCGACTCAGAATCAGCCATTCGTCCGAAAGCGTTTCCGTGTATTCCTGTGATCAAAGTACAGGTCGCCATTTTGAAGATATTTTGGCTCGGATAAATTTTTTGACTCTGTCACGAAGCCTACTGTATGTGGCGATGATGGGTTAATTTTTTTGGTATAGCCCTCTTCTGGAATAAGCTTTTTTGGCTCCAAATGGCTCGAATTTTACCCTATTTTGACAAAAATTTGCATATGGGTAAAATTTTAAGCTTTTTAACACTGAACAAAAATATGATAAAACTATTTTTTGATATAGCTCCAGTACAAATATACTCCCGGAATAAGTATTTGGGCCATAACTAACTCAAATACTACTCTATTTTGACAAAAGTTTGGATATGTGACTTACTATATGCGGCTTACTAGTGTACTGAACAAACGAATAATCTGGTTATTTTTTAACATAGACCCCTTACAAATGTCCTCGCGGAGTAAGCATTTTGAAAAATATACATTACTCAAATATTACTTTTCCTTCTAAAAATTTTTTACAACTGTTTATAATCCTTATGCCATCAACCATTATACTGAATACAAAAATTATCGGTATATATTTTTACATAGGCCCTATATAAATGTGGTATAGGGTATAATATGGTCGGGCTTGACCGACTATAACCTTTTTACTTATTTTACGTATAAAGACATACAAATAGTTTGTTTGGCGTTTAGCTGATTTTGGTAGAATTAAAGAACTTAAGAAAATATTAATTAGTTGTTTTTGTTGTTTTTTTATCATCAAAACTATACAATGTATTTAAAAAATTTTTTAATAATAATTTCTTATATAAAACATTTTTTAATTATATTTTTCTGCCTGGGAATAAAGAATTATTTTTTTTATAAAGCGCCGCGACACAGAAAAAAATATTCCCAAATTTTTTTCAATTAACTTATTAACTAAAAAATGTTGTATTTTTATTTAAAAAATTTATTTGTCCGAATAAAAATATTAATCGTTTTTGAAAAGCAATTGCGAAGAATGATGTTTGTTTACAAATTTAAAAAAAAAGCTTTAATTATACTTAAAGCTTTTTCGCCTTTGCTTATGCAAAGAGTTAAGAAAATGAAACTAAGTTTAACACTTTAAAAATAGAATGCCTTGTTTGCTGATTGGATAGAACGTACGTCTTGCAATCAAATGGCTCATGGTTCGAGTCGTTGTTGAGACTTGCAATGTATACTTAATTGTAAATTAAACATAATATATTATAACTAAATTAAATTTAATTAAATTAATATAAATAAATAAAAAGAAATATAAATATTAAATAAACAAATAAAAAACAAAAAATATCATAAAAATCAACTCATATTTTAATTGAATTTTAGATTTGTTTGATTGTTTTTTGATTCAACAATTTGACTAAAAATTTTTTTAAATAACAATTTTTTAAAATTTTTAATTAAAGTTGTTTATTAAATATGCAATTTTCTTGATAGGTTGCAATAAAAACATATTTTTAATCAATTCAACAAATTTTTTAATTGAAAATGATGGTTTCTTAATACCGGGTTTATATCGATATTATCGGTTTGATATTGAAAATCATAGAAATTCTGCATTTGTTTCCTTTTTGTTAATATTTTAAACACTTTTGATATTTAAAAATTTTTTAGTAAACTTGATTTTAAACTTGATTTTTTATATGCCAAAATTCTGTAACTTTTGAATCGGTATTTTTACAATTTTTTTTTGTAAGAAAGAAAGTTCCATCTCTAACCCCCTTTATACTTTTGCAACTGTTTAAAACTACCTGTAGCACACCTTTATTTATTTAAAAGAAATTACATTTTGTCTGCAACTTTTTAACCCATAAAGATATTTTAATTAAAGGCCTTTATAGAACAAGAAAAAACACAGTCGATTAAGCACTAAAAGTACTAAAATGGCAAGCCTGCCATTAATCGTTATTTATCACTGCTATTTGTTTTATTTGATAACCTTTTTAACGTAACGATTGATAAAGTGAAAAATTTATGCAATTTTAATTTTGTAATGAAATTTTTGAACCTAGTTCTTGAGATTTTAAATATTTTTATTATCTACATGTGGTTTGTCTGTCATTTAGAATTTATTTCAAAAATAGCTTTACCCGGCCCACCGTGCTGGACTCAACCCTACTGCTTATAAAACTAAGGTGGCATTGAAAAAACCCTACTCCAATTAAAACCATATTTAATATTGTTTTAAGCTTCTAAACTTTTGACAGACTTATATATTAAGCGGATAATTCATTAATCTATTTTAAATTTAAGAATTGTTTATGAATATTCCCCCCTAAAAACAGGTAAGAATATTATAGTCGGTTAAGCCCGACCATGTTATACCCTACATCACATTTGTAAAGGGGGAAATATTGAGATGATAAACGAATATTCCAGGCATTTATAGCCCAAAATTCTTATTCCCGGACGACATTTGTATGGGGGCTTCCCTTTAAAACAAGCAAAATTAAGTACTTTTTATTGGTAAATTATAAATAGTTACGGTACAAAACAATTGCAAAAGTAAGTGAAATTATTTGTAAACACAATTCCATCTGTCAGTCAGTTCAAAATTTGAACGATAATAACAATTAATTTTGAGTTATAAGTGTTGCAACTAACACGAAAAATGACTTTCTTTTATACCTATATTAAGCGTAAAATGACTTTATATAAAATGTATGGGACAATGACTATTCTCGATAATTTGTTTAGGATATTTCGGACATTTTTTTTTAGCTTTTAGATATTTTTCTTATTTGGCCGGATACCAGTCTGGATTGATGCGAATCATCGAAATCGGTCCAGGAATTTTCGAGTTAAAAGCGTAGTAACTAACGTTACTCTCTTTTATTTACATATGTATGTATGTGTGTATTTAGACATAAGTTTTACAAAGATTATTAACATCACTTTTAAAAAATTTTTGCAAAACAAGGCCAGTTGAGAATGGAATGTTTTTATCTCTTTTAAAACATATCATTGCAGCTGAGCATACAAAAACGAATATACGCGGTATACCTTTAAGCAATATTGTTCTTATTGTTCTAGGAAATAATTATGAACTTAACTTTTATTGAAAAACCCAAATTATTGTTTAAGTATTAGTGTTTTTATATACATACCTTCTTATTTACGCACACCCAGTTGGCCAAATCTTCGTAGTTTTCGATTCCTTTAACACATTTCCAAATATGTCAATGTAGGCTAAAATAAAATAAAAAATTATTTTCTTAATATAATTTATTTTGTCTTTGACAGGGCGAAAATAAATTTTCGACTTAAACACTTTTCACATACAATACAGAAACAAGGAATTGGTCTTGTTTGATTTTGTTACCACACAGAAAAAAATAAAAATCATTTTCAATTAAAAAATTTATTGATTTGATTAAAAAAATGTTTAGATTACAAACTATCAAGTAAATCGTATATTTGCTTTAATAATTTAATTGAACATTTAAAAATTTTTTTATAAAAAAAATTAATTAATCGATTTAGTCAATTTTAAAATTGAATCAGTTTATCATTCCGTTTGTAATTTCTTTATTATCCATTTGCGACCCCATAAAATATATATATTCTGGATCCTTATAGATAGGGAAGTTGAAATAGCCATGTCCGTCTGTCTGTCTATCTGTCCGTCTGTTGAAATCAAGTTTCCGGAGTCAAATAAAAAGATACAGATCAGTTAATGGTGTCAAACGATTAGAAATATCCCGCTAACAATCGCTATTTAAAATCAGCAAAATCGGTTCACTATTGACCGAGATATAAGCGAAAACCCAAAACAACCCATTTTTTTAGGACAAAATCCGTGCAGATATCCCTATATATCTCAGTAAGTATAGTCATTATTGCCACAAAACTTGGCACGGATACTCTTAATGTAGGCACCTAAATAATGGAAAAATTTTTTCAGATAGGATCAGTGGAAGTGGTAGTGAAATATTTTATGCGCTATATCTCGGAAACTGTGACAAATATAGAAATGAAATGTTCTACAAAAAGTAATTGGACAGCAAAAATTACGCTTTGAAGTAAAAATTTTTTTGGTGGAGGGTGAATATGGGGTAGCTCCCATACAAATTAACAATTTTTATGAAATTTTTGATTCGCTACATCTGGGAAACTATAACAGCTATCGACTTTAAATATTATACACAAAGTAATAATCAAATAATTCATATATTTTGGAAAAAAAGTTGGAGGAGCAGGGGGATTAAAACATCCCATAAAAATTACCAACTTTTATTAACCTTTTAATATGAGTAATGTCGAAAACCTCAAACCTTCTTCATCTATTTCTATTATTCATACGAACGTTAAAATTTTTTAAAATTTTTTATGGACTTTAAAGCTCGCACAAGGTTTTTTTATTATATTATTTGCAGTACAAAATAACTCGGCTGGGTATATTAAAAGACCAATGTGAAGGGTATATAAGATTCGGCACAGCCGAATATAGCGCTCTTACTTGTTTTTTTTTTTTTTTTAAGGAAATTAATATTTTTCAACTCTAGCAACTAAACTTGAGGTGAGCTTTGCATAAGCAAAGGCAAAACAAAAAAAGCTTTAAGCAAAACCGCAGCTTTTTTTTTTTTGAAAAATTTGTAAACAAGCTTCATTGTTGGCATTTACTTTTTAAAAACAACAACAATTTTTATTGGGTTAATTAAATTTTTAATTAAAAATTAAAAACTATTTGATTAATGAGTTAATTGAAAAAAATTTTTGGAATTATTTTTTCTGTGCATTATATTAACACTTCGTCAGCGAATTTTTCAAAACCGTCCTTAAAATATATCATCCATAACTAAATATGGTCCTAAACAAGCTCGTTAAAGATGTCTAAAAAGTTGGCCAACTTGGTAATAAAACCCTACATATTTAAATACATTAACATCTGTTATATTTTGCAAAACTATAAAATAAAAATTAATAACATTTAAATCCGCTTTGTAGCCATAGAAAAAAACTTTTTTTTTTACAAAAGCACAAAGAAAAAAGAATGTTTTACGTAGTTTATACATAATTAATAATGTTAAAAACTTAAAGTTGTTATAAGTCACATATGTATGTATGTTTGTATGTATGTACGTTTATATGTTTAATTCTGATTGGATTTTTTGTAATCGTTTTGCTTTGAAGAAACGACTTAAGTCAAGTAAAAAAAATTTATATATGTTAAAATAATTAAAATATTTATATATAAAAAACCTTATTAAAGATAAATTTTTCAAAGGTATTTATGAAAAATTCAATGTTTTTTTTTATTTTGGCATAAGATATTTTGTCAAAAGTCAATAGAAATGTATGCCCAATTAAATAATTCTTTTTGTGACGTAGAGATATTAGAAACGTGCTTTAAGTTTTTTTATTTAAATAGCATAAATTTAAATTCATTGTAAATTTTGTATTTGGTGATTCCCTTCACTAATAGTTAAGATGAATATAATTATGTTTCTTTTAATTTGCAAAATACCCACTTAGATACATACTGTGAGTCTAAAAGGGAACATTGTCAAGTTCTTATCAGGGACTGTAAATAATAATTATTTTCCAATTTTTAATGAAAAAAAAGCATGTAAAATGAAAGTTTGGAAACTCAAATGAAGTATGTCATCCTCATGGCGTTAAACTAGATTTTTTAAAAATTAAGTACTTTTTAAATTTTTGATTTTAAATTTTATCTCAAAAAAACTGTTTTTTATTATTTTTATTATATTGCCAAGAAATAATAATTATTTTTTTATATTTTTTGGGCAGTAATATTTTTTTATATTTTTTTTTATATTTATAAAAAACTTAAACCTACTTAAACAATTATTGTTGTAATTGATTTTCATAAAAATTTAAAAAAAATAATTTTTTTTTTAGCAAAAAAAAAAAAAATTTAAAATAATTATTTTTTACAGAAAAATAAAAAATAAAAATTATATTTTTATTATTTTTTGACAAAACTTATAAAACTCCATAAAAATATGTAATAATATTTTTTGAAATTATAAATTTACATAATTATTACGGTCCCTGGCTTTTATTTCTATATATGTTTGACTTAAATAAGTTGGTTTTATTCCGTCATAAACTTTTATTTTACGATACAAGATATCAAAAAATTTTTAAATTTGTTTATACATATTAAAAGTTATAATGCAAATATTTTTTTTTTAATTTTTTTCAAAACGCTTTTAAATTTTAATATGATTTAAAAAAAATTATTTAAATCTTTCGCCCCAATTATTCTTTATTAACTCCGGAAAGAGAATGTATGATGCTAAATTGAAATAAAACAAGCAACAAAACTAGGAAAACGTTAAAACCTATTATTTTTACAATTTCTGGATATTTTATAAGTTTTTTGGAAATATGCAATAAGGAGCTGTCGATCGATGCCGACTGAGGTCAAAGGTCAACTAAAGTACCTATACATATAAAAATTTGGTGTTTTTTATTTTTTTAAATTATAAATTTAGAATTATATAACAGTCTAAACAAAATTTGCTATAGACAAGTAATGCTTTAGCCGCATTCAAAAAAAATAAGTTTATATTTATAAATATATAATTAGGGTATTCAAAAGATAGCCATAAAGTCATATGTCTTAAAAAAATAAAACGAAAATATACTACTGTTGTGAGCATCCGCTCATAATAAGGTGTGCTATTTTAAATTTGAATCAGCTGCTGGAGAAAACAGAAAAATAAGTAATTTCAAAAATATTTTAAAATTAATGACTGCGACTTGTTAATTACATATATCAACAGCTTCACTAAAGAGTTTCGCCCGCCCGACCCCCTATGACAAAACAACAAACACAGTTCAAAAAGTCTTATTATTATAGAACTTTTTTCTTTTAAACACAACAACTTTTTTAAACTATTGTAAAATATTAAAACTTTAAGACAATATGACTTGATAGCATACCGTTTGAATACCCCAAATATAATTAAATGCGGCACATACGATTTCGAAGAAACTTTTTTAAGAAAAAAATATTTTTTTTTGGTAGTTTTAAAGTTGTAAATCTAGCGTAAAGGCGCTGAATTGGCATTGCTGCATGTGTGTAATTAACGTTAACCCTTGACTCTTCAAAACAATAAAAATAATATTTAAATGTATGTTTTTGTACAGACATATACATACATATTAAAGTTATACTATGCATTTTGTGAAGATTTACAATAATAAACAACATGCCTGCCATTTTATAATTTAAATGATGGTTATAAACTCATTTATCTTTACAATTACAATCTTGAACGGCATTATCTTTTCTTGATTTTTATTTTTTTATTTGTTATTCGAATAACAAAAAAAAAATTGCGTTATTTGCGTGTTTTAATTTCTTTTGTTTATGAGAAAATATTTTTTATTTAAAAAAAATATATTAAATTTTTACTAAATATTTTATTAGGGGTAAAAAAATTTTTAGGTTTGTATAAAGAAGTTACCAAATTCAGTGTAAAGACATAGAAAATTGACAAATTTTATATAGTTTCTCATATATTTTATTTGAAAAATTTTATTAAGAAACTTTGTTAACAACATTTACAATTTAAGGAAGTAAAAAAGTCATATTTATCAACTGGTATCGTACACACACACACATACGTTCAACTTAAATCTTTCCTGTTTTGTTCTACTGCAGTCGTATCTATT
This sequence comes from Melanophora roralis, assembly GCA_963583895.1. Lineage (NCBI taxonomy): Eukaryota > Metazoa > Arthropoda > Insecta > Diptera > Rhinophoridae > Melanophora > Melanophora roralis. The sequence continues at coordinate 18,006,454 of OY757191.1, read as the reverse complement.
TTAAACAATTTATACTTTCACTTATTTGCTTTGTTTTAAAAATTAATAAAAAACAATATATATATTTGAGTAATTAATTCATTTTAAGAAAACATAGAATATCTAAGAAATTACTAGTTTAATTTTCTATGATCAAGTATTATACAGGGTGTCTGGTGGCAAATTTACATTTTTAATTACGATTATTTCAAAAATTAATAAACGCTGTGAAGGGAGGGTGGCGCTGTTCGAATTATCGGTTGTGCGGATTCGTCAGTCACGATGTCGCAGTGGTCGGAGTGAGCATCGCGCGTTCGCTATGGAGACATTTTTTTAAAGCAATGATTCTTGATTGCTCGCCGACAATTTTGTTCTAGGTTTGGTACTCAGCAAATACGTGATGGACCGAGTGTAAATTTAATTCGTTCGTGGGTGCAAAAATTCCGTGCAACTGCTTTAGTTGTGAATCTCCTACGGCCAGGGCCCAGTCGATCTTTGAAGACTCCCGAAAACATTGAACTGGTTGACAGCAGTTTACGTAAAAATCGGCGACTTTCAATACGGAAAAGAACATACTCACTGGGACTGTCAACAGCGATTATTCGTACGATTTTAAAAAAGAATCTGAAGTTCCACTCTTTTATAATTCAAATCCTTCAAGAACTAAAAGAAAATTACTTTGATTTACTCCAAAATTTTTGTAAAACGATGTTAAAGCGTTTTTGCCCTGTAAATCCCATTTTTGGAGCGACGAGGCTCACTTTAACAAACAAAACTGCCGTTACTGGTCTCCAGGAACTTGCAACTCTCGATTAAAACATCAAAAACCATTGCATTGCCCCAGGGTAACTTTTTGATGTGCCTTATCTAGGCATGAGATAATTGCACCATTTTTTTTTCTAAAATTCTTGAGGCCAGACGACGAATGTAAACGATGAAAATTGTCGAAGCATGATTACGGAGTTCTTTTTGCCAAACCTGCGAGCTCATCTATCGTACTATTCGCACATGTGGTATAGCAGGATGGGGCGACTGCACGCACAGCCAGGACTTCGATGAATTTGTTTTGGAAAAATTTCCCCCAAAAAGTGATCATTCGCTTTGGGGACATCCCATGGCCACCGAGGTCGCCCGATCTAACTCCCATGAATTTTTATATGAGAGAACCTCAAAGAGAGGGGTTATAACGACAGCCCCTAATCTTTGGTGGCTTTAAAGGAAAATATTCGTCAAGAAATCAGCTCAATTGAACAAGTTAACTGCAGCGTGTGGCGCAGAGCACAAAGCTCCTTTTTGAACAGTGTGTTCAACTCGACGTAAGACATCTGAATGACATACTCTTTAAAAAATTAAATCTGCAATTCCAATCTATCGTTCAATGCTCTTAATAAAACTTTGTGTCAATTGTTACGTTTTTTATTTAAGTTTAAAAATATAAATCTGCCCCTAGACACCCTATATTTAATAACTTGCGATTAGGATTAAAATATACTTCCCCATGCATAAACTATTTAATGTAATTTCCGGATAAACACCTTCAAAGGACATGGGGTCAATAATGGACCAAAATTTAATGTATGAATTATTGACCGATTATCAGGCCGGGCAATTTTAAATCGATCGCTTAAATAAAAATTTTGTGTTTTGATTTTTTTAACCCTAAACAGCTGCACAAACGCTTTAAAGTAAGGGTCTGAGACCCATCTTGAAGCCTTTCCTGTGTTGATTTAAGCATGTCCGCCCGTCCGTCTGGCTGGAGGTCTTTGTATTCTTGTGAACACGCTAAAGGTCGCGATTTTGAAGATACATATATTTTGATGAAATTTGGCAGCTATCAGTTTTTTTGGCCATGAAACGAAGCTTATTGTTTTTGGTGATGTTCGGTCGACTTTTTAAAGTAGCCCCCTTCCAGGATACGCATTTTGGGCTATGGTTAGGTTAGGTTGAACAGGCAGCCGTTGAAAGAAAGGATACAGCTCACTTGGGTCCGCTTAATTCGGTCCCTTTGTGTTACCTGGAGAGGCAGATAGAATAGATTGGGATGGAAGGAAAAAAGAATTTTAGAAAAGGATAAGAAAGAAAGAACAGAAAATGAACCAAACTTACCAGGGTCTCTGGTGGGAATCGAACCCACAACCCCCAGACTGGTAGACTCGTGCACTTACCACTGAGCTACCGGGGCACCCGGGCTATAATTGGCTCGAGTATTATTCTGTTTTAACAGAATTTGGCACATTTGCCAACTTTATGCCACTAAATAGTATACTAAAAGAAAAATATGATCGGTCCTTTTTTTGATATAGGCCCATACAAATGTCCTCTCGGGACAAGCATTTTGGGGTATAATTGGTTTGCATATTCAGCTTTTCACAATTTTGCACATATGTTTATCTTTATGCCACCATTTTATAAACTGGATACAAATATTATCGGTCTATTTTCTTATAAAGCCCCCATACAGATATGGTGTAGGGTATAATATGGTCGTGCTTCGCCGTATATAACTTTCTTATTTGTTTAAAGTTTAAATTAAATACATTTTCATACATGATTCAAAAGTTTTTACTTTCAATATTTTTTCTAATTATATTGGTAATTGTTTTTATTAAAAAAATATATAAATGCCGTCGACTTAATTTTCCAAAAAAAGTTGCAAGAGATAATTATTAAAAAAGTTGTTTTTAAAATACATTTTTAATTAATTTTAAGCAATTTTTCACTGCATTCAGGCAAATCAAAACAAAGTTGTTATATTTTTAATTTCTCTATTTCCTACACACATACATACATATGTGTAGTATATTGGATAGCATTTCCGACCTTGACATTCACAAACTGTTAGTTTCAATTATTCAAATGTGATTTTTTTTTGTTTTACATATTATGTATCTCTGAAGCCTGTTGCTTTTTTAAAGGTTTTGGTAACTTATAAATTGAAGTCGGTGAAAAGTAGCGGCTTACTTGGAGAAATAAAAAAAGAACAAGATATTAAAAGCTTATTAAAAGGCTTGCCATTTTAGCGCTAACGTTAAGCTTAGACTAAAGGTTTAATTATACGTGACTTACCATAACGCCATAACCATAAACGTTGCCATAAAAAACAAAACTCAAATGGTTTCTATGGTTATGGCGTAATGGTAAGTCACGTATAATCAAATAAAGTGGTTGCCCATAAGTTTGGTTCGAACAGGTGTTTTCGGTGGCTTTAGTTATATAACGTATAATTCAAGGTATATTAAACAAGGTGGGAGTAACTGAACGCGTTTAAAGATTTTGTTTTAAGGAAGCGGCATTTTCTCTTTAAACCCAAAAAGTAGAAACAATTAAAAGATCAAAATTATATAAAGTATAACCCATAACGTAACCAATAATTCTGCGTTGTTAACCCCAAAAATTAATTTATTGAGTTATGACGTTATTTTGGCAAATGAGCAATATGCAGTTTATTTTGCTTACTAATAATTTACAACAGCTAAATTATATTTCATTAAGCCTGGCCAAGATCTTGCTAAAGCTTTTAATTTATTAGATCATTTGCCCTATGGTAACACTGCATTAACCTTTAGTTTGAAACCAGTTTTTTTTACGAAATGTTGCAAGTAAATGCAACGTAACTTGTTGTAAGCATTGGTTTAGTGCAAAATGTATGCTTAATAACCTGTCAATGTTGCAACAGGCTTTAAATGTTATTGGGTAAAAAGGTTAAATGGAATTAAAACTAAAAATTAACTTAAAAGAAGAATAAAAAACAAAGAAAACTACTTAAAGTCGGCCAAGCTCGACTATATTGTAACCCATACCACAATTTATTTTATATTATGTACAACCGATTGTAAAAAATGTACGCAGGTTAAGATAACTTTCATGGGCGGGGTAAGCATGACACAAACTTTTATTTAAATAAATAGATTTTTTTTTAATTTTTATGAAACAGGGGCCAAATCGTCGCATTCGATTCGAATCGAAATTTCATTCAATCGATCGAGTTGTCAATGCTTTGAGTATAGGAATTCTAATTAGAATTTTTAAATTTCGATTCGATTCGAATGCGACGATTTGGCCCCAGTATTTTAATAGATCCTTATAAAATTGTTTAACTGATTTTACAATCTAGTTTATAGATAGTTGTATTCCAAATGTTCATTCATTGTATAAGGGCTTTATCAAATTAGCCGATTGTTACTTGTTTCAATAGGCTTGGTGCCCATAATAAAAACTACTCTTTGCCAAATTTTATTAAAATATTCTTTTAAAATTTCGACTTATAAGTAGTTTGATCAAAGAAAAAGAGAGGCACCCAACCAGACGGTCGGATGGACATATTTTAGGCGACTTGTAAAGTGATAATGAGGCGTTCATTACGTTGAAAGTGGGTCTAAGACCTAGATGGGCATTTTGCTTTGCCGCGCAAATTCCCTCTTTTATCTTAACTACACGTATACAAAGCATTAGAAATTTTTAGTCAGTCTCAGATGAGTTTTCAAACAAAGCAGTCGATTACCGCTTGTTTGTTCAATTACACTAACAACAATATAGAATTAATATTATCTGAAACTGCACATATACAAGAACAAATGCATTAGTATTAGTGTGCCTATCACTGGTCTAAGACCAATATTTTTATTTTGACTTTTGGCAGTATTAACTGTGTAACGTCACCATGATTTTCTTAGGGGTTTTGAATCCGCCGCAAAATTATTTGATTACATTTTTTACGGTTTGAAAAAAACCTGGCTAGATCAGATGACTGGGTTTACTGGTGTTATACTTAGGGACTCACAAGGTATCCTATTATGTCCTATTGTCATATTGTTATAAAATTTCACAACGGTTTTGTTGTATTTAATACAAAAATAGTTCTCTAAAAGTACCACGTCGTTTAATACACTTATAAAACTATCACAACAACTCCACTTACACCTGCGCCGAGTGTCCAATAGTTGGTAAAGATTGTTAAACCATTGTCAAATTTTGTGACAATTATTGCGAAAACTATGCAATATCCCTCTGTGTTGTTGTTACTTTTGTTTTGGTCTCTTTCTAATGGTTTTTGGTAGGTACTTGTCTTGTGTAGATATAAATCCCAATTAGTGTTCGTCCCCCGGAGACACATTTGGCTTACATTGGTCAATATGTATTTAAGATTCTGCACAACCAAATGTAGGGCTCTTACTTGTTTTTTTTTTCTTCAGATAATAACAATTTGTTAATGCAAAATTGGATTAATCAACAATGTTTTAAAAATATAAACTTAATATTTACCCAGACAAAAAGCGATAGCTTATATTGCAAACGACAAGTGTGTATTGAAAATTTTTAAGGGATCCTCTAACTATAAAACAGTTACTTATTTTATTTGGAATTTTTTATAGACATTTTGTCAAATATTGACACTGCATTAAAAAGTGTTTTTATACCCTTCACATAAGTGATAAGGGTATATATAAGTTTGTCATTCCGTTTGTAATTTTTTTTATTATCTATTTGCGACCCCATAAAGTATATATATTATGGATCCTTGTATATAGAGAAGCCGATTTAGCCATGTCCGTCTGTCCGTGTTATGGTTGAAATCAACTTTCAGACTCCCCCCAAAGTCGCAATGAGTATCAAACTGTCAAAAATATCTGCGAGAAAATGGAACATACATTTATATCTATGTAATAAAAAACTTACCCGGAGTCGCCCCTACACGAGTGCAATGTAAGACCGACTCTCATTAATTTTTCCTCGCAAAAATTTTTTGTGGAACTTACTTACACCCTATCTCCGCCTATTAACAGGGTTGTCATACAAAAAAGCCCTACAAGTTCTCCAGGATCCCAATTAGTTTTTTTTCTCAAACGTATTCCTATAATATACTTACCCCCTATCCCCATCACCTAAGTGGGTTGCCATACAAAAATTACAAAAATTATGTAAAAACGCCCATAACTTTTACAGAGTCGGCCTTAGAGAAGTAAAATATACGACCGACCCCCATTAGTTTCTACTCGCAAACATATTCTTAAACATAGTTGCCTCCCATCCCCAGCCCCTCAACATGGTTGCCATACTAAATTTTAAAAAATAGGGTAAAAACCCCTACAACTTTTACAGAGTCGCCCCTAGAGGAAAAAAATTTATCACAGATCACCATTAATTTTCCATCCCAAACATCCCTATCTCCACGCCTTAAGAGGGTTGCCATACAAAATTTACAAAAATGATGTTAAAACGCCCATAACTTCTACAGAGTCGCCCCTAGAGGAATAAAATATATCACAGACCACCATTAATTTTTCCTTCACAACATATTTATTAAGTTAACTTGCCCCCTATCTCCACGCCTTAAGAGGGTTGCCATACAAAATTTGAAAAAATAGATAAAAACCGCTACAACTTCTCCAGGGTTGCCCGGAAAGGAATAAAATGTATCACAGACCCCAATTAGTTTTTCCTCCCAAACGTTTTTCTAGAGTATACTTACCCCCTATCTCCATCACCTAAGGGGGTTGCCATAAAAATATTACAAAAATGATGTAAAAACGCCCATAACTTCTACAGAGTCGGCCTTAGAGAAATAAAACATACGACCGACCCCCATTAGTTTTTACTCGCAAACATATTCCTAAAACATAATTGCCCCCTATCCCTAGCCTCTAACATGGTTGCCATACAAAATTTAAAAAAATAGGGTAAAAACACCTACAACTTCTCCAGAGTCGCCCCTAGAGGAATAAAATGTATCACAGACCTCCATTTGTTTTTTCTCCCAAACATATTCCTAAAGTATACTTGCCCCCTATATTCCCGCCTTAAGACGGTTGCCATACAAAATTTACAAAAATGATCACAGACCCCATTAGTTTTTTTTCCCAAACATATTCCAAGGATATATTTTCCCCCTATCTCCATGCCCTAAGGGCGTTGGCATACAAAATTAAAAAAAAAAATGAGGTAAAATACCTACAACTTCTCCGGAGTCGCCCCTAGAGGAATTAATTGTATTACAGACCTCCAATAGTTTTTCCTCCCAAACATATTCCTAGAGTATACTTGCTCCTATCTTCACGCCTTAAGAGGGTTGCCATACAAAATTTTAAAAAATAGGGTAAAAACCGCTACAACTTCTACAGAGTCGCCCCTAGAGGAATAAAATGTATCACAGACCACCATTAATTTTTCCTTCCAAACATATTTATTAAGTAAACTTGCCTCCTGTCTCCACGCCTTAAGAGGGTTGCCATACAAAATTTGAAAAAATAGGGAAAAATCGCTACAACTTCTCCAGAGTCGCCCCAGAGGAATAAAATGTATCACATACCCCTATTAGTTTTTCCTCCCAAAAGTATTCCTAAAATATATTTTCCTCCTAACACCATCACCCAAGGGGGTTGCCATACAAAATATTAAAAAATTAGAGTAAAAGTCCATACAAAATTTTAAGAAAAATAAGGTAAAACCACCTTCAGCTGCCCTTATCACCCTAAGAGGGTTAAAATATGACGTCAACCCTTATTTAAAAATTAAAAATATGTCATAAATAAATAAAAAAACGGATAAAAATAAAAAAAGGTTTAAGGTTTCGAGAGTCCAATGTGAAGGGTGTACAAGATTCGGCACAGCCGAATATAGCGCTGTGACTTGTTTTTTTATATCTTCTTAAGTTTTTTTTTATAAACTTTAAATAGAGAAAAATAATAAAAGGCGGCAATAAAAATGTTATTAGAAATGAAAATAAAACAAAATACTTTGCAAAATTCTAAATAGAAAAAAATACGACTTGCTAATTAGAACTGTTATTCCTATTTGTTTAATAATAGCAAGGTTATATTGAATTAAAACAATAAGAAAGATTAAAGTCGTTTAAAACTAATGTCTTATATTAATGTTTTCTTTTCAGACTTAATATTCCACACATAAACATGACAACACCGCACGAGAATCCCGCCTTTGTTGGAGATGATGGACGAGAAGGCATAAGTCGTTATAATGTTGAAGTGGGTGGGTCAGCAAGCACAGATATTGGCCCAGCATCTAAAAGTAATAAACCAATGCCAGAACGTGATACGTGGGGTAAAGGTATCGAATTTCTATTGTCCTGCATCGCCATGTCCGTGGGTTTGGGTAACGTGTGGCGTTTTCCCTTTACCGCTCTTGATAATGGTGGCGGAGCATTTTTAATACCCTACCTAATAGTGCTGTTTCTAGTAGGTAAACCAATTTACTATTTAGAAATGATTATAGGACAGTTTTCCAGTCGGGGGTCAGTAAAAGTATTCGATCTTTGTCCAGCCATGAGAGGTAAGATATCGTTTTTTGCTTTAACTTTAGGCTTTATTATAATAAATTTATCTATATTTTCATCTTTGTAATGTTGTCTTTAAACTTTTCACTTGAATTATATTTTGTTTGTGATTTTCGTTAATTTTGTCTACTGCCCATTAGGGATAGGTATTGGTCAAATTGTATCCATATCAATGGTAACCACATATTATGTGGCCATAATGGGCATGACAGTTCGTTATTTGGTTGACTCTTTTAAATCACCTTTGCCATGGTCGCAGTGTAGTGATTCATGGAATGCTGTTTGTGTAGCATCTGTAGAAGTTAATACTGCAGACTTTTTATACAGTGAAAGTAAAAATTTGTCCGCCACTGTCTCACCTATTGCATATGCAAATGTCTCTTCATCTGTCTTGTTAAATGTCACAAAACCCAAATCTTCAGCTGAATTATATTTTATGTAAGTCTTTGTGTTATTGTTTATAATTTTTCAAAAATAAAAAACAAAGAATATTGAAAAACTGTGGGGGAAATTTGTGTTTCAACAATTGTATTTTTATAAATCTTAATATATTTATAGAGTAATTTTTTGCACCTTTTTTGTATTGTACATAGTAAAATATTTGCATGTATTTTTTTTAAATATTTATATCCTTAATTATATATATTTTTGTTTAAATTTAATGTCAAAGATAACAACAATTTTATTTCAAAAAGAAATGAGAGTGCTTTATTCGGCTACGCTGATCTTTACTGATCTGATCTACGCTGGTCTTTACCGATCTGATCTTCGCTGATCTTTACTTATTCATATTTCATCTTTGCATTTGTATATTCATATCGCCTTAGGCTGCTTTAATTATGCTCACACCACATACGTGATAGGAGTATTATGGGTTTGTGCAGATCAAGTATACCAATCAATTTAGAATCCATTTCTGAGTCGAATTAAGCGAGTCCGTCCGTCTGAATAGTAAATTTTTTTGATATAGTCGCCATGCAAATGTCCTCCCAAAATAAGCATTTTGGGCTAAAAATGACTCGAATAATACTTCACCTTCTAAAAACTTTGCAAACATGTTTATCTTTGTGCCACCAACTATTATATTGAATAAAAATATTATCAGTCTTTTTTAAGTAATTGTGCAACCAACATTTTAGGAAAACAAATTAGTTTGATAGGAGCAGGGGAAGTGGTAGCCCCCATTCAATACAAACAATTCTAATAAAATTTCTGATACGCTTGAAAACTATTGACTCCTAATGTTCTGCAGAAAAGAATTGTACAAGGTGGGCCAAAAGAAATAACCCTATTGGAAGATGCTATTATTTTTGCAAATGGCGGTCAATGTCAAATCTGTTTTTACATTTGTGAACCAGACAAATGTAAAACACAAGTGAACAAGCCATGTAGCGATACACACCCCAAGAATCCGGAATAATCGTGTCTATTTTTTTGCGTAACAACTTGTCTGTGGTTTTGGCGCAGCGCGAATTCCGTTGCCTATTCCCCGGTCGTCCGGCATCGACTGCGCAAATACTACGCCGTTTGGCCACCAACCTTAAAGAGTATGGGACCACACGAGACACTGCCAAGAGTAGCCGGCTCCGAAACTCCCGTTCTGCCGAAAATATCGCCGCTGTTGGCGACGATGTCGAACTGTCGCCAGAAACATTGACCAGACGCCATGCCTCGCACTTAGCCATCAGCCGGTCGTCTCTAAGACGAATTTTGGTCAAAGAACTGTGCATGTTCCCGTACAAAGTCCAGTCCGTGCATCAGCTGCTACCTGTCGACCGCAAAACGCGTGTGACCTACGCCCAAGCCATTCTCAATTTCGAGGCCGAAGTAGACGATTTTTTCGACCAAAACCATAATGAGCGATGAGGCTCATTTCCACCTCACCGGGTACGTGAACAAGCAAAACTATCGCTTCTGGGACACCGAAAATCCACGAGTGATGCACCTCCTTGAAGTGACTGCATGGTGCGCTGTTCACGCTTGAGGATTCATCGGGCCATTTTTTCGAGGAAGCCGCTGGTCAAATGACAACAGTGGACGGTGTGCGCTATAGGGCCATTTTAGCCGAGTTTTTTCTGTCGTAATTAAACGAAATAGGACTAGAGGACATGTGGTTCACACAGGACGGAGCAACACACATAGTATGCGAGCCATAGCCGATATTCTGAAGGCGACGTTTCCAGGTCACCTCATCTCTCGTTTTGGCGATTTACATTGGCCCGCAAGATCGCCCGATTTAACCGTTCCAGACTTTTTTGTGAGGTTTTTTAAAGTCCCGTGTTTACGCGAACAAGCCCGAAAACCTGGAACCCCTTAAGGACAACACTCGACATGAGTGCGAGAATCTGTCGCCCGAAGTTCTCGCCGAAGTAATGAAAAATGCCATAAAACAAGGACGTATAGTAATCAATTGTGTCGGCGCCCATTTGGCCAATATCATGTTCTCGACTTGACCAATCAAATTTTAAAGCTTCAAATAAAAATAATCAAAAAAAAATCGAAGTTTTTTATTTAGAAAAAAAAAATGAGAGCCCAACAACATTGCATGACTTTTTTTGGCCCACCTTGTGCAACAGTACCTAAAAACTGGGAAAAAATATTATGCGTTGCGTTTTTCGTAATTAGGCACTAAGTGAAATAAAATAAATCTTTATATGTATGTATGTATACTTATATATAAAGGAATAACATTTCTGACTGACTCCTTGACTGACTCATTCATTATCGTACAGCCCAAACGCCTAGAGCTGGAGAATTGAAATTTGAACTGTGTGTACCTCCCTATATAAATAGATCCACTAAGATGGGATTTCTGCAAACTCGGACCTGAAAGGGGTTCAAATAGGCCACATTAGAAAAAAAAGGAACGCAAATATCTCGTAAGAACTAAAACTAAAAATGTTTTTATGTTCCTTTTCATTAGCGATTTAACAATTCATAAAGGTTTATCAACGAAATTTTCATATTTTCTTCATTTTGTGCCAACAAATCACATCAAAAATATTTGGGGTATTCAAACGGTATGCTATCAAGTCATACTGTCTTAAAGTTTTAATATTTTACAATAGTTTAAAAAAATTGTTCTTGTGCTTAAAAGAAAAAAGTTCTAGGTTAGGTTAGGTTGAACAGGCGGCTGCGGAAATGTTGAAGCAGTAGTTGTGCAGCCCACTTGGGTGCGTTTCCTCGGTCCCTTTGTGATACCTGGGGGAAAAAGTTCTATAAAAATAAGACTTTTTGAACTGTGTTTATTGTTTTGTCATAAAGAGTAGTAACCTGAGCCGGGCGGCCGAAACTCTTTAGTGAAGCCGTTGATATAATTAACAAGTCGCAGTCATTAATTTTAAAATATTTTTGAAATTACTTATTTTTCTGTTTTCTCCAGCAGCTGATTCAAATTTAAAATAGCACACTTAATTTTGAGCGGATGCTCACAAGAGTAGTATTTCTTCGTTTAATTTTTTTAACACATATGACTTTATGACTACCTTGTGAATACCCTAAATATTTTTATTTAAATATACTTCATACACATGTAAAAGGTTTTCCAATAGGGATAATATGATTTTGAAGTGACGTTTCGGCCATTTGTAATATGCCATGAGCGGTCATTTGTTTTTCAATGTATTCAGTAGAGTTTACAATTTCATCATGAAGAGATATACGCAGGAATAACGTTTAGAAATTATTTAGTTTTATTATAAAAATAATCGCTTTCCGATTGTAACTTTTTGAGCGCTACTGCCATTTTATGGTCGTACTAATCGTCCAAGTGGACCTCCGAAAACGTCGTGAATTTGCTAATTTTACCTTAAAAATACTTTTACAACGATAACGATATAAAAAAAAAACATATTCTCCGATGAGGCTCACTTTCATCTGAGAGAGCTTTGCAAAGAGGTGCAGTAAATTAACAAAACTGTCGGTTGCGGTGCGAGGAAAATCCAAAAATTATTCATGAAAAACCATTACATTTACCTAAAGTGCGGTTTTTGGTCTGGTGAAATCATCGGTCTGTACTTCTTTCGAAACTAAGCTGGTAACTCCTTTACTATCAATGGATTGATGATAACAAACTTTTCGATGGCCGAAATTGAAAGAAGTTGATCAAATGCAGATGGGAGAGGTTCGATTTTTTAAAAAAATTGTGATACTGAATGGCCTCCAAGAAGTTATGATTTAACACCATTAGACTATTTGGTGATTGGTTATTTGAAGTCATTGGTCTTTCGAAATAAACCAGTCTCTCTTTAAGTTTAACAAGTTAATAATGAAAGTGTCATGCATGACATACGACTTGATTTAGTGGAAAAAGTGCTCGAAATCGTTCCTGCAAAAGAAGTCTTGGAGGCCATTTGAATGGCGTTATTTAAAACTTAGTTGTATCGATTGTACTTCACACTAAATGAAAAATTTTGAATTTTCTTAACAATAAAAGAAGATTTTTTTTAAAGAAATCATATCACTCTTATTGAAAAACCCTTTATGTATGTACACATGTGTGTTTCTTCTCAATGATATGGTCATGATTTATTTAATGGTCATAGTTTACGAAAATAAGAAAAAAAGTGCTTTTAACATATAAATTAAATTGCCTTTAATTTTCCAATTAATAAAACTATAGAATGTTGAACGTTTTGCAAAATATTGAGTCAGACAATTTAGATGAACATTGTCAGAAATCAAGTAAGAAAAAAAAAATAAATAAAAAAAAGTTAAAGTCGGCCAAGCCCGACCATATTATATCTGACATCACATTTTACTTTATGTTCATGTTATATTATGAACCGATATCCGATGTTCCCAAAAACTTCGAAGGACCATTTTTGTAAAAAAAAAACTAATAAATGTGCAGTTTAATTTCGATAAAATTGTTTAAATGCAATTAATGCGGTTAAATGTAATTTCTAAGATTAAAAGCTTGTTTAACGATGTCCACAGAATGCCTTCGTTAGATTTTGTGTTCATTTATATTTTCTGATTGTTAAAATTGCAAAAAGTGAACCATTCAGCGAAAATTGTAGAATCCACTGTAAAGTTTTGGATTTGAAAAAAATGTTGGAGCTTGATATTTTCTAATATTCAAATTTAAAATATCAATAGATTTCGGATTAAAAAAGGATACATTCGTTACACATAATATATGCCATACGGCATATAAGAAACCACACAGCGGTATGAATAGGAAACTACGAAACCACTTAAATTCATGTCATATGTTGTAATTACTTTTTGTTTCCTAATATATTTGCATACAATAGTATCACTTTAATCCTTAAACATACCAAATATGAAAATTATACTTAAAGGCGCATCTAAATTCGCCAAAATATGTTGTTGAAGGAAATGGACTCTCAATTGTTAAAAGTAAATAAAAAAGGTGGGCCAAAAGAAATCACCCTATTGGAAGATGCTTTTATTTTTGCAAATAGCGGCCAATGTCAAATCTGTTTTGACACTTGTAAATTAGAAAGATGTAGAATACAATTGTTCAAGCCACGGAGCGAACACTCCCCAAGAACGCGGAATAATCATGTCTATTTTTTTGCGTAGCAATTCGTCTGTGGTGTTGGCGCAGCGCAAATTCCGCCGCCGATTCCCCGGTCGCCCGGCATTGACTGCGCAAACACTGCGCCGTTTGGCTACCAGCCTTGAAGAGTATGAGACTACACGAGACGCTACCAAAAGTGACCGGAGCCGGAGCGCCCATTTTGCCAAGAATATCGCCGCTGTTGGTGAGGATGACGAGCTGTCGTCAGAAACATCGATCAGGCGCCGTGCCTTGCAATTAGCCATCAGCCGGTCGTCCCTAAGGCATTCTCCATCGCTACGCCCAAGCTATCCTTAATCTCGAGGCCAAAGTAGACGATTTTTCGACCAAAATCATAATGAGCGATGAGGCTCATTTCTACCTCAGCGGGTACGTGAACAAGCAAAACTATCGATTCTAGGACACTGAAAATCCACGAGTGATACACGAGGAGCCATAACACCCCCTCAAAGTGACTGCATGGTGCGCTGTTCGCGCTGGAGGAGTCATCGGGCCATTTTTTTCGAGGACGCAGACATCACACTCTCTTCCTGCTGAACTAAGTGAAGGAGTGATAATAAAACTACCCAAGAAAGGAGACTTAACAGAGTGTAAAAATTGGCGGGGTATAACTCTTTTAACCATGGTTAATAAGGTGCTAGCGAATATAATCCATGCTAGACTGGCATCATCAATTTCAGCAGATCTTCGAAACGAGCAAGCTGGTTTCAGACCACACCGATCATGCACCGATCATATAAATAGTCTACGGATCATAGTGGAACAGTCGGTGGAATGGAGATCTCCATTATACTTGATATTTATCGACTTCGCCAAAGCATTCGATACGATCCACCATCAGGCAATTTGGCACGCACTTCGATGCAAGGGAGTTCCACCTGTGCTAATCGAGTTAATCAAAGCTTTGTATGGCAACTCAACAAGTCGAGTACTGCATGAACGCACGTTGGGCAATCCGATTAGTGTAAGCACTGGGGTACGACAGGGATGTATCCTATCTCCGCTGTTATTCAATATTGTATTGGATTCAATTATGCAGCAAGCAACCCGAATAAGAAGAGGCATTACATGGGGTATGAATGGTCGATTGGAAGACCTTGACTACGCCGATGATATTTGCCTGCTCGCACATAACTTTACCGACATGTCAGCCAAATTGGATCAAATACATCAGCTAGCATCTGGCGTCGGGCTCCACATTAACTTCGACAAAACTAAGGTTCTACGTATCAATTCGACTAATCTCTCCAAATTCCGAGTAAACAACATAGAACTCGAGGACGTCCAATCGTTTTGCTACTTAGGAAGTATCATATCAACAACAGGCGGCTCACGTGATGATATTGCATATCGCATAAGGAAAGCAAAGCAGTCTTTTGGTGCATTACAAAGAGTATGGAAGTCACCACAAATACATATAAAAACTAAGCTTCGCCTTTTCTCCTCTAATGTTCGCTCTATCCTGCTATATGGATGTGAGTCCTGGAACTCTACTGCAAGCGACATTCAATCCCTGCAAGTATTTGTTAATCGTTGCTTGCGAAAAATTTTGCGAATATTTTGGCCGAACGTAGTTTCCAACAGAGACCTCTGGCAAAGAACAGGGGAAATACCAATTCGCATAGAAATTGCAAAGAGGAAATGGAGTTGGGTTGGTCATATTTTGAGAAGACCCCATGATGATATATCA
This sequence comes from Melanophora roralis, assembly GCA_963583895.1. Lineage (NCBI taxonomy): Eukaryota > Metazoa > Arthropoda > Insecta > Diptera > Rhinophoridae > Melanophora > Melanophora roralis. The sequence goes on along the minus strand of OY757191.1, from coordinate 17,990,947 downwards.
AGGATGGCAATTGACTGGAACCCTCATGGCAGCAGAAGAAGAGGTAGACCATCTAACACCTGGAGGAGGCAACTTGAATCCGAAATTAGCGAAACAAGAAGGACCTGGTCTGAGATCAGACTAACCGCACAGGACAGATCCCAATGGAAGAATTTCGTTACGGCCCTTTGTTCCAACTTGGAACCATAGGAATCAATATATATATATATAGATAGTCAAATGACAACAGTGGACGGTGCGTGCTACAGGGCCATGTAAGCCGAGTTTTTTTACAGCAAATAAACGAATTAGGACTGGAGGACACGTGGTTCCAACAGGATAGAGCAACAGCAAACACTGCGCGAGTCAAAATCGATATTCTGAAGGCGGCGTTCCCGGATCGCCTTATCTCTTGTTTTGGCGATTTACTTTGGCCTGCAATATCGCCCGATTTAACCGTTCCAGATTTTTTTGTGCGGTTTTTTGAAGTGCGAGAATCTGTCGTCCGAAATTTTCGCCGAAGTGATGAAAAATGCCATAAAATGAGCCCATTTAGCAAACACTTGTGACGGCGCCCATTTGGCCGATATCATCTTCTCGACTTGACCAGTAAAATTCTTAAGGTTCAAATAAACATAATTAAAAAACAGAATCGAAGTTTTTTATTTGGAAAAAAGTGAGAGCCAAACAGAATCGTATGACTTCTTTTGGCCCAACTTGTTATGGGGGAATAATAAGGTAACTTCGTCCCTACAACAACTTCCTGTACAAATTTAGCATGTATTTTGTTGTTGCTAAATTCTAGCTGTCAAAAATTTTGATATCACACATACACGTTGTATACACAACTATAATATAACATAAGAATTTTGCCAAGCTAAGCTAGAAAACATATGGCGGAAATAAAAGTCAGCTGATCAGTTGCTCCTCCCTTGTTCAATGTACCTTGTATATAATGGTAAGGAACAATCGTAGTTCAATATATTAACTTTTCAAGAATTATTTTTAAACTTATTATTGTATTCCAACATACATATATGTATATATTGGTGAAGGGCGTATAGTATTCGGCACGGCCGAATACTAAAATACTTAAATGTTGCATGTGTTTTGTTATGTGTTATGTTCTTGCATGTCAATATCATTAAGTATATTTTTTTTTTAGTTCTAAACTTTTTGTTCTTTATTCATCTTTAAACTAACGTTTACTCGTATTACATGTGCACCTTCTTCTTTCATCATAAAAATCTTTAATTCATCTATAATTCTATTTAAAGGTATTGGCTTGGGTCAAGCATTTATGGTTTTTATATTGGGAACTTACTATGAGGCAGTGTGTGCTATAGTTGCTTATTATTTATTTCAATCATTTCGTAATCCCTTACCCTGGTCTTATTGTCGTCCAGAGTGGGGAAGCAATTGCATCGATTCAGCGCCAACCGCCTCAAATACACTAGATTTGGTTAAGGGTATGGCATTCAATAATAAAACTATACAAAATTTAACAATTGTTGGAAATTTAATTGAATCCAGCAACCGCACAATTTCAAGTTCGGAAGGTTTTTTCGTGTAAGAAAGCTTCTATGGTTTAATGTTTTTAATGAACAAATGCATTTACACTTTTCTACTTTTTAAATCTTTAGTAACGAGGTCTTGCATGAGAAGCAAAATATAAACGATGGCATTGGTTTACCCAACTGGGAGTTGGTATTAGGTCTGTTCGTGTCATGGCTGTGTGTTTTTGCCATTATTAGCCGAGGTGTGAAAAGTTCGGGCAAAGCTTCTTACTTTTTGGCCATATTTCCTTATGTCATCATGCTAGTGCTGTTAGTAAGAGCCGTTACATTGCCGGGCTCTTTAGATGGCATTATTTATTTTATAAAACCGGATTGGAGTAAAATTTTAGATCCAAAGGTAGGTTTTTAATTTAATATTAAACAATTAGCAATGTTTCTTGTTACAACTCTAATCTTTGCTTCCTTTTTTTGCGCTCACCATGATGTGCATGGTGTTATAAGTTTTTGCAAATATATTTAGCTTTCGAATATACCGATCGACTAATAATCACTTCCTAAATCGATTTAAATATGTCCGTCCGTCTGGCTGCGGGTCCATGTATTTCTTACTATGAAAGTCCATGTATTTCTTGCTATTTTGCAATTTTACAGATATTTTGATAAAATAAGGCATTAATAAGTTTTTTAAAATTCATGGACCAATCTTATTGAAATTATTGCTAATCGGCTGATCTTTCTTCCCCCAATAAGAGTTTTGGTATAAAGCTTCTTCGAACAAAGCTCTATCTTTACAAAAAATTGGATTTTTTCCAGACTTTATGTCGTCAATTTTTATATTGAACTAGCTTAACCCCGGTGGGCTTCGCTACACCAATCATAATACAATTGTTTATTCATTATCTTTTATCAAAAGATGTAAACAAAATCATTTATAAATTTTTTTTAATTTACTGGTTGCCCCACAAAAGTTGCAACAAATTATGAGTCAACCCTACTATTTAATTAACATATAAAAATTGGAAATTTGCCAGTTTTATAGTTTTAGACATATTCAGAAAGTTTTAGTTAGCGAAAATTCTTTTATAAACTCCATTCCTAAAAAGTACCAAAATATAATTTTAGCCCTTTTTATACCCGTAAGGGTCAAAAATTCCAAAAAAGTAGAAAAAGATATTTATATTTTTTTGAGTTCTGTCGAACGCAGTTAAAATTTTGTTTCTACGTTTATTAGTTTAGAAGTTATAAAAACTATTTGAAAAGTACCAAAATATAATTCTAGCCCTTTAGTACCCCTTATCCTCAAATTGAAAAAATGTACCAAAAACATATTTACATATTTTGGTAACGAATGTAATTTAAATTATGTTTCTTTCTTAATTGGTTTTAAAGTTACAAAAAGTACCAAAACATAATTTTAGCCCTTTTTTCACTTAGGGTCGAATAATTAAAAAAGGACCCAAAAACGTATTAATTTGTTTAGGCCTGGCGCACGCAATTTGAATTATGTTCCCATCTTTATTGGTTTAAAGGTTACAAAAACGCATAAAAAATCAAAATATATGTATTTTTAAATCTTTTTCCCTCTTTGGGTCCGAAATTGAAAAAAAGTACGAAAAATATAATCATATTTTTTTAAGACCTATCGAACGCCATTTGAATAATGTTTCTAACTTTTTTGACGTAAAAGTAACAAAAAGTACCAAAATATAATTTTAACCCTTTTTCCCCTCTTTCGGTCCAGAATAAAAAAAAAACACCAGATACCACCTGTCTGTTTATTTCTTAAGGAAAATGCAAAACTTTTTAAATTTTGTTTCCATCTTATATACTTTAGAAGATAGTCGGTTACAAATTTTTCCCTTTTTGTCCCATTTTTATCCATTTACGGACCGAATTTTTAAAAATTCATCTGTATTTAAACAAACTTGGAAAGCTTAACACTTGTTATATATTTCATGTACTCAGCCTACGCGTTTGATCAGTATTGCTATGGCTAATTTTGTTAGGAAATTCATAGCCTGACCTTCCCCCATAAATGATGCAGTTAGAAATGGAAACCAAATCTTTTTTGGATAACTTCCAATACAAAAGCAAATAATTGTTTAAAATTTCCCGGGAGTTGGTCTACAATTTACCATTGGTTGTAAAATTTTTTACACACATATGTACATCATTTAAGATAATTTATCTTCCCTAATTAAAAATTGCAATTGAAACAACAAAAATTGCTTTATGTAAAGCAAGAATTTGATGTATTCGGGGTTATCATTGAAACCGATAAGCGGAATTTGACCTAAAAGCTTAAATTAAAATCAGGGAACAAAGAAACGCATTCCACTCGAATCAAATTTAAAAAATTATTTTTTGCTTTTTATTTTGGAGAAGAAATTAATATTTTTCGTTAATGTTAAAAGAAACTTAATTTGAAAAAGCAAGTTTTTTTTTTACCGATACTAGCCGGTTTGAATGCATTTTGAAACAAGTTGCGTATTTCATCATCAGTACTTTTTGAACGATAGTAGGTAGTGTTTTTAGCTGCGAACATCACATATTTACCTTGTAAGCTATCCAGAAAGGTAAACAGAAATATTTTACTTTGTAGGTTAGGACGAAGTTTAAATTTTCCAAATAAAGTTATTTTCAACATTAACGGAAAATATTAATTTCGTCTAATAAAAAGAAATTATTATATGAACTTAAGTCAAAATAAAAACCATTAGGGGCTATTAAATTCCAAAATCTTTTATTTATAATCCTATGTTCCAGGTGTGGTATGCCGCTGTAACACAATGTTTCTACTCGTTATCGGTTTGCTTTGGCAATATTATTATGTATTCTTCGTACAACAAATTCAACCATAATATTTATAGAGATGCCACAATTATTACTAGTTTGGACACTTGCACTTCCCTCTTGGCCGGCTTTACAATTTTCGGCATTTTGGGTCATTTGGCTCATGAAATTGGCACCGATGATATTGGTAGTGTGGTTAAAGGTGGCGCTGGTCTTGCCTTCATTTCTTATCCCGATGCTATAGCTAAGTTTAAACAATTACCACAAATCTTTTCGGTGCTATTTTTCCTTATGCTGTTTGTACTCGGTATTGGTTCTAATATTGCCATGACTTCATGTACGGTCACATCGATAAGAGATAATTTTCCAAAGGTCAAACAATGGCAATGTGCTTTGGCTATTGCTGTAATAAGTTTTGCAATAGGTTTGGCTTATGTAACACCCGTAAGAACTGAAATGTAAAATTCTTATGAAAACATTTATAAATAATAATTTCTTTTAACTTTAGGGTGGCCAATTTATTTTGACTTTGGTGGACTATTTTGGTGCCTCTATGATTGCTTTAGTTCTGGGCATTGCTGAACTGTATGTTTTAGGTTGGGTTTATGGTGTGGATCGTTTGTGCAAAGATGCTGAATTTATGACAGGACGCAAAATTGGCCCTTATTGGCGTTGGTGTTGGTCTATTATTACGCCCCTTATTATGAGTGTTATTTTAATATACTTTCTTTCAACGTATACACCTTTAACCTATAATGGTGTTACCTATCCGTCTTGGGCTTACGGTAAGTGAATTCATTACAATTACCCAGTAATTTTAAGTGATTTCATATGTATGTACATATCTACGACATCTCTTTAGCTATTGGTTGGACTATTACTTGTGTTGGTGTCTTACAACTACCCATTTGGGTGTTGGTGGCTGTTATACGATCTCCCGGGGTTACCTGGACTGAAAAATTGCGTTGTGCCTTTAAGCCTAAACACGACTGGGGCCCTACTGATCCTCTGCTACGAGAACAATACAATAAAGAAATCGATAATGAATCAATAGCCAATCAAGGACTTGGCTATTGGGCTTCAATTAGGAAAAATATATTTGGCTAATTTAAAATGTAAAACTAAAAGTAAAATGCATTTAACAAAAACCAGGAAAGGACACACGTAAACTAAGTTAAAATTAGGAAAATATTTGACAATAAGAACTTGACCTTTAGTCGTTTTTTTTTAATTTAACATTAACGTATTATACTGAATTAACGTATGCAAATAATAAAAATGTTTAAAGTATTAATTTCTTTTTTAAATATATTTTTTTAATTAAAACATTGATTAACGGCAATGTTTTAATAATCTCACGTCTTATTTTGCCAAACAAAATTAGCTAATGTTAACTAAGTTTAGTAAATCTTTAAAATTTTATATATAAGTACTTATGTTTGTACATAAATTTAGTTAAACATAATTTAAGTTATTGAAGAAAAAACTTGCCAAATGTTAAGCAAAACGAAAAGGCTATATTTTTTTAACCATATACAAAGATGTAGATTTATTATAAGAATATACAACATGCAATTGTACAATAGTATTTTTTTAAACAGTATTTTATATAAAAAAGAAAAAACCCGCAAATGTACTTAAATTTTTTGAAAATAAATATTAAAACAATTTTTGCGAATTCATTTTTTAAACATGAATTTCTTTTTTCATATAAGTATTCATTCATACATTTTATAATATTCAGCTAAACTTATATATATTTGCCAGCTGCTTCATCTAGAATACAGTAGAGTTGACTATTTAATGGTTTTACCATGCCAGCTGGTAAATCTTCCTTGTCCTTGAAAATGCGCTAAGATAAAAAGAAAGGCCAGCTATAACAGTTTGTCATTACGTTCAACAATTATAATTTTATTTATTTGCGACTCCATTATGTACATATATACTTACATATATTTTGAAAACTTATAGATCCAACCATGTCCGTCTATTAAATTTTAATTTTTTGAAGTCAAATCTAATCCTATGGATCGCGTTTTGTTGTCAAACTTTTAGAAACTCCCTAAGTATCCCTTTTTTTAAAATAAGCAAGATCGGTTTGCTACGGACTGAGATATAAGCAAAAACCTAAGATAATCAATTTTGAAAATAAAATAAAAAAATCGCCAAATTTATACCTCTTTTGTATTAATCCGTAGTCCATTTTTCGGTATCTTGAATATGTTCGAAGTTATTAAGTCCAAACCTTTTTTTATATCCACAATTTTACAGTTAAGTAACCATTGCTTGCTTAATGATTAACTTTTTACGAAATAAAGCCAATCAACAAAAAATACAACAAAACTTAGATTTATAATATACAATTACATATGTATTTATAAAAAAAATCCACAAGAGTTTTTTGACTTAAAACAAAACACTACCGGTCACAATTTCAAGAAAAAATATATATCAGTGTTGAAAATTATCGAATGCGGCCCAAAAATTTTTTTTCTTTCTTTGGTAAATTCTAATAACTTTTAATACTTTGTTAAAAATATGCAAAAAAAACTTATTTGTGCATATTAAAAAAAAAAAACTATAAAATATTCAGGCATATTGTGGTTGGTAATGTCGAACTCCTTTTAACTATTTGGTAGGTATTTTGCAAAATGCATACACTTATGAACATACCTATGTATATGAAAAGTAATCCTGTCGACATAAAAAGAAAAGCAAGGTTGTTCGTTTTTGCTTTCGTTTTACTATGTTTTATATTCAAACAAGAAGTGCACATTTCTTAAAGGCGATTTCTTTTCGTGAATAAAATAACTTGTTTAGGTTTTGATACATTTTTAAGCTGAGTAAAGGCGCAAAATAAACAATTTCATAATTACTTTACTTACCTTGACAATTTCAGCTTTACCCTCACCGCACATGACAAACATGCACATCTTTGAATTGTTGATAAGAGGAAATGTCATAGTCACCCTTTCTGGTGGAGGCTTAGGAGAATCATTAATAGCAGCTATTAAATGATCTTTTTCCTTTAACAATGGGTGTTGGGGAAAGAGAGAACAGGTGTGACCGTCTGGGCCTATGCCCAATATTAGCAAATCAAATTGTGGTATATCACCACTTTTTAAATCGAATTCTTTTAAGATTTTTTCCTCATAATCTTGAGCACATTCTTTAAGCGTCAAATTGGTATTTATGCCAATAAATTGTTCTTCCTTTATCGAGGTTTTAGGTAACAAGCTTGATTTGTACACACCAATGGTAGAGTCTTTGTCTGTTTCGAGCACAAAGCGTTCATCGCAGAAGAAAAATTTAAATTTCTCTAAATAGGCGGTTTTCAAATTTTCAATTTGAGAAAGGGCTGTAGCCAAGTAGTTCACAACGGAGCCACCTTTAAAAAAGGAATAACATGTATATCCTGTTACTTTACATATCACCTTTTAACTAACCTGATACTCCAATGCGAAACACACCATTTGCTTCAACAGCCGCTTTGGATTGTTTACTTAGTTCACGTCCCATCAGATCAATTACTTCTTGTTCATTTTTAACTTTACGAATATGCATAGTTGTTGTTTTAATTTCAAGCCCGGATAGTCACTACTCGGGAAACGTGATGGTCAGGGTAAACTTTTTATCACTTTGACTTTTAATATACTTTGATAATAGTATTAATTCAAAATCCAAAAACTGACTTTGATCTTTCTCAAATAGGGTTTTCAGATTTTTGGCGAGCTTTAATAGGACTTTTTTTGGTGTTAACTTTCAAAAATCGCCAAAACAAATCGCTTGAAAAATTTGGGATTTGCGTTTCTATGTATTTATGTAAAAAGATATTTGACAACGACCTCAAAAATACCATATGAATAAGCTTCTAGATACAAATGTATGTAATTTGTTTGAAAATGTTTGCGCGTTATCTGGTACTTATTTAGGTATTAACGTTTATTTTGTGCCAGAGTCAAATGTGTTATTAAATAACATTACATCAGATACATTTTAAAAGCTTTTAAATGAAATTTTTGAAAGCAAACATATATCTTTAGTAAAATAAGTGCAAACAAATACTATTTAAGATATAAAGATATTATAGCAAGAAGCAAAAAAACTCTTTTATTACATTAATAAACTTGTGCTTAAATAGTTAAATAGGCAATTTAGTTTAGTGTCAACTAATATGGCCATATTGAAACTAGTAAATCGGCAGGTTCATATTGTAATTCCCTATTCCCATTACATAAAAGAATAAAATGGACTACCGCCACTGTTTTAACACAGCTGTTTTGTTAAAAAGCTTGCTCAAAGTGCATTAAAACACAAGGTTACCCCGTGGGCACAGCTGGTTATATTTTGCTTTTATAAAATATACATATGTATAAGATCGTTTAATATGTCACACGCACATATTTTTACATCTGATGTTGTGACAGCATGAACGGTTTTCATTGGATTATTGTAGTTGTATCTCTAAACCACCTTGATCTTACTAATTATAAAAGCTCTAATTAATCATTTGCTTTCGGCCAGTAATCATTTAAAAAAATAAACAATAGGTGGCGCCAAAATTTCAAAATAACAAGTAAATACAAGTTAAGTTAAAAAATTTCCAGAAAGTTTTTGCAAGTTAAACTGTTTGTTAAGTGAAAAATGTAACAATTTATTTTTCAAAAAATATTTTTTTTTATTAATTCGGTATAAATAATGTCTAAAGCGTTGAGTATTAAAATATATAAGGTAAGCACGGCTTGAACATGTGTATATAAAATAAAATAATAAACAAATTTTCAGTTTAATATTTTAGGATATGCAGAAGCAATTTATTGGTATAATTAAGTAAGTAAGCTCCTCTAAGTTTAAAAAGTTTACAACTTTCTTAATAATAAAACTGTTCCCTGCAACCAGTTCAAGTGACAATGTTTATTTTCCTCCGCAAATAGGGAATTTAAGATTTCCAAATTAGAAACAGCATTTAACTTTTATGTTAGGAATGTTCCAGAGGTTTTGTTTCGACGGTACCCAACAAGTAAAATAAAAAATTGTATATAACAAAGGTCAAATACTTAACCCCTAAAAACCTCCTTTTATCATTATTTTTTTCGCGTTTAATTCAACTTTCGAAACGTATCAATCTCTTGAGCATACTTGTATAAAAGTAATTTTATAATATGTGCAACCAAGGCGATGTGCAACATTATCAAACCCTTCACCTAAGTGAAAAGGGTATATGATTGATTTCAGGAAAATGTAACGTAACGCCAGAATGGACTATTCGTGCTTGCTAGGGAATTACTTCAATTTTTATATTAATATGAATACAAGTTATTAAAGAAAAGTCTCTTTTTTCATTTAAACTGTTATTGCAAAAAAAAAAAACAATCGTTCCCCTGAAAAAAGATATATGAAATCTGGCGTTACGTTACTTTCTTCCTGGAATTACCCCTATTTCAGTTTGTCATTCCGTTTGTAATTTCTTTATTATCGATTTGCGACCCAATAAAGTATACATATACATACCTATATATATTCTGGATCCTTATAGATAGGAAAGGCGATAAAATTATTCAAATGTTGTGAGTTTTCTGTTTCGAAAACTATGATAGCCCACCACAAATCATTAAAATATTTACGATTCGAGAACAACTCGTGACTGGGTTAACAAAAAGACCAATGTAAAGGGTATATAAGACTCGACACAGTCGAATATACTTACTTGTTCGAAATCTAGATGTTTGTCCCCAAACTCACAATATAAAAATGCCATTTAGTTTTTGTTGTTGTATTTGTAGCTATAGCAGAGTAAGGTTATGTTATATATATAAGTTAATGCTTTTATTACAACAGACAAAATGGAAGTGTTACAAATTATTATAAAGGCGGGCAAAGTGTATGTATAATATAAATATGAGAAACTATAATAAAGAACAATTACATAACAAAGACAGAATTAACAGGGCGACTCCAATACTCCTCCTTAATCTGGAATTTGTTAATGAACACCTAGGGACTCACGGAACACTTCAAACTTGGTTTTATCAAGGGGCTTCGTAAGAATATCTGCCACTTGTTGTTCCGTGCTAACATACGTTAATTTTAAATCTCCTTTGGCTAATGTATCTTGAATGAAATGGTGGCGTATATCTATATGCTTGGTTTTTGAATTAAAGCCACTATTTAAAGCGATTGCCATTGCACTTTGATTGTCACAGCACACGTTTAGTTGTTCACGATTTTGACAAAAGTGTGATCGTATTCCGTTCCACCATAGCGCTTCTTGTATGGTTGCTGAGAGGGCCATGTATTCGGCTTCACAGGATGAGAGTGCAACAGTTTGTTGCTTTTTGGAACACCATGATATGGATCCTCCTTGAGCTATAAAAACGTAGCCTGTTGTTGACTTTCGGTCGTCAACATTTGATGCCCAATCCGCATCTGTATAGCCAATTATGCTGCATTTATTATCGTCTTTAATTGACTTATAATATAATTTTAATTTTGAAGTTGCACGTAAATATCGGAAAAGATGTTTTACTGCTGACCAATGTCGTGGACCAGGTTTTGCATTGTAGCGACTAAGCTTGTTTACTGCGAAACAAATATCTGGTCTTGTGCATTGAGACAGGTACATAAGACAACCTATTGCTTCCTGGTACGGAATCTTCTGCATAGTTTCAGCATCTTCATTTGTTGTTGCACAATCATTTTTAGATAGTTTTTCACTAGAATTCATTGGCGTAGTAACTGGCTTAGAGTTTCTCATTCCGAACTTTTCAAGAATGTTTTCTATGTAGAGTTCTTGATCTAGAGCAACAAAGTTCTCTCCACGAGTTATTCTCATTCCAAGTATGTGAGTGGCAGCGCCCAGATCTTTCATGTGAAATTTTTGCTTTAGAAAGTCTTTTATACTTCTGAGCCAATGGTCATTATTACAAAATAGTAGGATGTCATCGACATAAACAGCTGTTATTAAAAGTTTTTTACCTTCGACTTTGTAAAACAAACATGAATCGTATTTTGATTTGCTTAGTCCAAATGATTCGAGTGCGCTGTTTAATTCTTGATTCCAAATTCTGCTTGATTGTTTGAGCCCGTATAACGCTTTGTTGAGACGACATGCCTTTGATTTATTTTTTTGATCCACATATAGTTGAGGCTGTTCCATGTAAATCTCTTCATTCAATCGGCCTTGCAGGAATGCTGTAACCGCATCCATCTGTTCAATTTTAAGATTCATCTGAGCAGCGATTGCGAAAAGGTATCGCAGGGAACTATGACGTACGACCGGTGAGTATGTCTCCTCATAGTCTACTCCCCTTCGCTGTGAGTATCCTTTTATTACCAATCGCGCTTTGTAGCGATCTATAGAGCCTGTAATGTCACGCTTCGTGCGAAATACCCACTTGCACTTAATTGCCTTCCGATTTGGTGGTAAATCTTGAAGTGACCAGGTTTGATTTTCTATTAACGATTGATACTCCTCTTCTATCGCCATCTTCCATTTATCCGAATCTGGTCGTGATAATGCCTCTTCTAGCGTTTCTGGGTCTTTTTGATTTGACTGAAATATATTTGATGCAGTATTTGACTGATTTAAAATGAAATTACAAGGATACTTGCCTGTTAAACTGCGCCCCTCAACGCCGAGCTTTGGCACTTGCTGACTTGAACAACTCGGCCTATTTTGGTGCGATGGAGGCGCTACGAGTCCAGAAAATCCGTGAAAATCCGATGATGAATTTTCATTTGATATAGAGTCAAACGAGTCGTTGCTAGATTGACTTGATTCGCACTCATTCAATATTGATAAGTTTTCAGCATCGGTTACATAATCATTCAAAGTAGCAGGTTTTTGACGAATTCTTTCGCTGCGTCGTACTGTTGGCAAATTTGATGAGTTTGTTGTATTGGATGATTCGTTTGTACTAACTGGCAGGTTTGTCGTATTTGTTTGGCTTATATTTGGCTCTATTGAAATATGTTCATCGATATACGGATCATCGATGACATTTATGTCCATGCTTATTTTGTTATGCGCATTTTTAAGTAGGGATTTAGTGGGGCACTCTAAAACGGTTTTGTTTTCATCAATAAACGAAACATTTCGGCTTTTGAATATTACTTTCTCATGAACGTCATAAAGACGATAGCCTTTTGTGTGATTATCAAATCCCGTCATTATACACTCGTGAGCTTTTGCATCCCACTTTTTTCGATTAGCCTTCGGTATATGTGCCATAGCCACAGTTCCAAATACTCTTATATGTGACAAGTCTGGCTTTCTTGCACTCCAAGCTTCTTCAGGGGTTATGCCAGTTCCTTTTGAAGGACAACGATTAAGCAAATATACGGAGTAAGCTACTGCTTCAGCCCAAAAAACTTTTGGTAAATTGGCGTCATAGAGCATACATCTCGCCTTTTCAACAATAGACCGGTTATTTCGTTCGGCGACTCCGTTCTGTTCAGGTGTGTGCACGTTGGTAGTTTGGTGGTTGATCCCATTTTCACGAATAATTTGCTGAAAAGTTTTGTTCATAAATTCTTTTCCATTATCGGTACGAAGAGTTTTTAATTTTTGCCCACTTTGTTTCTCAGCAAAACGCAGAAAATTTTTAAAAATTTCGGATACTTCTACTTCACCTTTTGTTTTTAAAAAATAAACGAAGATTTTTCGCGTTTTGTCATCTATTAAAGTTAAAAAATAACGTTTCCCACCAAGTGACTCTTCTTCCATGGGACCACAAATATCAGAGTGCACTAACTCAAGAATATTAGAAGCTCGTGTAGCATTTTTATTAAAAGGTAGTCGTGTTTGTTTACCAATCGGACAAATTTTACAGTCAGCTGTAGTAGTTGATGTAAACTGTATACCAGTTGCCAAACCATTATGTAGTTTTTGTAAACTTTTAAAATTAAGGTGACCCATCCTTCTGTGCCAAAGTTCTAAACTGGCCACAGAACTACATGCAAACGTTTTGCTTTGGGTATCCGGACTACAATTTAATTTAAACAAACCATTTATATGGGACCCGGTAGATATTATTTTTCCGTCAGGGTTAACAACTTCAACACCACTATTTTTAAAAATAACTTTATGACCTCTCTTAACAATTTGACTTACCGAGAGTAAATTTGTTGATAGTTCAGGTACGTATTGAACATTTTCTATTTTAATTTTTGTGTTGCTACAGTTTGGTTTAAATGCGGTATTGCCAGATGCCTTTATTTGCATGATACCTTTATTTGCGGTTGCAACGGTACCACCTTCTGCGCGCGTATTCTTTAAAAAGTTTGAGTTTAGCGTCATATGTGTTGTGGCGCCTGAATCAAAATACCAATCACAGGCATTTGTATTCCCTAATGTTGAAAGAGCAACTGCTGAAAATGCATCATACCTTTTTCCCTTATGGTTGTCTGCCTGGTGAATTTTTGTTCGACAATATTTTGCAATGTGCCCGAAGTTATTACATTTTCTACACTTTGGGCCTTTTTTGTTTGTTTTGGGGGCAACTTGTTGATTTGTGTGAAAAGCGGAATTTTCGCATGCACTTGGTGTCTCTTGAAGCAATTTAATTTTAATGCTATCAGCACTGATGCTAATTCCTGAATTTTCAAGGGCCATTATCATTGGACGATAGTTTTCTGGCAGTCCAGCCAACAACAAAGATCCGACCCATTCCTCACTTATCGAAAAACCAATGCCATTTAATGCCTGGGCCGTCGTTACAATTTCTTTTACGTATATGTCCATAGAATTGCAATTTGAAAGCGTAGTTGTTATCAGCTTACGCAGAAGTGCTACCCGACGTGTGAGACCACTGTCTTCGTAGGCATTTGCTAGCTGTTGCCACAACTCTTTAGCTGTTTTTGCACTTTGAATATGAACATAGCACAACGGGTCAATTATAAGTGTTAACTTACTTTTGGCTCTTCTGTCTTGATCTGGCTGTATAGGAGTCTTTGGGTTTCCCAATTCATCGACTTCATAATCGATTGTGGTGGTCCAAAGGTTGTCCAAGTCCAGATAAGCCTGTGCAGCAATTTTCCAGGTTGGGTAATTTTCTCTACCAAGCAGCCTATCTATTGTCATACCACTTGTATTATTTTCAGGCTTCGACATGTTCACTTTTTTTGTTTTACTATTTTACCGTCCAAACAAAATTTTTTAATTTAACATTAATTTAACTTTTTATATTTCTGGGTCTGGGCCCATAACCTATAGCAGAGTAAGGTTATGTTATATATATAAGTTAATGCTTTTATTACAACAGACAAAATGGAAGTGTTACAAATTATTATAAAGGCGGGCAAAGTGTATGTATAATATAAATATGAGAAACTATAATAAAGAACAATTACATAACAAAGACAGAATTAACAGGGCGACTCCAATAGTAGCAGTTACCCAACCACCTTGTATAAATAAGGAATAATGAAATTAAAGATTACGCCAAGTAACCAAATGTAGGTATATATTTATGTTCTTTCTTAGGTCGTCAATGACAAGCAAACGGTCTTATTAATGACGTGAAAGTGATTTCATAATCTAGAAAAGCTAACCTCTTTTTTTGGATTTTAAATGATAAGGCCATGGTGCAATCATCTGTATCAGGTGGTGGCGATTCTACAGCAACAAAATTTGGTGTTTGTTGTAATTATCGTTGGCTCAGGTGTGAACAAAAGATATGTAAAAGTAAACAACTTGACAGCCCAGCCTCGATTTATGCATGAAAAAAGTAGATCAGCTGTGCTCGTAACACCACCTGGTCAAGATAATTGCACCATGGATAAGGATAAGATTTTAACATGTGCATATTTTTTTTATTAAATTTTTTTTTTTTTTTTGATTGTTTTTTACATTACATTGCGTTATTTTATTTGCTAGGTCGATTTAATATTAAACCATGGATCCAGTTACATACTTTTGACATCTTTTATTATCAATTAGGGGTGGTTGGTACATTAGATTAGCAGCCGAACCAATGGGTGGAAGTAGTTCCATTATGGAGGGAATTAAAAAAATCGTTCTGTTAAAAGAAAAATAAATTTTTAATTAAAAAAAAAATATTAAAATAATACAAATATATATGTACATTAATAGGGGTTATTTATTTAAATTAAGCATAAATGCTTTTATTACTAAAATATGGTTAAAACCTAAAATTGTATTATTTGAACTCTAAAGATTTCTAAACTTCCCATATATCCTTTAAATGAAAATTGCCATGACAAAGACAAAAAAAGAAACGCTAGCTTAGTGAAATTTAGTACAAACATTAGATATAACATGCTCTATGATCTGTCCCGGTACATCAGTGGTAAGTGCACGAGTTTACCAGTCTGGGGGTTGTGGTTTCGATTCCCACCAGAGACCCTGGTAAGTCTGATTCGTTCTTTTGTTCTTTCTTTCTTATCCTTCTCTAAATTTATTCTTTCCTTCCATCTCAACCTATTCTATCTGCGTCTCCAGGTAATACAAAGAGACCAAATTAAGCGGACCTAAGGGAGCTGTATCCTTTCCTTCAACGGCCGCCTATTCTACCTAACCCTAACCTATGATATCTCTAAATTTCTTTTAATTTCAAGCAAGAATAATACTCTTGTCGCAAAATGATTTTAAAAAAAAGTATAAAAAGGTAAACAATTAAAAAAATCCAATTTAATATGACGCACATGCTTTAATTAATAAAATTTAATAAAAACCAAAAACGCCTAAATTAAAAATGTCCTTTTTCGAAAATCTAAAATATGAAGAAAAATAAATTTTGTTATTTCATTGGGCCCAAAGCATATACATATAACTGAATAAATAATTTTAAGGCGCTGAGATTTATATTTCTTTTCAATTTTAGCCGTGAAGGCGGCGGCGAGGGAACTTTCTACGATGTTTTTGGAGGGTTTTTGAGCGTTTGTAGGCAAGATGTTGTATTTTTGTTATTTTTTTGCAAAAACACAGCATATTCAAATAATAGATAGAGTTTTGGTGCTTGATATATGTCATTTAAATAATTTTAAATTACCGACAGGATCAAATTAAATAGATTGACAAACTGTTTAAATTTCGCGAGATTAAAGTTATCAAGAGTTGACTGTAGTGCTTAATCGTTTTGAAATTAAAACGGTTTAAAAAGCTTAAAACAGTAACTTAAAACCGAAAAATAAGGCTTAATAATAATCTAATGCTTTTTTTTGTAAAATTTCTTTATTACCTATTTACATAATATTTATAGGTAAGTATGTATGTACTTTAAAGGACCGTTTAAAGAAGCGTTTGCATAAAAAGGTAAAATGCGCAATAAAAAAGTAAATATTGACATGTATGTATATACATACATTTGTAAAGTGTAAACATACCATAATTTTGTAGAAAAATCCATCTTTAAAAGCGTAATAAACGCCATCAATATATCTATCAACAGCTTCAAAATTATTTGGATAGCCATATATATTTGGTATGGGTGTCGACGGCTTTACTGTTTTTCTCAATTTTAAATCGAAAACAAAGATAGAATGATCCTTAAAAAATAAAATTTCGTTATAACCACGCCAAGGAACGGCATCGTCTAAATCGTCAGGAATTCCAGGAAATTCATCACTTATTTTTTTGGGATAGTGCTTATAAGGTAGGATGTCGTTAAAGCACCAAAATTTGTCACCTTTAAAGAAGTACGTGTAGCCACTGTTGCTCGTAACAGCAGCATCAATATCACCTAAAAGAAAATAAATAGGTAAATTGATATAATTAATTTTAATATATGTAACTAATTTGAGGTATAAAACAAGGAAGGATGAAATAATCGTTCATGCAGTGTTGCCAGAAGGATGGGAAAGAAAGCCATCCTTTGGCACAAAAGAGGAAGGAAGTAATCACATATTTTCAATTACGCATACCATATAGCCTCTAACGATAACCAGCCACATTGTTTTTAGAGATGTAACAATTATTTGGTTTGTATTTTAAAAGCGTCGCAACTTCTTTGAATTGTGGGTTTCGTTAAGGCTTTATGCTAAGTCTTAAAATTTGGTAAAGCTAAAAGTCCATATCACGTTGTTCATGCGTTCTCGCTTTATACGCGGTTGTCAAAAAAGTTAAATACGTTTTTTTCAATATGACAAGTTACAGAGCATGATGCCTTGACATCATTTGACGCGACTCACGTAAAAAAGTAAACCTACTTTCTACTTTTGCATGCGTCATAAAGCGGCAAACCAACAGATCAGCTATTTTAACTAATGGGGGTGACAAGTTTTATATTATCTTAAAAGCTATCGATAAACTTTATTGTAACACCAATTTTTCTATGCATCAAAGCATTGCATGTAACTTGAAACGCGTCAACGACAAAAACGACAACGCATTGCGACGTAGACGTGTGCCATGGACTTTTAGCTTAAGGGTTAAATAATTATTGATGCACATAATTGAGCTGTGTATGGGCGGAAAAAAATAATGGGCGTGTAATATACAACGAAATTTACATACATATGTACATATATCTGCACAACTATTGCAGCTAAAGGCGGTGGCACATAGAATCCGTTATCCGTCAAACTTCGCCTTTTTTAACTGACAGCTAAGTTGAATAACATGTTTTATTATGAACAATGTCACATTCAGTACGTCTCCTTCAACGCAACGTAGTAAAGTTGGGCAACTTTTAACTTTCAACGTACGTCAAGTACTTTGACAAGTTGCATGGTGAAATTATGTGTACCAGGTGGTGTTACGACCACAACTGATCGGCTTTTTTCATGCATTAATCGAGGCTGCGTAGTCAAAGTTATTTACTTTTACATATCTTTTTTTGACAACTGAGCCAACGAAAACTACAACAAAAACAATAATTATATTAACCAAATTTTGTTGTAGAACCACCACCACCTGCTAATTTAACATCCGTTTATAAAGGATTCTATGTGCTAACCTCTTGCGTTGTTACGTTAATGTCAGTTAAAAAAGGCGAAGTATGACGTACGACGGATTGTATGTGCCACCGCCTTAACAATGCTAATATGCATAACTGCGCTGAGTATATCATTAAATACATTCCTCGCTACAGGCTACCGAACACAACCAGTCAAAAATAGAATACACGTGTGCTTATGAGAATAATTTTTTAATTGCTACAATGCAACACAACTACGGGTTTCTGTCAATGCTAATTTTGTGGCGTGGTCGAAATTAAACTAATTTCTATTTTTATACGCGACAGATAACAGATTAGTGCTGCCAATACGGTAAGATGCAAAAAATATAGCTTAAACAGTACAAAAAGACTTTAGGTGGCACCACAGAAAGTCATATTGCTTATATGTTTATTTTGTAGTGGTAGTCTAGTAAATATTTCAGTAGCAGCCAGTCGGACTCAAATTTAGCAAGGAACTTTTGTGTTCGTGTGTTCCTGTGTTCTTGTAGCTTGAATGTGTTTAATGCATATAGGTGGTAAAACAATAAAGGGTGTGGCACCTCCCGTATAACGAAAATAGCTTTGTTAACTACATACATATGTATCTCAATAACTGTAAAAGCTGATTTTTTTCAACAACAGCTACATCTGAAGTTTCCAGATTTTGCATAGTCGTGAAAACGAAAATTGGCTTGACACCTCCCACACAGGAAACATAGTTTTTAATCTAAATGCCAATAATTGTAAAAGTTAAAGCAAAGCGAATTAATGCTTTAGGTGGTGGTGATTCTACAACAAAATTGTGGTGAATAAAATTTTCGTTTTCGTTTGCTCAGATGTCAAAAAAGATATGTAAAAGTAAACAACTTTGACAATCCGTCCTCGATTTATGCATGAAAAAAAGTAAATCAGCTGTACTCGTAACACCAACTGGTCAACATAATTTCGCCATTAGTTAAAGTTTCAAAACTTTTAAATAAAAAAAGATATTTAACGCGTTAAAAAAACTATAACCTTGAAAGTTGTATTTACGACTTGGATTAAGTTATAATTGAGAGAAACAAGTAGAAGAGAGTTTTTTTTAATATTTATCTAAGTCATGCGTTTAGAACTTGTTAACAATAACATCTATGATTTTAGTTCGAGAAGAGTTTTTTAATATCCACACCAGAGACTGACAACGGATGTTACTTCGGATACTCATAGAGTATTATTGAAAAAACATGCATAAATGCGTACGGTTACAGCTAAAAAAATACACTCTCCATAATAGAATCGTTTCACTTTCGACTTAAATGCCTAACTATATTGTGCTTAAACAAACTTATGCTAATGTCAAATATCAACGAAAAGCCTGTCAAATGCTTAAGCAATTTATTAGAGACTTTTGAGTGGCTATATTGTACTTTTTGAACTTAAATACTTACAGAACTCAGTTGCAAATATTTGTACTTTTGCAAAAACTGTTTTACTTTTCTATTCCAAATATATTGATTTTTTCGCAAAATGTTATTTATGTAACATCTACAATTTAAAAATATTAAACCATTGGCAAATATGTATATAATAAAACTATATTATAAAAGTTAATAAAAAAAATTTTTTTCATAATTAAAAGTGTACTTAAAAGTGCAACTGTGCGCTCAACTCACGTATACACAGCTGATCCATTAATCAAAGTACGACCAGGTTCGCTTTTTGTTTAATCAAATGCGTCTTGAATTAACTTAACAAAAAGTTGCTTAAGAACATTATAGTTATACACATTTAAACATGTGTATTCGCACTTTCGCTTAAGTACGCTAAAGCACATTATAGTAAGCCCTCCAAAATCAAAGTATTTTCGCGAAAATACCCAATACTGTACAGTGTATATCTAATTGGAATTAAGTACGTATGTAGAATCATGTACACCCCCTAAAAAAACAGATAAAAAAAGTACTCGTTTTATAATTCAATCGAGAGCTTCAATTTTTCATTTGTTTTGATATATTAGCAATGCACAATTTTAACTCAATTACAATGCTTGTGTTACAAAAACAGCCAATGTATAACGACACATACATACACATACAAATTGTTTGTAAGATACATATTTATTTCTTGTGTTTAGCCCGCATGTATTTATTTGTGTATGTATATATGTTTGGTTGAGTCATCAGCAGGCAAAATTATATTTACCAGCAGGGATGCCACAACAAAAATGATATTCCTGGCAAATTGTCTCAAAAACTGACAAAAATTTACAAAACCACTTTTTGCAACATTTTTTCTAATATATTAATAAAGTTTTGTAATTTATTAATTTAAATAAATGTTTTTATGTATTAATTTGTATTGAATATTTAATAGTTTTTATATGTTTCTTAAATACATTTTTGATGGCATAAGTACTTAAAGAAACGTGTCACTTAGTCGAAGCGTATGCCATTATGTTGCTAATTTATTAATTTATTTTATTATTTATTATGTCATATAAATATTATTAATTCGCATCAAAATTTATAAATTACAATTCCCTGTTTCAAGTTTAAGGCTTAGGTTTAAGAAAGCAAGTCCCAGGCTTTTAAAGTAGAAGTCTTAAAGATGTAAAAAATTTACAAAACTTGTTTTAAATTGATGATAGTGGCATCCCTGGTTACCATATAATTGTGCAAAGAGAAAATATTCTTATAATATTTCCAGCGTTGTCAACTTTTAAATTTCAAAACACACCAAATGTAGAAAAAAACGCGACATATAAAAACGCAGAAAATTTAGAATTTACTTTTTATACCCTTCACATAGTGATAGGGTATATATCACTTTGTCATTCCGTTTGTAATTTCTTTATTATTCATTTGCGACCCCATAAAGTATATATATTCTGGATCCTTATAGATAGGGAAGTTGAAATAGCCATGTCCGTCTGTCCGTCTGTCTGTCTGTCTGTCTGTCCGTCTGTCCGTCTGTTGAAATCAAGTTTCCGGAGTCAGATAAAAAGATACAGATCAGTAAATGGTGTCAAACGATTACAAATATCCCGCTAACAATCGCTATTTAAAATCAGCAAAATCGGTTTACTATTGACCGAGATATAAGCGAAAACCCAGAGTAACCCATTTTTTTTAGGACAAAATCCGTGCATATATCCCTATATATCTCAGTAAGTATAATCACTTTTGCCACAAAACTTGGCACGGATACTCCTAAACAAAGGACCTAAATAATGGAAAAAGTTTTTTCCGATAGGACCAGGGGAAGGGGAAGTTTTCTACAATTGCACAAATTTGGTGAAATATTTTATACGCTATATCTCGTAAACTATAACAGCTATCGACTTAAAATGTTTTACAAAAATTAATTGTACCCTAAGGGCTACACTTTAAAAAAAAATTTTTTGAGTGGGGGCAAAAAAAAAGGGTAGCTCCCATACAAATTAATGATTTGTATGAAATTTCCGATACGCTATATCTCGGAAACTATAACAGATATCGAAATGAAATGTTCTACATAAAGTAATTGGGCAATAAGGGCTACGCCTTAAAGAAAAAATTTTTTGGGTGGGGGCAAAAAAAGGGTTAGCTCCCATACAAATTAACGATTTTTATGAAATACCGATACGCTATATCTCGGAAACTATTAAAGATATCGAAATGAAATGTTCTACAAAAAGTAATTGGACAAGAATGCCTACGCTCTAAAGAAAAAATTTTTGAGTGGGGGCAAAAAAAGGGGTAGCTCCCATACAAATCAACAGTTATTATAAAATATTCGATACGCAATATCTCGGAAACTATAAAAGATATCGAAATTAAATGTTTTACAAAAAGTAATTGGGCAATAAGGCCTACGCTTTGAAGAAAAATTTTTTTGAGTGGGGGCAAAAAAAGGGGTAGCTCCCATACAAATCGACAATTATTATAAAATATTCGATACGCAATATCTCGGAAACTATAAAAGATATCGAAATAAAATGTTCTAGAAAAAGTAATTGGGCAAGAATGCCTACGCTTTAAAGAAAAATTTTTTTGAGTGGCGGCAAAAAAAGGGGTAGCTCCCATACAAATCAACAGTTATTATAAAATATTCGATACGCAATATCTCGGAAACTATAAAAGATATCGAAATTAAATGTTTTACAAAAAGTAATTGGGCAATAAGGCCTACGCTTTGAAGAAAAATTTTTTTGAGTGGGGGCAAAAAAAGGGGTAGCTCCCATACAAATCGACAATTATTATAAAATATTCGATACGCAATATCTCGGAATCTATAAAAGATATCGAAATGAAATGTTCTACAAAAAGTAATTGGGCAAGAATGCCTACGCTTTAAAGAAAAAATTTTTTGAGTGGGGGCAAAAAAAGGGGTAGCTCCCATACAAATCGACAATTATTATAAAATATTCGATACGCTATATCTCGGAAACTATAAAAGATATCGAAATGAAATGTTCTACAAAAAGTAATTGGGCAAGAATGCCTACGCTTTAAAGAAAAAAAATTTTGAGTGGGGGCAAAAAAAGGGGTAGCTCCCATACAAATCAACAGTTATTATAAAATATTCGATACGCAATATCTCGGAAACTATAAACGATATCGAAATTAAATGTTTTACAAAAAGTAATTGGGCAATAAGGCCTACGCTTTGAAGAAAAATTTTTTTGAGTGGGGGCAAAAAAAGGGGTAGCTCCCATACAAATCGACAATTATTATAAAATATTCGATACGCAATATCTCGGAAACTATAAAAGATATCGAAATAAAATGTTCTAGAAAAAGTAATTGGGCAAGAATGCCTACGCTTTAAAGAAAAATTTTTTTGAGTGGCGGCAAAAAAAGGGGTAGCTCCCATACAAATCAACAGTTATTATAAAATATTCGATACGCTATATCTCGGAAACTATAAAAGATATCGAAATTAAATGTTCTGCAAAAAGTAATTGGGCAAGAATGCCTACGCTTTAAAGAAAAAAATTTTTGAGTGGGGGCAAAAAAAGGGGTAGCTCCCATACAAATCGACAATTATTATAAAATTTTCGATACGCTATATCTCGGAAACTATAAAAGATATCGAAATGAAATGTTCTACAAAAAGTAATTGGGCAAGAATGCCTACGTTTTAAAGAAAAAAATTTTTGAGTGGGGGCAAAAAAAGGGGTAGCTCCCATACAAATCGACAATTATTATAAAATATTCGATACGCAATATCTCGGAAACTATAAAAGATATCGAAATAAAATGTTCTAGAAAAAGTAATTGGGCAAGAATGCCTACGCTTTAAAGAAAAAAATTTTTGAGTGGGGGCAAAAAAAGGGGTAGCTCCCATACAAATCGACAATTATTATAAAATTTTCGATACGCTATATCTCGGAAACTATAAAAGATATCTAAATGAAATGTTCTACAAAAAGTAATTGGGCAAGAATGCCTACGCTTTAAAGAAAAAAATTTTTGAGTGGGGGCAAAAAAAGGGGTAGCTCCCATACAAATCAACAGTTAATTTAAAATATTCGATACGCTATATCTCGGAAACTATAAAAGATATCGAAATGAAATGTTTTACAAAAAGTAATTGGGCAATAAGGCCTACGCTTTGAAGAAAAATTTTTTTGAGTGGGGGCAAAAAAAGGGGTAGCTCCCATACAAATCGACAATTATTATAAAATATTCGATACGCAATATCTCGGAAACTATAAAAGATATCGAAATAAAATGTTCTAGAAAAAGTAATTGGGCAAGAATGCCTACGCTTTAAAGAAAAATTTTTTTGAGTGGCGGCAAAAAAAGGGGCAGCTCCCATACAAATCAACAGTTATTATAAAATATTCGATACGCTATATCTCGGAAACTATAACAGATATCGAAATCAAATGTTCTACAAAAAGTAATTGGGCAATAAGGCCTACGCTTTAAAGAAAAAAATTTTTTAATGGGGCCAAAAAAAGGGGTAGCTCCCATACATATTAACAATTTTGTTAAATTTTCGATATGCTATATCTTGGAAACTATAACAGATATCGAAATCAAATGTTCTACAAAAAGTGATTGGACATCAAGCGCTACGCTCTGAAAAGAAACATTTTCGGATGGGGGGTGAAGAAGGGGTAGCTCCCATACAAATTAACAATTTTTATAAAATTTTCGATACGCTACTTCTGGAAAACTATTACAGCTATCGACTTCGAATATTCTACAAAAAGTAATAATCAAATAATTCATACATTTTGGAGAAAAAGTTGGAGAAGAGCGGGTGGACTAGAACATTTAATAAGTTTTATTAACCTTCAAATATGAATAATGTCGAAAACTTTAAAAACTCTTGACCTCAAACTTTCCTCATCTATTTATATTATTCATACGAACGTTAAAATTTTGTATATTTTTCTATGGACTTTAAAACTTGCACAAGGTTTTTTATTATATTATTTGCAGTACAAAATTACTCGGCTGGGTATATTTAAAGACCAATGTGAAGGGTATATAAGATTCGGCACAGCCGAATATAGCGCTCTTACTTGTTTTTATTAAAAATGTCTATTGGCTGAATTTCACACAGAAAGTATAACATTTTTGTATTAAAAATTACATAGTAAATCCGTTCTTTACAGTTTAGGCATTTTAGAAAAAAATTAACAGAAAATAAAAAAATAAACTTCTTTGTATTAATAAGTACGAGAAAAAATTTCTTTTAATTTTATAAATTCTGTACAAAACTTTTAAAAATTTTTATATAAAAACTATATTTGTTAAAAGCAAAACTTAACTTGTTTTGACCGAAATATTTGTTGTTTTAAATCCTTTATTTGATTTTTGTAAAAAATTTTGTTAAATTATCTGTACTTTAACTTTTGTAAAAAAAATAACGTAAATATAAAAGGTTTTAGTTCAAACCGTTGAAAAATATTTACTTATTTCTAGGTTTTTTTTCCCGGACTTTTTTGCTTCCGGGATTCCCGCTCTCTAAATAAAGTTTACAGGTTGTACTAATAAAAAACTGTTTTTATTTTTAAACTAAAATATGTATATAAGTTAATACATACATATAAAAAACTTATGAATTCCAACAACCGTTAAAAAACAGTTATTATTGGATTTTATATGTTATAGTACTTTAAATTATTATAAAATTGTAATGTTACGGGATTTTGAAAGGTAAACAAGGCTCAAAATTGATCAGGCGCTTTGAAATTAGTAAAAAATACACTAAAATATTGAACGTAATTTTTCATATGCAAAACCTTTTCGGTTTACAATTGGCCCCTGATAAAGTAAACGTATTCATAGATACTAATTTTCATATTAATAGCATCATAATATAAAATTCAACAGTTATAAGCGGTTTTCATTCTTGTTGATAAAGTGCCTAGTAAGATTGGTATTTATGGTAAATGAGGTAAATTTATAATTTTTACTGGTGCTGTTGTGTGATTTGACATATTTACCAACCGAACATGAGTTTCGCTGTCAGCTTTAAAATACAATAGAATATTCTAAAGATCAACTGGACATTTAAAGATGTGCATTTTTAGAAAGTTGGGATTACATTGGCAACTGTGAAGTAAAATTTACTAGTATATTTGAAAAAATATAATTTTTTATATAATGGTTATTGAAAAAATTTTTAATAATATTTTTTTTTTTTTGCTTAATTGATAATTTAATTTAATTATAGAAAAAGGAAGCAAAACAAAGGCTCAAATAAATAATTTTTTATAAAATTTAATAAAAGGTTATAATTTTAATGACAAAATTTAAAAACTACGTAATTTTGTCAATTTTGGCGATTTTTGAAACCTAAGGTTGACAACGCTGCTCCTGTATATCATCTACATGATACAACTAATCAGGTAATCTCGTCCCTGCAACAACTACAAATTAGTACCAAGTTATCAAACAAAAGCTATTAGAAAAAAAACGATTAGTAATAATTTTTGTTGTTTTTTTTCACAGGAAGAGCATTAATTTTGACATTTCGGCACTAATCAGCTAGGCCGACGAGACTATCTGGTTCTATGTATCATGATCATCTACATCAGAGGTTGTCAAAAATTCATTTTTAGTGCACAATTGTGCTACAAAAACAATAAAAAAAACTCACACCGACGCTTGTTCTCTTTTATTTCAGTTTGATTTCAGTCGTTAATTGAGTGTTAACGAGTGCACATGTGCGGATGCTTACTGCTTTTTTTTCAGCTTTATTGTTTTTTCAGCTTTGATTTAATTTCAAAATAAACCAGCAAACAAAATAGTATAATGGAAGATAAAAATTTTTGTTTTGTCATTAAAAATGCTTTTGGTAACATGCAATGCATTTTATGTTACCAAACATTTAAAACAAAGAAAACAAGAAAAACTTAATTTTTAATACCTAAATGCACCTATTTTTTTAAGTTTTAACTGTAAATTAAACTCGCCCAATGGAATATGTGTGAAAAAAAATTATCTAATTCTGTAATAACTGAGGCATATTTTGTATTTAATTTTAATAACTTTTTTTAAGTTCATTTCCATTTTGCTTTAAAAAGTAAAATTCATCACATTTGCAATGCTTAGTTTTTTGTTTGCTGGGCAATTTTCTCTTATCCAATACAGACGCATTTCATTAAATGAGAGTTTTGACAACCTATGATCTACATTTATTTACAATTCTCTCACTTCAAGATGAGAAGTAGATTTTTATTAATAAAAGGCAGGGCTGGTGGGTATGGTCTAACAAATTCAAGTTTAAGTAAATTTTGGCTTTAAGAGCGTTGTGTGAAGCGCACATAATTATTTTGAATTATTTGATAGTTAAAGGCATACAAACTACATATAATGCTTCGTGTCTTGCTTTTATAAATATTGTATTAAGTGTATAGCTGTCCTTTTTGTATTTATTTATTTTCTTTCGTCTTCTTTCTGAAACATGCATATATGAAGTTGTCGATATGTCTCATAATTACTTTTTGTAATCAAGAACAATAATAAATATAAAAATATGCATATGAAACAACACCGAAAACTCATGCAGTAATTTATGAATAAGTACGTACATATGTATGTGTACACAGAACCTAAACAGATAGCAAGCAGGTAGACATTTTAATTGCTGGAAACCCTAAGCATCAAAATCCATCAAACATTTTTTACAAAAAGTTTATTATTTACGAGTTTACCTGCTACCGATCGATGTGCACTGAAAATTTTGTCACAACATGCGCTAATAATGTGACCTCTCAAAAAAATGCTCCAATTTTTAAATGTATGCCAATGCCGCACAATAAAAATCGTTTATGTATACTATCAGGTCATTTGCACCGATCATGGGATCCCAGCTTTACATAATATATAACAACTTGGTCAACGTTTATATATTTGTATTGCTTTTCCCAACTAAACTAAAAGTTTTTTGTTCTAATGCTCTTGTACTCAACATATGTGCTATTTATAGAACACGAAAGTCGAACATCTTGAACGTTTTGTATTAATTTTTTTACAATAACATACAAATATATACAAAATGCCCAAGACGTCTCGCCTTTCATGCTCTATAAAGAGTACGTTAGTTTTTATATTTGATAAGCCATTCAAATTCCAACTAAAACTAAAAAATAGTGCCAAATTTTGTAGACTTTAAAAACGACCAAACTAACCTGCTATTTTTATTTAAATTTATACGTATTTATTACATATGCTTGCTCACAGGATAAAAAAATCGTATATATAAAAGAACAATTTTTTTTTGTTAGTGACACCGCTTATAACTCAAGAACGGCTGGACCGATTTTAATGAAACTTGAAAAAAAGACATACCCGATATCTGGGAATGCGTTTTAGGCTTATTTATTTTTTGAAATTCCGACTGGGCGTGGCACCTCCCATACAAATTGAACAGTTTTTTTCACATACCTCAATACCTATTATAACTGAAGTCTCCAAATTTGGTATAGGTAATTTATTTACTGTTGTGCATAATTGAGTTGTTTATAGACGGAAACAAATAAATGGGCGTGGCACCTCCCATACAACAAAAATAGTTTTTTGTATATATCTCAATAACTGTAATAGTTGAAGTCTCCAAACTTCGTACGGATGTTTATAGTGCTAATATGCATATCTCAGCTTTGTATGGGCGGGAAGAAATAAATGGGCGTGGCACCTCCCATACAACGAAAATAGTTTTTTGTATATATCTCAATAACTGTAATAGTTGAAGTCTCCAAACTTCGTACGGATGTTTATAGTGCTAATATGCATAATAAGGCTTTGTATGGGCTGGAAGAAATAAATGGGCGTGGCACCTCCCATACAACGAAAATAGTTTTTTGTATATATCTCGATACCTGTAATAGCTTAAGTCTCCAAACTTCGTACGGATGTTTATAGTCCTAATATGCATAATTGAGCTCTGTATGGGCGGAAAGAAATAAATGGGCGTAGCACCTCCCATACAACGAAAATAGTTTTTTGTATATATCAAAATAACTGTAATAGCTGAAGTTTTCAAACTTCGTACGAATGTTTATAGTGCTTATATGCATAATTGTTCTCTGTATGGGCAGAAAAAAATAAATGGGTGGCGTATCTCCCATACAACGAAAATAGCTTTTTTATTATTTCTCAATAACTGTAACAGTTTAACTCTTAAAACTTTGTAAAGATGTTTATAATGGTAATATGCATAATTCAGCTGGCTAAAATCTCCAAATTTTGTGAAGGTTTTAACGATGTTGATGCTTACAATTAGGCTGAGTTTGGGCGTGAAGTTAATAATAGGCGTGGCACCTCCTTTACAAGAAAATATCTTTTACATTTATATGTCAATAAATGTAACAGCTAAAATCTCCAAATTTAATATGGGTATTTATTATGTTAATATGCATAACTAAGACGAGTATAGGCAGGAAGTGAATTATGGGTTTGGAACCTCTAATAGCATGGAAATATTTATATGTGTATCTCAATAACTGTAACAGCTAAGTTCTCCAAACTTTTTGGTGTGGCACCTCCCATACAATTGGAATTTTTTTTACATGTACTTCAATAATTCTTATACCTAGAGTCACAAAATTGTCTATGTATGTTTATGTTTGCTTATATACATAATTGACGTGAGTATAGGAAAAAAGGGAATAATGGGTATGGCACCTTCCATACAACAAAATTGCTTTCTTATATAAGCCTCAATAACTGTAAAAAAACTTCAAAAACGTGTTAATATTTTTCTTAAACCAGTTGAACGCAATTTGATTTATTAGTTTAAAAGTAACAGGAATAACCTAAAAATTGCCACTAAATGTTTATCCCTTTTTACCCCTTAGGATCAAAATTATCAAAATTTTATATTCATATTTTTCGAGACCTGTCGAACGCAATATCAAAATATAATTTGAGCCCCTTTTTATCTTTTTGGGTTCCGAAGGTACAAAAATGGATATAAGCCGTTTCAAAATATGGTTTTTTATCCTGTCTCGCCTCTGGTGGTCTTATATTTCAAAAAAAGTACTAAAAAGGCATTCATAACTTTGAAACCTGTCGAGCGTAAATTAAATTATAATTCTATCTTTTTTTAGTTCAGAAGCTACAAAATTAACCAATACATAGTTCAAGCCTTGCCCTAAGCATTTAGGCTATGCAATGATGAATCTGTCTGTCAAATAGCGAGTCATTAACGCAATTTTTTTCTTACATTGTTTTGTAAGCACAACAAACATTAAAAAAAAAAAATTATAAGTGGCGGATAGGGCTACAAAATAATGAAGCCATTATAAACTGAACTGTTTGTGAAGTTTTTGCTTGGTAATAGCTTCCCATCATGAAAGATGCGATAGGCTACAGCTTTTCTATTTACGCTTTATCAGTAATTTTCAGTATTTATCAAAGAAACAAACAAACAAGCTACTAAGGATAATATTTTGTGAATTGTGTGTGTTTAGGTAAAAATTCGTTGGCTGATTATATATATTGTTAGGCAATACGTGTTCGGAGATACTCGATGCTGGATGTATTCAATAGAGCAGCAAAAACGAGGCTTGCCGCATGCACACATTATTATTTGGTTAATCGAGAAGTTCAACCAGACCAGAAAGATGATATTAAAAGTGCCGAGATCCCTCATTCTGAAACAGATCAAGAACTACATGATGTTGTAATTACATATATGATTCATGAACCGTGTGGCACCATCAACCCCCGATCTCCGTGCATGGTCGACGGCAAGTGTTCCAAACATTATCCACGAAAATTGACGGCGGAAACTATCACTGGCAATGACGGTTATCCACTGTATCGGCGTTGATCGCCCAATGACAATGATCAAACTATTACAAAGAAAGTAAAAGGAAACGATTTTGTGATTGACAACAGTTGGTCTGTGCCATATTCGCCACTTCTTTCCAAATCACTTAAGACAGTTTGCAATGTTGAATATTCTAATTCAGTGAAGTCGATCAAGTACATCTGCAAATGTGTCACGAAAGGCAGAGATTTGGAAGTTTTTAGCATCCAAACCTCCAATGGCAACGATGAAATTACGCGTTATCAAGTTGGGCGGTTTGGCGTATAGTCTCATTCCCTATTCGCGAATGTCATCCCACTGTTGCAGATTTAGCAGTGCATCTGGAAAATGGCCAACGATTATATTTCACTGCGGCAAATATTGTTCAACGTGCTGAAATACCTCCAGCGACAACATTAAAAAGTTTCTTTGCTGTTTGTCAAAGCGATCCGTTTGCACAAACTTTACTTTACTCGGAAATGCCACGGTATTACACTTGGAATGCTTCTTCAAAAACTTTTAACGTCGAAAGAAAGGCACTATGGTTCCTGGGCATCCGGATGTGCATTCAAGTGATGCTCTTGGTCGTATTTATTCAGTTCATCCGAAGAATGATGAATGGTTTTATTTGCGGTTGTTGCTGGTGAATGTTCGTGGTCCAACATCATTTGCAGCATTACGTACTGTTAATGGTATAGTCTGTCCAACATTTCGAGCTGCCTGTAAATAACTCAATTTGCTTAAAAACGATACTTATTGGGATACGACAGTCGCTGAGGCATATACGAACATTAATGACATGCTTCCCGTCAAGTCCAAGTCACCTGTGGAACGAATACAAGGACAATGTGTCATTTTACATCAATATCGTGTCAGCTCGAGAAATGCAATTCTTGAAGTCAATGCGAAGATGCATAACCTTATTTACCTTATTTTAAGAACCTAAATTTTGGTCTGGTACTGACTGGACTAATATCAATTACATAATTTTAAGATTAGAATACATGTTGTTAGTTCGCATTAGCGAAGATTCAATAATAATAATATGGAGAAAAAAAAAGATGCATAACCGGGCATTGCTCTTAATTGAAGACATGTGTAACCTAATTGTCGGCAGTTTATTAGTCAGGTTAGGACTGCCAGCACTAGAACATGAAATGAATGAGCTTCTTAATCGAGAATTGAAGCGTGGACGTGAATACGATCGACATGAGTTGAACCAGTTAGTTCAAACTAATGTTTCTCTCTTAAACCTCCAACAGAAGGAAGTCTATGATATAATATTGAAGGCAATTGATGGCCCCGGTGGAACTGAGAAAACATTCGTCATGTCATTGATTTTAGCCACTGTTCGTGCGAGATCCAACATTGCTGCAGCGGTAGCTTCATCTGGAATAGCGGCCACATTGTTAGGAGGATGCCGCACAGCTCACTAAGCGTTAAAATTGCCATTAAACCTTCAAAATAAAGAGCAACCGACACGTAACATTGCGAAAAACTCCGCCATGTCCAAAGTTTTAGTAGGGTGTAAAATCATTATCTGGGACAAATGCACAATGGCCCAAAAAACGTGCAATAGAAGCTCTTAAAAGAACACTAAAAGATCTGCGCAGTGACTCAAGATGTTTTGGAGGTGCAATAATTTTACTGTGTGGTGATTTCCGCCAAACACTGCCAGTCATTCACATTGCTAAACGATTTATCAGCTCAAGATTTCTCCAACTAATTGTTGACTATCGGTAATGGCCGTATTCCCGTTGACGAATCAAACGGACTGATTTCGTTTCCTCAAAATTTTTGTAATTTTGTATCGTCAAAAGAAGAGCTTATCAAGAAAGCATTCACCAACATAATTGCTAACGCGAAGAATTATGACTGGTTGAGTGAACGGGCAATTTTATCAACTAAAAATATAGATGTGGATGATTTAAACTATATATGTAGTTCAAAATCAAATCAAACTATGCATTCTTTTAAATCTATTGATTGTGTAACAAACGAAGATGAAGCCACCAACTATTCAACTGAAGTTTTAAGCTCCTTGGATGTACCTGGCTTACCACCGCACAGCTTACAGCTGAAGGTAGGCTCGGTAGTTATCGTGCTTCGAAATTTACACCAACCAAAACTTTGCAACACACATACTTAGAGGAAAATTCAAAGGTGGAGAAGTTCTCATTCCGAGAATTCCGATGATACCAACCGATATGCTTTTTGAGTTTAAGCGAACTCTATTTGCTATTCGTTTTGAATTCACAATGACGATTAAAAAATCACAAGGACAATCCTTGAGTATTTGTGGTCTTAATTTAGAGAATTCATGTTTTTCTCATGGCCAATTATACGTTTCATGTTCACGTGTGGGCAAACCATCTACTTTATTTATACTTGCGCCTAATAACAAAACGAAAAATGTCATATATCACAAGGTACTGCACTAAAGGGAACTAACCTCAAGCACGAAAATATTTATTTTTGTAATCTTTTTAAATTTTTGTTTTCCTTATAAATATATTCCAATAAACTATTTGAATAAATAAGCTTTGTACTCTTTTTAAAAAATCCATATATTCAATGATTGTAAGGTGGTACGAAGTTCACCGGGTCAGCTAGTATTATAATAAAAACGAAAAAGAAAATATTTCCATTCCTGATCAGTGTTAGTTTTTCAACAAAACGTGAAAGAGCAGAGTAAATCACTTTACATGTTTTTGATATTTCTCTGTATACCATTACATTACATTATACTTAATGTTTTTTTAAAACTAGCTACTGTATACAGTAGCTACTTTTTAATACTTATAGATATTGCGTGTTAGCACATGAATGTTAGAGTTGTGCTTAATAGTTCAATTGACTGACCGGTCTTTTTGTTTCAATTTAGTTTAGTGAACTAGGTCGGTCTTTTAGTTCAATAGCTCTTTTATTTCAACCGGTATTTTTTCTGTTTATTTGTACATTTTGAATATTATTTTACGAAATGAAAAATTTAAACATAAACATACCTACCTTCTTTAAGGTGTTTTTAGTAAAAAAAAAATATTTTAATTGCGGTTGGGTCGATATTGCAAAAAGTATACAGTAACAAGAAAATAGGACATAAAATTTGCATATTTTTTAAAATAATCTTAAGAACCTATTTGTTATATACATACATATATCAAAATTAAATTAAGCAAATTAAATTTCAACATTTTAACATCAATTTACACAAAAGTATTTAAAAAAAATCTTTATTCACATATTGTTGTGTAGGAAAACTATGCTACCCACTTTATTTGGCCTTAAAAGAGTGCGCCTTTCTGACACAATTTGTCCAGTAGCTCAAAAAATCCGTTCGCATGGCATGGATGTGGCCACTATGCATAAACGTTTTAAAGCTTACGCGTAAGAAAAACAAAAGAAGCAAAGATATCAAGTGAAACAAAAGAAGCAAACGAATCAAGTGAAAAAAAGGTTCATGTGAAACAAAAGAGGCAAATGAAACAAAAGAGCGATTAAAATTGAACTGTTTCAACCGCTCAGTGAAAAGAATCGTTCAATTGAACTAGTTCGTTCATGACCGACACAACTCTAATGTATATTCGATTGTAAGGTATGTGTTTAAAGTAGGTTAAAAAAAGTATTGAGTATACATGTAACCGTACCAGCTTATGCATGTATAAGTGGATATTGTGTGCGGTGCATGTATAGTTATACTTAATAACCGAAAAAAATAAGTAAATATTCGAGTTATCTTATTTTAGAGTACTCAATGTCATTCTCTAATCCACACTTTTGTTTTATAAGAAGCAGGGTCGAGTCTAGCAAAGCGGGCCGGATGATGCTTGTATAAAAAGAAATTAAGCTGTAGGGTATAGTATGTGTGGGCATTAGACATCTGCATAAATATATTTTTTTGATTGCCTATACACAACAAAAACAATATTCGTCCAAACATTTTTCATTCTATGGGAGATAAATAAAGTTAAATCAGTAACAACACAAGAAATAATGTATTGTGTGTTACACTCAGTGATACAAGAACAACACATTCATTTTACAGTTTTCGTTTTGAATGTGTATAAAACTCACTTGAAAATACAAAGACATAGCAAAGTCTCATTACAGTTAGACCTTTTATAAAAACATTCAGGTGTTTTTCGAGTTAATGAATGTTTTAACAAAAACAATAACGACAAATTTGCAAACACAAATGAATGCGCTCAATAATAATTTTTTACACCAATCATACAGCAATATTCACACATTCTATTCAGTATATATTTATATGAATGTACGAATGTATTTAAACGGCTTTTGAGTGTAGTCATGCAGACGTCTAATTTGGTGTAAGAACCAAAAAAAAAATGCATATAGACCCAATTAACCTAAAACAAACCTTATAAATAAATTAAGAAAATTGGGATCAAATCATTAATAATATTTAAAAATTATTAAAAATACTTTTGTTAAAAAAGAAAATAAATAAACATATATGTATGTATGTATATTTTGAATTGATATGCGTAATATTTTAAGTGTTAGCTCACCTGGTAATTCATGCCAATGTTTATATATTAGTTTGGGATACCCTTTGGCCACGGAACCATCAATGATCTCATAATATCTCCTGCCCTTAAAAACATATGTCTTATTTTTGTCAGTAGTAAAGATGGTATCAATTTTTGGATCAGAGCACAACCATTTATTTTCAGTACGAGGGCCATATAATTTTTGTATGTCATTAATATCATTTTTATAAAGTCCGAACTTAGGAAAGTATTCAACACGATGCAAAACCGACTGCATACTCCAAGAATCGGGCAGACGCAAGGCACGACCAAATATATATAGAGCTTCCCCAATAAGACTGTATTCAAAAAAAGGAAATGGATAATTTCCAATAATCCAATTTAAATCGTCATCAAACGAGACAACATTAAATTTACGAATATAAACAGATGCCTCACGAGAGGGGTGTGCGGGTTTTATCGCAAAACTAAAATAAAAATTCAAATAGTATTTTTACAAAACAAAGACCCAGTTAAAGTGCATAAAGTGTTACTCAAAGGTCTTAAACTTAAACTTGAACAGACTTACTTAATTTTAATATCTGCTTCATTCTCAATTTCTGTTTGTGTTATATTCAATTGTGTATGTATAGCCCACGCATCAAAGGCTCTTTGAAATACTTTATCAACTTTAGTTTGGCTTAAATGTTCAGGATAACGTAAGACAAAATATTTTAAATCCATTTTATCCCATGCATCAAACTCGTTGGTTTTATTGTTAAGTTTATTGGTTGCATTTGAAATTAACTAAAAAATAATAAATATTAAAAAAATATATTTCTAGCACAATGTGTATAAACTAATAGTTATTAATATTTTTAATTATATTCGACGTTCTACATACATACTTGAGATAAAAAGAACAATATTTGCTAAGAGATGCTACTTTGAACTAAGTTAGCAGTTTAAAAGTGAAGCCACCTCCCGACAAACAAAAATTCCTCTCTCTTTAAGACACTCGAAAACCCGGACTACCTCAATTTATTTCTCTGAAATTTCTACATAAAAACGTTTACAACTGCCTCGAAATTGCCCATACACAGGTGGAACTGACTAGCAATAATTTTTTCCACACAAACTCCTAACAGGATTGGCATACAAAGTTTAATTTTTTTTGAATCGCTCCCACAAAGGTCAAGTATAAGACTGACTTCAATCAATTTTCCTCTCCCAAACATTTTTGTGAAACATACTTATCCCCGCTCCCAGAATCTAACAGGATTGCCACACAAGCTTTAAAAAAATTTGGGTAAAAACCCCTACAACTTCTCTGGGGTCACCCTTGGAGGAAGAAAGTAGTTTACAGACCCCCCATTAGTTTTCCCTCCAAAAAGTACTTCCGAGAACATACCTAACCCCTATTTCCATCACCAATGGAGATGCCATACAAAATATACAAAAATGACGTAAAATCGTCCATAACTTCTCCAGAGCCGACATTAGAAAAATTGAGCGTACGACCAGTCCCTATTAGTTTGCCCTTCCAAACATATTCCTAAAACATGCTTGCCAACGCCTGAAGGGCCCAAAATGGGCTCCCATACAGAGGTTAGGAAATCGAAATACCCACTCCCCCCCTACAGCTTTCAGGGTGCCCGTGTATAGCTTAAATTTAGGACTGTTCCCAACTCATTTTTCCTTGCAAAAATTTTCCTAAAACATACTTACCTCCTGTCTCAACCTCCTAAGAGGGCTGCCATACAAAATTTAAGAAAAATTTTGATAAAAACCCCTAAAACTTCCCTGGGATCACCCTTGGTTTTTTCTCCCAAACAAACTGCTAGAACATACCAACTCCCTATCTCCATCACCTAAGTCGGTTGCCATTACTTCCCCAGATTCGGCCTTAGAAAAATTAAGCGTACGACCAGTTCCAAATAGTTTGCC
Organism: Melanophora roralis; assembly: GCA_963583895.1. Lineage (NCBI taxonomy): Eukaryota > Metazoa > Arthropoda > Insecta > Diptera > Rhinophoridae > Melanophora > Melanophora roralis. The sequence continues at coordinate 17,954,083 of OY757191.1, read as the reverse complement.
CTTCTAAACACGTTCCTAAAACATACTTGCCATCGCCTAAAGGCGCTTAAATGGGCTTCCTTACAAAGATTAGGAAATTGTAAAAAATCCCCCCCCCCCCCTACAGGAATAGGTCAAATGCAGGACTGATCCCAAATCATTTTATCTTGCAAACATTTTTCTAGAACATACTTACACCCTATTTAAACCTCTTAAGAGGGTTGCCATACCAAACTTGAAAAAATTTGGATAAAAACTCCTACAGGTTGTGAAGGGCACATAAAATTCGGCACAGCCGAATAAAGAGCTCTTATTTGCTTTTACTTGACCTCTGTGTAGATTAAAATTATTCGATTCTGCTCAAAGTTTATACATATCGTCAGCCAAAATACAAAACCAAACAACAAAATAATTAGAAATCGATATTTAAACATAGTTGTGTATGTTCCCAGCAAAAACTCACATTGCTTTGTAATGAGGTAAAATCCAAAAAAACTCTTACTTATTAGCATTTAACCCATTATTTTAACATGGCGATGGCATTGGAGGAAAGTACTTACCAAAGAGGGAGTTTAATAATTACTTATTATGCTCGCTCACAAGGAGGGACTTACATGACCTATTACTTTATTGGCACTAAAATAACCTTTTACTGGGGCCCCTAGTAATTCATTGTTGCATTTTAAGTTTTTTTCTTTGATGTTTCGGTTAAAACTGGTTTAAAATATTAAACCCAAATAAAATATAAAATTCCTAAATTAAAAACACTATATGCCTGAATTTTAGATAAGAAATAACTCATTATCTAACAGCTGCTAAGTAACAGACGATTTGTAAAAGTAGTTGAAAAGTAAGAAATTTTTAATGCCTAATTACTTGCGAGTTTTTGCTGGGATTTTATTAAAAGGCACATGACAGAAAATAAATTTAATTAATGTTACATACAAAACTTGAAGGGAATGCCGGGAGAAAGAAACAATTTTGAAGCACTACCCTCAGTTAATTAGAAAATAATTTTTTGCTTCTTTTTTAAAGTTTTGAAAAATTTAGTTACGTGGTTTTGCATTTAAGCTAACGATATAAATAAATTGTGAAATAAATTGTGAAAAAATAGAAAATAAATGTATGTATGTATTTATGGACTTTCAAAAACAATTTGAAATAAAACTTTGCCTTGTACGTACCGCAGGTTGAGTTGTTAATGCCGATTCCGATGGATTTGTAGCTTTAACTCCAGTTAGTGCTGTTAAGCACAGGGAAATGCAAATCTGGCTAATAACCATTTGCTCAATTTTAAGCAAGTGTTGCCTGTTGATAAACTTATAAAAAAATATTTAAAGTAATTCGTATAAATCAAAAAAAGTCTATTTTTGTAGGAGAGCAATTTGTAGGAGAGAAATAAAATTTAAAAGCTTTTTTTAACGACAATAAAACTTAAGGGGTTCTGGCAAACACGACAGCAAAATTTTAAATCATTTGATAATTGAAAAAAATTAAATATACAGAAACTATTTTGCTATAACGTCCTGAAAAAGTATACAGAATAATTGAATATTTTTCAATAATAATTTTGAATTTCGGAATAACAAAGGAGAATATAAAATAAAAACAAAATGTACACCATCAAACAGATTTTTAACTTAAATTAGCTCGTTATTATTTTATATGTTTAAACTCTTTAACATTTAACATTAAAACATTAATTATTTAATTGCTTTAAAGTTAAGTCTTAACAAATATTGAAGGACATCGGCTTGTTATGGCCTAAAATATTAGATGTCACACTTTTAAAAATTTGCAAAAAAAATTATTTTCTTAAGCTGGTTTCAACAAAAAATAATAATTTTAAAACCACTAGCATAACGCTCAGTTACTAAAATACTGTCATAATTAAAACTTATTATCACAATAACTATTTTTAAAATTATTTTGTCCCAATTAACGTTTAATTTAAGGAAGAACTTTTCCATTTAAAAAATTTTTAATTTATTCCATTAATCTTATTAATACTTTTTTTTGTGTTAAATTTTTTTTTAACCACGTAGTAAAATAATTAAAGCCACTTTACTCAAATCCTTAAGCGTTTTTTTTTGGTTTGACTTATGACATTTTTTTAGTAACCAAGCAATATGTCTATTACTTATGTCCTTAGAATAAATTATTTCACTTAATACTTTTAAATGCTTTACACGAAGTAACTGAACGATTTTTGGAGAAAACTAAAGACTGAATAACAAATTTTAAGTGCTGCGCTGTAATTTATAAACTCGATGTAACCAGGGCTGGGAATATGATAGAAAAACATTTGCGTTTTTTGTCGCGGTTTGTTTAAAAATGCTGAGTATAAATAAATCTCGTTAAAATGATTTTTTTTAAGTGAAGTTTTAGGTATTTTTTTTTGTAACGACCCTGGGTCCTATATTCTTCATACTCCTAAATACTATATTTAACTGCATAAACTTGGAAAAAAAATTATTGTAACCAAATATGTTTGTCAAGCAAAAGTTCTTTTTCCAAAAGTGGCTCTTCTAAGTTTCTTAAAGATTAATGAAATTTTGATATCTTTTTTAGCCATAAATTACCAAAAAAATAGTTTTAAAATCGGGGAAAATAATTGTGCAACATTTCTGGTTTCCAGAAATAATGTTAACCCTCTGTACAATTTTTAAAACTGTTTAAGCTTGGTATAAAGTTAATTGTAGGCTATAACGTGCAACTTGATTTTTAAAGTAAAAATTTTCCCAATTTTGTTTGAAAACGGATCAGTGTACAACGCCCATTAAAGTTCAAGGGCGGTTTTTAACTCAAATTTCTTAATTACTTCATTAGCTAATATTTTTTAAACATATTTTGTTTTTTTTAAGTAAATATTGTTATTTTTATTAATTAGTTAAAGGAATTTGTTTTTTTCAGCAATAACCCTGATCATTAATAAAAACATTTTTTAATTATTATTTATCTTATTAACAATAACATATAATTTTTTATTTATTCTAATACATAATTGTTTTTTTTATTATTTTAGCAGTTAAAATAATTTTACAGTATTTATTTATTAAAATGACGGGGAAAATAAAAAAGGTCTCTAGACAAGTTTTTAACCCATAATAGGGGCATTTGGCGTTTGCGCTAATGTCTAAAATATATCGACAAGAGTATCCATTAAATCGAGTTTAAATTTGTTCAAGCAAATAATTATTTGCTTTTTGAATTTTGATTTGGGCTTTTTTAACAACTCGAATACCTATATTCGGGCTTGATCTACTAAGCATAACTTGCAACTTGTATTTCATTTATTTCTTCCAATATTGTTTGAGAGCGAATGATTGTACCCCGCCCACAATTATTACCCACATTGGCTTTTTAAAATAATTCTATTTAACTTACTTACTTACTTAATTAATCATTTATTAATTAAAAACTAAATGCCAATTATTTATTTCCTTAAGTAAATATTTTTTCCATTTTATTAATTAGTTTTAAAGGTTTGTTTTTAACAAAAGCTTTGATCACAAAAAAAAAACTTTTGAAATAATTATTTATTTGCTTAATTCACAATTATTTTATACATATTTTATATAATTATTCTAATATTATTTTTCCTCATTAATAAAATAAATAATATTTTTTTTTCCAATTTCAAATTATAACTATTTGTTAGAATTTTCAAGAATATCCCAGACATCTGATCCAGGCCAGTTTTTTCGTACTGCAAATATTACAATAAAAATGCTTTTTATATGTATGCTTTGTATGTACATATATACGTTTAAACACATAGGCATTCATACATGCATACATACCCTGCAGGAAATGTCAATAGTGAATCACTAGAAATTCACTATTGACATTGTCACCAGTACTACTGACAAGCTATACCCCAGGCAATGCGTTTTGCTATAGACATTTAACATTGGAGTGTCATTGAAAATCCACTACTGACATTGGTACTATTGACAAGGTACTTCCGTTGGAGTCATATGTAGCCATTGGAACCAGTGATTTACTAGTACCTTTTAGCAATTTTAGTCTACAGTACTACTAATTAGCTATACCACTGGCAATATGTTCTTGCAATAGACATTCAACATGCGTCTGCCATTAAAAATAAGTATGAATTGTGTATATAAATCACTTTTATAGCACAACTGAAAAAATAAACAATTAAAAAAGATCATTATGTCGCTGATACATTTTTGCGTTAAACGGCGAAATGAAGCGTTAATTTGCAGTTGGCAGTTTTCTTTTCTTTTTATCAAAGATTAATACAAAACTGTAGACGTATTGTTGACAATGACGCCAAAAAGGCACCATAACAGTCGACGAAAGTGTTGACATGGGGACACTTGTCCCCAGGCTTCCTTCAGGGTACATACATATGTACATACATACATACATACATACATACATACATACATCAGACATACATGCATCAGACATATATACATACATACATACATATGTACATCAGACATACATACATACATACATCAGACATACATACATACATCAGACATACATACATACAAACATACATACATACATCAGACATACATACATACATACATACATACATACATACATACATACATACATACATACATACATACATACATACATCAGACATACATACATACATACATACATACATACATACATACATACATACATACATACATACATACATACATACATACATACATACATACATACATACATACATACATACATACATACATACATACATACATACATACATACATACATACATACATACATACATACATACATACATACATACATACATACATACATACATACATACATACATACATACATACATGCATACATACATACATTTAAAGAACAATACATACCTACTACGTCCAAGCATACAAGAAACTTTTTGCATATTTTTTTAAGCCCATTCATATATATGTTGAAACAGCGTTGCCATTTGATTACATTTGTTCCATTTTTTGTATGCATTTTGTGATTTTGCTCTAAAAAAACTAAGGCAATTGCAGTGTTTTGCCTATATCTAGGTCTGTGGTTAACCAATCTTGCTCAATTAAAATAGCGGTCATCTTAGGGATATTTGTGATTGTCTGATACCTATACCTGGTCCGTTGTACTTAAAATGAGTCCGCAAACTTGATTTCAACAGACAAACAGACGGACATGGCTAAATCGGCTTCCCTATCTATAAGGATACAGAGTATTTATACTTTATCGAGTCTCAAATGCAAGAAATTACAAACTGAATGACAAACTAATATATACTCTTATCACTATGTGAAGGGTATAAAAAGTTACAAGAAGGTTACAAACATTTGGTTACAAATTTATTATTACCAAATTGTCATAATCAGATTAAGTGTTTTATAAAAACGAACAAGAAATTTTTTTACAAAAATTGTTTGATTTTTTCTTCATTAAAATGTTTATTTTTTATGCGTTTACATATATTTTTTAAGTTAAATATCTAATATAGGGTAAAAGCTTGACATAATAGACTTTAGAAAATTTTAGTTTCTATAATCTTAAAACTAGAGCAGGCTATTAACAAAACAAAAGTTTGTTAACAAAACAAAAGTTTGGATATGGAAAACGTTCACTTAAGACAAGACCTTGACCCGTAAAAACTAAGATCCAATTATCATTCACATGTCCAAAATTATTTAGGGGTTGTTGTCAGATTCGCAACCGAACCAACGTTTGGTCGTTTTGCCTTTGACTAAAAAACCAGATGAATTTTCCTGATAAAAAAGAAGCATAAATTTTAATAATAATAATTATTATTATTATTATTATTATTATTATTATTATTATTATTATTATTATTATTATTATTTAAAATAAATCAAATAGAAGAAGTAACATGTGATAAATAAATATAAGATAAAAATAAAAGAAAAATCCCAAGTATATTCTGTATATTTCGATCAAAAAAGTTAAATATTGAAATCACTATGGCAAATTACAGAACATGACGCGTAAACGTTATCTGACTCGACGCTCGCAAAACGTTTAGATTTTTTCTACTTTTGCATGCGTCGTAAGCGTCAAACTAACAGAATAACTGGATATGGTGTCAAATGATGCAGTTTTTTTGCCTTTTAGCATAGAATCTAAATTTACCTAAATTTACTAAATTTATCAATACCTTTAAGTGTATTACATACATATCTGCGTCAAAGCGTTGCATGGCAGTTGAAATGCAACAACATTGACAAAGTAAAAAACTCAACAACGCATTGCAGTGTCGACGAGTGTCAAAGCTTTAGCTGAAAGTTCATTGCACGCGTCAAAGTCTTAATGCGTCGTGGCTTTTTAAACTTCTTGCACGTTGTTGCGTTTTAAGTTACATGCAACGCTTTGACGCATAGAATTTTTCTTTTTAAAAAATTTTTTCAATACAATAACAAAACAAAAAAAATTGCGTTCCAATAGAGTATATCGATAGATTTTAAAATAATAAAAAACTTTTCAACCCCATTAGTCAAAATCAGCTGGTCTGTTGGTTTGACGCTTTATGACGCATGCAAAAGTAGAAAGTAGCTCAACTTTTTTGACAACCGCATATAAAGCGAGAACGCATGAAAAGCGTGTTATGGACTTTCAGCTTTATTGTTTTGCTAAGATTTAACATAGAAGCATCATAAGGCTGTTTATCGCTGATCTCTCGCTTATAAAATAGGCGACGTTCGTCAGTAGGCGCCATTGCAACTGCAGTTACATTTAAAGTAGTGTTGTAATATATACTTTATTTTACTTTAATTGACGATTTCTTTTTTTATTGTGGATGAAAATAAGTATGTATATCCTATTTAACTCAAAGCTTATTGAAAACGAAAAATACTGTAATTTACTCCAATATCATATTTAGTTTTGGATTCCGTGTGCATATTTTAATTGTTAAATAACTCCTCGCTAAAATTGTAAATAAGCTTATGCGTCGTTTGCAATCTAAGTACAGTGGAATCCTGGTTTAACTAATGATAAAATATCAAGCAATATCGTTAAACTATTCGTTAAACCGAACTTCTTAAATGTAGTTCATTTTATTTTGACAACACCAAACAATCCAGGTGCTAGGAGGCCCTTTAATAGCATCAAATGTTTAGCAAAATAAAAAAAATAGAATAAAACCTATAGTATTGGAACGATTTTTAGTTTTTCTCTTTATTAAAACATTCGTTAAATTGAGAGAAATTGGAAGATCGTTTGTTTTATAGGACTGTTAAAATTGAAAAATTGAAATTTGCTCATTCGTTATAACGGATTTCTCTTTAATCCAGTATTCGTTATACCGGGCTTTCACTGTACACGATTTGTCGCCTAAAACGTCAGTATACATCATCTATGATTATCTAAGTACTTCACTATTTGCCGCTGGAAAACTGCGTATTCAAATGAGATAAATTTATACTTTTGCTGTCATTTTCCATAAGCACGCAGTTTACTAAGAACTTTATCGCCAAGAATAAAAACCGCTATTTTTTTTTAGGTGAAAGTATAAAATACTTGTTAAACTAATATTATTTTAGGTTTTATATACATAACATAAACAAACATATATTTTTTTAAGCTTTAAATTTACCTGAATAACGTAGTAATATCCATCCTTAAAGGCATAAACAACTCCATCGGTATCCTTGTTGGCAGCTTCTAAATTGCCTGGCAAGCTTGTAAAGTTTGATATGCGTTGGCACGGCCTTACTGTTTGTTTCGTTTTTAAGTTAAAAAAACAAACCAAATCGGCCTTAAAAAATAAAATTTCATTATCAGTGCACGAAGGTGTGGCAGCATCTAAATCAGCAGGAATACCGGGAAAATCTTCCAACATATATTTCGGATAGCCTTCTTGAAGTATGTTGTCTCTATAACGCCAACATTTGCTATATTTGAAAAAGTACGTGTCACCATCGTTGCTTCCAAAAGCAGCATCAATATCACCTAGAAGATAAAAAAAATTATCAATTAATAAAAATCATTTTTGTGTGATAAAGTTGTAAATAAATTAGTGATGCATTTATAGAATGAGACTACGATAACATAGAATTGTATGCGCATTTAGTTTACATACACGCATATATGGTCTAGTCACGTTATTTGCAGGGTGATCGAAACAAACTTATGGGCAGTGTTGTATTTTATTATACAAGGTGGGCTTAAAGAAATCAGCCTATTGGAAAATGCTTTTATTTTTTCAAATGGCGGCCAATGTCAAATTTGTTTTGACATTTGTAAACAAGACAGATGTGGAATACAAGTGAACGAGCCATTAAGAGATACACTCCCGAAAAACGTAATTATTGTTTATATTTTTTGCGTAATAACTCGTCGCTGATTCCCTGGTCGTCGGGCACCGACTACATAAGCACTGGCGCGCTGTTAGGCCACCAACCTTAAAAAGTATGGGACCACATGAGACGCTACCAAGAGTGACCGGCCCCGGAGCGTCCGTTCTGCCGGGAACATCGCCGCTTTTGGCGAGGATGTCGAGCTGTCACCAGAAACATCGACCAGACGCCATGCCCCGCAATTAGCCATCAGCTGGTATCCCTGCGCATGTTCCCGTACAAAGTCTAATACGTGCATCAGCTGCTGCCTTTGTAACGCGTGTCACCTTCGCATAAGCCATCCTCAATCTCGAAGCCGAAGTGAACGATTTTTCGACCAAAATCATAATGAGTGATGAGGTTCATTTCTACCTTTAGCGGGAACGTGAACAAGCAAAACCATCGCTTCTGAGGCACCGAAAATCCATGAGTGATTCAAGGGGAGCCATTACACCCGCTCAAAGTGACTGCATGATGCGTTGTTCACACTGGAGGAGTTATCGGGCCGTTTGTTTCGACAACAGTGGACGGTGCGCGCTATAGGGCCATGTTAGCCTAGTTGTTTGCCGCAATTGAATGAAATACGACTGGAGAACATGTTATTGCAAGAGGACGGAGCAACGGCCCACAACCGATATTCTCAAGGCGGCATTCCCGGATAGCCTAATCTATCGTTTTGTCGATTTACTTTGGCTTGCAAGATCGCCCGATTAAGCCATTCCAGACTTGCTTTTAAGTCCCGTGTTTACGTGAACAAGCCCGAGTGCGAGAATCTGTCGTCCGAAGTTCTGGCCAAAGTGATAAAAAATTCCATAAAACGAACCCGTACAGCAATCAATTTTGACGGCGCTTATTTAGCTGCTGTCATCTTCCTGGCTTGATCAATAAAATTCTAAAGGCTCAAATAAGCATAATCAAAAAACAGAATCGAAATTTTTTAATTTAAAAAAAAAATGAAAGCCAGACAACATCGGATGATTTCTTTTGGCCCACCTTGTAACTCGCAATTACAGCATAGCCGCAGTCATAGAAACCAACTGAATTTTGATTTTTATGGCAGTGGTCCTAATGTTAGTCATGTATAATTAAACATAAAGATGGATTATATATAAAGGGAGATATATTTTAGCAACTATAGCCACTGTCATGTTGGTATCTTATTTGGGGAATATTTTTTTTTTTGATAGAAGCAAGAGTAGATGAAGCCCATTAACAAATGCTTGTATATTAAGACATTCTTTATAGGCTCTGTTTCGAAAAATGAAATAGATATCTACTTTAGAGTCTGCATTAAAAAAGTTTCATTGGAACAATTGTACTTAATTATGTAAGAGTAGGAGCCACCATAAAAAAGGAAAATTTTTTTGAAAGTTTTAATGCGCTTTATCTTGGAAACTTGTAATAGCTGCCTACTTTAAATTTGTTACATTGTAACTGCGATATAATATTTATAATAAACACTCACCTGGTAATTCTTTCCAATGTTCGTATATGAGTTTGGGGTATCCTTCCGCAACGGAACCACCAATAAGCTCATAATATCTTCTACCTCTAAAAGCATATATTTTATTCTTATTAGAGCTAAAGAGGGCATCAATTCTTGGATCTGTGCACAACCATTTGTTTCCAACTCGAGGGCCATATAATTTTTGTATATTTGCAATATCATAATCATAAAGTTTAGATCCAAAAAAACTTGAAAACATAGCCGAGTAAAACACGCCTGTATGCTCTAAGCCCAGAACATGGCCAACTTCATGAAGAGCTAAGTCATAAAACCGTTGTTCGATAATTGGAAATGCATATTTTTTAACTGTCAGATGCACATCATCAAAAAATTGAATATCTTTATTGTTATAAGTTATTGCCATAATAGTACCTATATGCTCTTCCTTAAGATTATAACGTTTTTCAAAACTAAAATAAGAATAAGCGAACGAAAGCGTTTGCGAAATAAAACAAGAATTAAAGATAGGATGCTTTCCTAAACGTAGGTTGCTTTACATTATTAAAATGCCATATGCTCATTGCATTTCTGAAATCATTTGTTTTACAAATGATGCGCAAATAAACGCAACTGTTGCATCATTTTTATTGGTAATACTTTTTACTACAAAGATGCTTTTATGCAATTCTATAAGCAATGTCGTCGAATTTTTTTTTTATCAAAAACATCATTTTAGTAAAAAACAAAAAAGAGCGCTATATTCGGTTGTGCCGAATCTTATATACTTTTTAAATTAGCCATTCGAACCACAAATTTTTTTTTTCATTTTTTTATGAAATATTTTTAACTTTTAAATAGTGGTCGGTGTCATATTTCAACCCTTTTAGGGTAACTACAGGGAAGTTGTAGCGGGTTTTACCCTAGTTTTTTTTTTAAATTTTGTATGGCAACCTCCTTAGGAGGAAAGTAGAGATAGGGAGTAAGTATGTTTTAAGGAAAACGCTTGGTAGGGGAAACTAATGGCAGTCAGTCGTACACTTTATTTCTCTAAGGGCGACTCTGGGGAAGCTATTTTGTATGGCATCCCCTTTAGGTGAGGGAGATAGGAGGTAAGTATGTTCTAGGAATATGTTTGGGAGGGAAAACTTATTGGGGTCTGTGATACATTTTGGCCCTCTAAGGGTAAATCCGGGAAAGTTTTAGGGGTATTTACCCTAATTTTTTTATATTTTGTATGGTTACCCTGTTAGAGGCTAAAATAAAAATGTTTGGGAGAAACAACTTATTAGGGTCGGTCTTACATTTTACCTTTGTAGGAGCATCCGTTAACTGACCGAGATATAAGCCAGCAACAACTGACTACCTTTCTTTATTTCTCTAAAATTTGTACATAAAAATATCTACAACTGTCCCAGAGTTGCCCCTACACGGGTGCAATGTTAGAGCGACTCCCATTAATTTTTTCTCACGAACAAAAAAACATACTTACACCCTATATCCGCCCACTAACAGGGTTGCTATTAAAAAGTTATTTTTTTTTAAATCGCTCGCACAGCTTTAAGGGTGCTCCCACAAAGGTCGAGTGTTAGCCTCAACACAATTAATTTTTCCTTACAAACATACTTACCCCCTATCTTCAGCCCCTAACCGTGTTGCTATACAAAATTTGAAATAAATAGCGTACAAATCCCTACAATTTCCCCGGAGGACTAAACTGCATCACAGACCCCCATTAGTTTTCCCTCTAAAACATATTTCTAAAACATACGTAGATCCTATCTCCATAACCTTGGGGAGTTGCCATACAAAATTTACAAAAATAATGTAAAAAGAGCCCATAATTTACCCAGAGTCGACCCTAAGGAAATGAAGTGTACGACCGAACTCCATTAGTTTTCCCTCCAAAACATATTTCTAGAACTTACTTATCCCCTATCTCCACCCCTTAACCCCTACAACTTTCCTGAAACCCTAAAAGTTAAAAATATTTCATAAAAAAATGGATAAAAAAATTAAAAGTTCGTGGTTTCAAAAGGCCAAGGCTTAGTCAAATATAGTGCTCTTACTTGTTTTTTTTTATTTTTTTTATAAAATGAATTTAAATAAAATAAATTGCTTATAAATAATAAAGTCAGGTTTCAAACAAGTTTTGTTACATGAAATTACTTAAATTATTAGGAGGCTTATGGGATTTTGAATTTCAAGTAAGGATAGTACTAATGTCTTTTTTTTTTGGTTTTTTAAAAAGTCTTCATTTGTTGCGCATTGTTATGAATATGGGCATTAGTAATTTGTCGAAACGGGTTAATAAAGAAAAAAATTCAAGTTTTGAGCTTCAAAGCAAGCTGCGTTCGGGAAGACAGCCAGTATAACCAAAAAGGGTAACTATTTACCTTTCTACTTAAAGAAACTTACCTAATGGTCATATTTGCTTCATCTCTTTTTAATGTTTGTGTTATATTTAAGCTGGTATGAATAGTCCATGCATCAAAAGCATTTCTTATTGTACGGGCAGTTTCAAGCCAAGTAAACTTATGGAACTTATTGGCGATATAGTATTTCAAAGGCACATTTATAGGCCAGGGTTTTCCATTTAAAGAATATCGTTTTGAGCGTGACAGTGAAATTGATTTTAAAATTTCATCGTTAATTTTGCTGGATGGTTCAAATTCTCCAGATTTATCTACGGTCTTGGGCACAATTTCGCCATTTAACTTATGATCGTTAACGGAATTCTGATCGTAATCGGGGAAGTTTAAATAAAAAAAGATATTTTTGTTTTATTAAATAAAGTTTAAAAATTAAGTTTTTGAATATTTTTTTTATTTAAACAAATAAAAAATAACCACATATATTAAGCCTGAAAGCCCCTGTCATGCGGCAATTTTAAGACTCGTACACAGAAAAAAATAAAAATAATTTTTAATTGAAACATTTGCTAATTTGATTAAAAAATATTTAGATTAAAACTTATCAAGAAATTTGCATATTCAATTAAATCATTTAATTAAAAATTTTCAATTAAAAAATTAATTGGTCGATTTAATCAAAACACAAATAAATCTAAAATTAAATACAAAAAATAAAAACTTTTTTTTGGTTTTTTATATTTTTATATTTTTTTCTATTAAGTTATTTATGTTTATTTAATTTAATTATTTATGAATGTTTTATGTTAAATTTACAAAGTATACATAACAAATCTCAACAACGACTCGAACCATGGGCCATTTTATTGCTAGGCTTACGCTCCATCCACTTAGCCAACAAGGCATTCTATTTTTTAAAGTGTTAAACTTAGTTTTATTTATTTACCTCCACATTCAAAAATGCAACCTTAGCAAGTGAACGTGAGGTGAGCTTTGCACAAGCAAAGGAAAAACAAAAAAAGCTTTAGGCAAAATTGCAGCTTTTTTGAACAACTTGCAAATAATTAAAATTTTAATTGAGACAATTAAATGTTTATTTAAAAATTAAAAAAATTTTTGATTAATGAGTTAATTGCAAAAAATGTTGGAATAATTTTTTATGTGTAATCCTAAAAAATAGGATTATAATCTTGAAAATAAGATTATAATCTTAAAAAAATTCAAAAAGTAACAAAAATGTAGAAAAATTAAAAAAAAATTATTTTTTACCAATTAACTAACTTCCTTTCTAAACTTGGTTTAAACGTTTTTAATTTCTTTATTCTTGACTTATAATCTCTATGTGTGTTCTGATTATCAAAATTATTTTTAGAAGCTTTTGAATAAAACCTACGTTGTACTTACCAGAGGTTGTATCGCTGATGTCAGTTCCGCTTGATTTGTGGCTATAATTCCAGCCAGTACGGTTAAGCCTAAAAAAATGCAGATCTGGCTGATAGACATTTGTGTAATCGGTTCTGTAAATTGATAAAAGAATGAAAAAAAAAAATTACTTAAATAGAAACCTTTTTAGGAAAGACATATCGTTACCCTTATATAGAAAGGCCCTAAATCGTATTATTTACATCGAGATTTCTTGGGATAATTGTGATATATGTATGAGCAGGCCGTTTATCGAAATAAACAGAAATCTGGGCTTATAAAAAAAACAAGTTATGGCCTTTCTATATTAAGGTAACAATATGCACATAATCATATTAAAAACACATCCGAACACACGATTTCAAGGTAAAATAAAAATTTATATGAAACCCTTAAGAAAATATTCTTAAAAAGGTAAAAAAAAACTTAATTTCCAAAATTGTGTTAAAAAAAAAATTAGGAATAAAACCACTTATCACTTAACTACTTCAACAACGTTATAACCAATTAAAAGCAATATTTTTGGGGGTATAGCAATGCCTTTTATTCTATTTAGTGTTGCTTATTTTTTGTTATAAAAAACCACATTTGAAATTTTAATTAATCATTTGTTTTTTAATTTATTTATTTAACGAATATTATTAAACAATTTTTTGATAATGAGCAATGTTCAGGAAATAATTTAAAAATTTTCAAAAACAGTAGTTTAATGAACAACCTTTTAAACACTTTTAGCAAAGTTATTGAAGTCAACAAATTTCAATGAAACAAACGACTGAATAACAAATATAAAGTGCGGCGCTTTTATTTATAAACTAAATATGACCAGGGATGGGTATTTGTGGAAAAGCAATTTTTTTTCCTTTTATCGTTTCTAAAAATTCTTAGTATAAATAAATACCGTGCAAATTGTATTGGTTTCAAAAAAAAGTAAAGTTTATAAATAATGTTTTTGTTATAACATATTTCTTAATCCCATAGGCGTCAGCTTCCTGAATATTAGGTGTGTTCCAGAAGATTTTGTTTTAGTTTGGGCGTATGAGAGTAAAAAGACCGTCATTGTACATTTGAAATATTAAGGCTGCTTACTTTGAAAATTAAAAACTATGAGGATCAGGCATGTTCTAAAATCAAGTGATTTCAAATCACTTGTGATTTTAAAATTATAATTGTGATTTTCAGTTATTAATTTAATTAATTAATTTCAAAATTCAAGATAAGCCTATTGACAAAATAACCAAGTGATTCTAAGTCGGTAGGCATTTAGCTGAACGATTTGAAATCACATAAATGTCAAAAGTTATGTGTGTTTATTGTGATTGTTGTTTCTTTTTCAAATGTTCAATTAACTAGTTTTTAAATTTTAAAATTAAACAAAAGTCAGCTGATTTTTAAGTTCTTGTCCAAACTTACCCAAAAAAAGGTTCGGGAACATTTGCACATGAAAAACAAGTAAGAGTGATGTATTCGGCTGTGCCGAATCTTATATACCCTTCACATTGGGCTTCGAAATCCTAACATTTTTTTATTTTTATCAATTTTTTTACTTATGAAATATTTCATATTTTCAAATAGGGGTCGATGTCATTTTTGAACGCTCCACGGATGACAACGGGGAAGTTGTAGGGGCCTTTATCCTAATTTTTTTTAAATTTTGTATGGCAACCCCGTTAGGGCGCGGAGATAGGGGGTTAGTATATTCTAGTAATTTGTTAAGAGAAGAAACTAATGGGGGTCGGTTGTACACTTTATTGCTCTAAGGTCAACTCTGAAGAAGTTGTGGGCATTTGCATATCATTTTTGTAAATTTTGTATGGCAACCCCCTTTGGGTGTAGAGATAGGGAGTAAGTATGTTCTAGGAATATGTTTGGGAGGGGAAACTAATGGGGGTCTGTCATACACTTTATTTCTCTAAGGCCAACTCTGAAGAAGTTGTGGGCATTTTCATATCATGTTTGTAAATTTTGTATGGCAACCCCCTTAGGGCGTGGAGATAGAGGGTAAGTATATTCTAGGAATATGTTTGGGAGAAGAAACTAATAGGGGTCAGTCATACACTTTATTGCTGTAAGCCAACTTTTGTATGGCAACCATGTTAGGAGCTGGAGATAGAGGGTAAGTATGTTCTACAAAAATGTTTGGATGGATAAAATAATTTGGGTCGGTCTTACATTTTACCTTTGTAGGAGAACTCTGGAAGCCGTAGGGCGATATTAAAAATGTTTAAATTATGCTTTGTATGGCAACCCTGTTATATGTATAAATACTACTACTAATAAAATTTTTGTTTTGAGTGTGGTTCAATAATATCAACATGACTGATTCTGTTTTTTTTTTCTTTTTTTGTTGTTTTTTTTATTATTACATACATAAGTATGTTTTTGTTGTTGTTGTAGACTGAAAAAAAGGAGGTAGTCTTGGTTTTTTGCTTATATCTCGGTCATTTATTAGGCGATTTTGCTGAATTTCAATACCGATTTTCTCGCGATTATCTCCGACAGTTTGATACCATTTACGGGTCTATGCGATATCGGGGGGCTTCAGAAAGTTGATTACAACCATAACACGGACAGACGGACAACGCTAAATCGGCTTTCCTATCTATAAGGATCCAGAATATATATACTTTATGGGGTTCCAAATGAATAATAAAGAAATTACAAACGGAATGACAAACTTATATATACCCTTATCACTTATGTGAAGACGCTCTCTTTTTTGCAGAATAATTGTTACCTTAAACGCTTTTGGGTGAGTTTAGGTAACTTTGTGTAAGTTTGGGCTCTTTCGTTAAGCATCTGGAACACAACCATTACATTAACTGCATAAACTTCAAATAGATGGTGTTATCGAGATATGCCTAATAATGCAAAGTATATTTTTATAGATATGGCTTCACTAAATTTTATAATGCATTATTGACCATTTCCTTGAAATTATGTTAACGCCTAAAACTTTGTTATGCATTTGAATTTTAACGTACCAAAGAGTACCCCTCCAATTAGGGGTTTCTTTTTCACGGATTTTTTTTTTATTTTCCGGGAAGTCCGCTCTACAAATCAAGAAAAATGTATAGGTTGTATTAATACTTAAAACACTAAGCCTACTGGCAGCGTTGCCAGAAGCGTTGAGATGAAAATCATCATTAGTTAGAAAAAAAATCATATTTAAAGGAAAAAAATTATCACATTTTTTTTCGATCAAAAATTTTATTTTATAGGCTTTCAGATTTAATAGGCGACTACAGACCCTCATTAGGGTAAGCTTTGAAACAAGCAAAATTACATAATATATCACATAATATATCACTCCGTGGACATCGAGATGAGAGATAGTCCTTTGCTATTTTCTAAAAATACAAGCTCGGAAGGTATTTTTCGTTGCTGGAGATAAAATTTTAGGCAACCATTTCCAAGTTTTCCCTTAAGATGCTTTATATATATTGAAAACAATTCAAAATGAAGTAAATAAAAATTGTCCTAAGCGTAATGCAGCTTTTCTGAAGTATCAAAGAACAATGTTGTCTCCATTATGCTCAACACGATGGGTGGATCGTTATGATTTAATTTCACAATTTGCAGTAAAAATAAAGCAAATAATAGAGGCATTGGAAAAGATATCCGAGTGGAAAGATAGTGATACGTGTTCAAAAGTCTTATTATTAATAACTTCTCTAAGCACTTTAGATTTTTTTGCGGACTACAAATTTCAAATGATATACTTACTGTCACAGAGCCGCTTAGTGCAATTCTAAAAAAGCAGAATATGGATTTACCAAAAGGATCATCTCTTACAAAAACCCAGATAATGTGTCTAAACAGAATTTGAAACTATTTTTGAAGAGGCAAAAAATATTTGCATTGTTAAGGGAATTCTAAATGAAAAGCATAAATTTTACAGAAAAAATAATTCTGAAGATGTCGAAGTATTCTACCGCATCGAGGGCTACATGCTTTTAAGTGAATCTGTTTTACAAGACACGTTTTTCAAAGGACGTCCTTTATTTGTTTAACATCCTTTAACTTCTGCCTCAAAATATTACTTCATTTACTGATTAGAAATTTGTTCTTGCAACTTGCAGGTAATTTAATAAATTTGAAAAAATTTATAAAAAAACAAAATTAGGAGCTAAAATTTTGCATTGCAAGATCCCCCAGAAAATATAATAGTTGTTTTAGCAAGGTGTGACCCAGATATATAACCGAATTTGCGAAACATATTCATCATTTTTGTTTCAATGCCGATCCATGCTACGGCTGAAATGTCATTTTCCGCCATTTGCCGTATTAAAACATGGCCGAGTTTAACCATGACAGAGGAAATCCCTAACGACTTAGCAATATTGCATAGACATAATAAAATTGAAATTGATGCAAATGTCGTGCTTTACAAATTTGCTTCAACGGAAAACTATAAATTATTAATTAAAAAATAATTTTTTCCCCTTTTAAGTAATTAATTTTTTTTTTAAATGAATTAAACTTATTTGTTGAGTTTTTCTTTTTATTGCTTTATTTAAGAATGCCAAACAATTTTTACAGGATAAATCAGTTATTAAAATAAAAAATTTCTTTGAGCTCTCTGATAAATTATTTTCAACCCATAAGAAAGAAGTAAAAATTTGTTTTAATATTATATTACTTATTTGAAGTACTTATATGCAACAAGTAAAGTTTTGTAAAAAAATACATAAATAGATTGCCAGTTAGATAAAAGTTTTTTGTGGTAAAAAGGAATTCTTTAAATAAAAAGATAACTCATTATCAGCTACACAGAAAAAAATAATTTTCAATTAAAAATTTTTTAATTTGATTAATAAAATCTTTAGATTACAACCTATTAAGAAATTTGCATATTCAATTAAATATTTTAATAAAAAATTTTTAATTAAAAACTTAATTAATCGATTTAATCAAAACACAAATAAATCTAAAATTAAATACCAAAACCAAAATTTTTTTTTGGTTTTTTATATTTTTATTTAAAAATTAAAAATTTTTTGATTAATGAGTTAATTGAAAAAAATTTTGAAATAATTTTTTTCTGTGTATATAAAGAAATCAGTTATTTAGAATAAATTGTATGAAACTCATGCCTTGTGAATATACATGCATTAATACACACAGGGTTGGGCAGTATTTCAAATACTTGTATTTGAAATACGTATTTGAAATACAAATACGTATTTTGTATTTGTATTTGAAATACCACCTTCTAATGTATTTTGTATTTGAAATACCCAACACTGAAGTATTTTGTATTTCAAATACTTATGACGGCAAAATACATTCTTTTTTTGTTATACAAAAAGTTGTCATTAGACAAATTAAACAATTTTACAATTAAAAAAAAAAGAATGGAAACTTTGTCTTCGTATTCATTCACGTCTTCGCCTTAACAAGGCACGTTCTTTTACAGGTCTCACTCATTCAGGTAATATCAAGATCTCAGCAGATATTTGGAAATGTTAATGTCAAAAAATTTTTTGTTAAGAAAATCAAAACAAGCGAATAATGGTTTGTTGGATTCTTAAAAAAACTTGAACGTTTTGGTTTTCTTATAGTAATTCTCATTTTGTTTAATGAGGTTATTATATAAAAACAGAAAATATTCATGAGTTTTTTAAGAATTTGGGTGGTTGAAGTCTACTGATGATTTGGTGTAAGAACCAATGAAATGCATATAGACAAACTTAACCAACAACAAACCCTATAGTCCATAGAAAACTTTAAACAAATTTTAAGGTTCGTAAAGATTATAGAAATAGATGAAGAAGATTTGAAGTCGAGAGTTATAAAAGTTTTCGACTTTATTCGTATTAAAAGGTTAATAAAAGTTGTTAATTTTTATGGGATATTTTAGTTCCAAAATGTAGATATTATCATCGAATTACTTTTTGTAGAACACTAGAAGTCGATAGCTATTATAGTTTCCGAGATATAGCGTATCAAAAATTTCATAAAAATTGTTAATTTGTATGGGAGCTACACCTTCGCCTGCCCCCACTAAAAAAGTTTTTTCTCTAAAGTGTAGGTCTTGTACTTTTTTTGAAACATTTGAAGTCGATAACTGTTATAATTTCTAAGATTTAGCGCATGAAATATTTCACAAAATTTGTGCAATTGCAGAGAAAAAACCACTTCCCCTGATCCTATCTGAAAAAATTGAGGTCCCTATTTTCAGAGTATCCGTGCAAAGTTTTGTGGCAACAATGACTATATTCACTGAGATATATAGGGACGCATGCACGGATTTTGTCCCAAAAAATTGGTTATTTTGATTTTCGTTTATATCTCGGTCAATAGTCAACCGATTTTGCTAAATTTAAATAGCGATTGTCTCCAGGATATTTACAAAAGTTTGACACCAATAACTTGTCCGTATCACTTCCCTGTCTATAACGATCCATAATATTAATTCTTTATGGGGTCGCAAATGGAAAATAAAGAAAATTCAAACGGAATGACAAACTGATATATACCCTTATCACTATGTGATGGGTATACAAAAGAAATGCAGAGGGCGAATTTTTTAATTCGTCTTGATATTACTTTACCTTTAATTTAATTTGTTTTTCACATACAAGGCCCATACAGAGAACCAAGACTTATTTAACGAGGAACTATTAAGGGCCCAGCTGATTAAAATCAATTTGACATTTTCACGTTATAAAAATTTAATTTTGTATGAAATTTTTAATTTTTCTGACATTCTACCGTTCAAAGACAAAAAGGAAATGCAGAGGGCGAATTTTTTGAATTCGCCTTGAGTTTACCTTGTTGAATGTTTTCATAAAATTTAACACCAGTCTGTTTTCATCAGGACCTGTAGAAAGATTGTTGTTTTTAGCAGGTTTTATATATTCTTTAACAAGATGCTGCTTATCTGGGGCCAAATTACGGCATCCGTGATCGAGTAAAATTGTTCGTAATATTTGCTTTTGAGATTACCGCATTCGTTATCGACTAAGAGCTATCGTAATTTCTGATGATAGCATTCGTTAACGAGTACGCTATCGAGTGCTGGCTAACGAAAAATTGTTCGTGAGGTAAACAGCATTCGAAATTTATTTTGTGTGCAACAATAGACAGTAAAGGTAGACAAAATGTAAGTTTTTATACAAATTTAAGTTGAAGCAATAAATAAATAAATAAAATAAACATTTTAGGACCAATATTAACAAAATAAATGGAAAGCAAAAGGATATAATGGCTCAATTTATGGTTGATCATCCTTACTGTGCCAAAAATAAATTACCAAACATATGTTAATTTTGAGATGGTTTTTGCAACCCAAAATGAGTGCCGTCTATACAACCAATCACTAAGAAAAAAAGGAAATAATACATAAAGCCAGCATTATTTTGCAAATTTATATTTACCGCCAGGGAGTTTAAATTTCTGCATGAACGCTTCCGAGCATAAAGCAGACTGTTCTGGTAAAAATTTAATAAATTTTGCACACAGCTTATTATCTACTTCTTTTATCATTTTGTTAACCGTTTTGCAAACTCCGCTCTGACTTATTCCAATTAAATAGTCATTTGCAGTGGTATGTTGAAAGGATCCACTGGCTAAAAGTGATAACGTTACGGCCAGTTGCAGCTTTGGTGGTAAGGCAGTAGACATATGTCTTTCAAAATTTAGCTCACAAAGAATAAAATGAAATGCCTCTTTTGAAACTCTAAAACGCTTAACAAACCTAAAATGATTACGTTTTAAACGAAATTCAGTAGCTGACAATGACAGTGGATCACTTTTAACCCGTATTTGTCTTCTTATACGCATAGTATTAGATTCATCCTCTGAGTCAGAAGATAAACACAACAAAACCAATGTAGTCATTTTTATTTTATTTTTTTTTATTAATTACTTAAAAACAATATAACAGCAAAATTTTCCTTTTTTAACAAAGTTGTAATTTTTTACTAAAATATATGTTTTCATTCAATTACAATGCAAAAAAATCTATTACATTCTATTTTAATTTCGATACGTGAGCCATCGAATGCGGTAATCCATTCATTCGATACGTGACGAAATTTCATTCGATACGAAAGTTTACTCGTTCACGAGTGCCGTAATTTGGCCCCTGATTAAACTTTTAAAAATTTTGTGTTCATGATTAATGGTAATAAATGTATTTTGTATTTTGTATTTGAAGTACTTGACTTGAAAGTATTTGGTATTTTGTATTTAAAATACAAGCGGAAGAAGTATTTTGTATTTCAAATACAGCAAAGCATGTATTTTGCCCAACTCTGAATATACACATATATATACATGCATGCATACATATACATATTTTTAAAGTCAAATTCAAATTAAAAAGGCAATATATTTTACAGAAAGGCAAAAAAATTATGTATAAACAAAATTAGTGGTGGCTGCGGCAAAACTATTTCACGGTAGGTAAATACGACATACAAAGAATATCTCCCGATTTATATATTTTTTTTTAAGTGGGGCTTTTGCTGTGGTCGCTAAAGGGATAACCCTAATTTACTTTACGTACATACATTCATAATAATGTAAACCCTGCAAAAAATCTTGGACCACATGGTCCGTTTTAGCTGAAATGGACTAGTTACAACATGGTCCTTGTGTAATGCAGTCATGGACCATGTCATTGTCAAACAAGAACTTGTAGTTACTTAAGTGATATGCGTTCGTGTTTTAACGATTGCGTACAAAAAACACGATCGTTAAAACATGAACGCATATCACTTAAGTAACTACAAGTTCTTGTTTGACAATGACATGGTCCATGACTGCATTACACAAGGACCATGTTGTAACTAGTCCATTTCAGCTAAAACGGACCATGTGGTCCAAGTTGTTTGTAGGTAGGATAGAGTAGTTTTGAAACTACTCCTACGTAATGCAAATCTGGGTTAAGTGGTCCGGCCCTAGGACATCATAATGTTAAAAAGACCATGTTTTTTACATGCATTTGGGTTAGTTTTGGAGTAATCCTACTCCTTTATGGACTAGTCCATACACGCATGTATTGACTAGTCCTGTTTTCTGCAGGGAAGATTTAAGCAATTATTATTTTACTTATACATATGTATTAGTGCTTTAATACCCTGCAAAAAATCTTGGACCACATGGTCCGTTTTAGCTGAAATGGACTAGTTTCAACATGGTCCTTGTGTAATGCAGTCATGGACCATGTCATTGTCAAACAAGAACTTGTAGTTACTTAAGTGATATGCGTTCGTGTTTTAACGATTGCGTACAAAAAACACGAACGCATATCACTTAAGTAACTACAAGTTCTTGTTTGACAATGACATGGTCCATGACTGCATTACACAAGGACCATGTTGTAACTAGTCCATTTCCAAGTTGTTTGTAGGTAGGATAGAGTAGTTTTGAAACTACTCCGACGTAATGCAAATCTGGGTTAAGTGGTCCGGCCCTAGGACATCATAATGTTAAAAAGACCATGTTTTTTACATGCATTTGGGTTAGTTTTGGACTAATCCTACTCCTTTATGGACTAGTCCATACACGCATGTATGGACTAGTCCTGTTTTCTGCAGGGTATTATAAAAATATTTATTGTGCATAAATTTAAAAGTTAAAAAAATGCGACATAATTAAAATAAACAAATAATCATATTTCGATTTAATTTTTTTTTTTACATACATATATTGCTATGTACATGGACGTTCATATATCCCTGTATTTATAATAACTTTTTAATTGTTTTAAACGACATTTTGAACTTACAAGTAATTTTCTAAATAAAATCATTTAATAAAATAAAAAATTATTGAAAAGTATAGAGTAATAGAAGTGCACATACATACATACATATATAGAAATATACATATATAAACATTTTCAAAAATGCAAAATTTTTTTTTAAGTTTTTCTTTTTAAATTTTTAGATGCGTGGTTTTAAGGTTCAAACGTAGATCAAATTTAACTTTAACGTGGATATAATTGTACAGTACCATTAAGGCTTATCGCAACCGAACCAGTCCTTGGTTAAATCACCTTCAATTGGTTTATCAGATAAATCTTCCTGTAAAAAAAAAGGTTTACATAAAAATTACTAAATGGGTTTTTCCGATAAAAATTGTGCGGACAAAAGAGTTGAATGTTTTTTCTTAACATAAAAATGCAAAAAAGTAACTCGAATTTCAAAATATTGAAATAGGAACAATGAGCAATTATACATATTTGGCTACTTTTCGTAGTTAAAAATGTAAGAAAAATAAAAACTTCTTGCTCAGATGTGAACTTACCTGAATTAAATAGTACTTTCGGCCCTTAAAGACGTAATGTTTACCTTTGATTTTAGTAGCGGCTTCTATATTTTGCGGCAAGTCTATAAAATCCGCTATGGGCCCACACGGTCTTGTTAGTTTTGACTTTTTAATATCATAAATACAAAGAGAATCGCCTTTAAAAAATAAAACGTCGTTATGGCCGCGCCAAGGTAAAGCAGCATCCAAATGATCAGGAATTCCGGGAAATGTATTACGTATTTCTCTAGGATAATTTCTACATAAATATCCATCATCGTAGCATAGTACCTTGTTACCTTTAAAAAAGTAGTCAAATCCATTGGCAGACGAAAACGCAGCATCAATATCACCTAAAGAAAAATTTTATTTATAAAAGACCCTGCAATATACATAAAAACATACATACATACATACATACATACATACATACATACATACATACATACATACATACATACATACATACATACATACATACATACATACATACATACATACACACATACATACATACATACATACATACATACATACATACATACATACATACATACATACATACATACATACATACATACATACATACATACATACATACATACATACATACATACATACATACATACATACATACATACATACATACATACATACATACATACAAAATCGTTTAAACTCAGGTAACCCAGCAAAAACTTGGAAGTTATTAGGCATTACAAATTTCTTACTTTTTAACTACTTAGCAGTTCTTACATAATGAGTTATTTCTTATCTAAAATTAGGCCAGTTTTTTTTAACCAAAACATCAAAGAAAAAAACTTTAAATGCAACAAGAAGTAATTGGGGTCCCCAGGAAAGGGTTATTGTAATGCTTATGTAAGTCCCTTTTAGTAAGCGAGCATGGTAAGTACTTACCTCCATTGTCATCACCATTTTAAAATAATAGGTTAAAATGCTAATAAGTAACAGTTTTTTTTTGATTTTATCTCAAAACAAAGCAATGTAAGTTTTTTTTGGGAAGTTATGCGTAATTCCTAGTTAAATAATAATTACTCCTGCAACACACTCAATAATGTTTGCCAGTTTATCCTTAAAATTATGTATTTAGATTTGAATATTCTCGATTCGGTATATAACGTATTAGCTGTTCTCTTGACTGTCGTTTTCGAGTTTTTCTAACCGAATTGCAATCGAATAATTCTATTTAAGGGCTACAATTTTTTAATCGGGCTTTGCAAAATTTTGTATTACATATTAACATAGCGGGGTTTGAAAGTGGACTACTCATATGTATGTTCATTTTTATGTGTTAGCATTTTCAAACATCCCCGTCAGCAAATTTTGAATTTTTTAATTAAGTTTGAGTATTTTTAGACTCTATTGCGAGATAAAAAAAAGTGGAATATGTGCGCATTTTCTAAACATAAAAGATACTTTCGTCGGGGTAAAAAAGTGACCTCTCGCGACTCTTCTTAATAAGTCATTTATGAGTTTTTTCTTTATTAGTCAAAAGTCATTTCTAAATCGTTTTCTTTTCATTTATAAGTCTAATTTAACTTCGTTTGTGACACCTTTTCGAGTAGTCTTTTAGGCTTGTCTATAATCCCTTACCATTCTTTTGTGAGTAGTTTTTGAGTCTGTTTATGAGTCTTCTTATTGCTATTTATCACACATATTGGTATTTATTTGGCAGTTCTTTTATTATTATTTTCACAATGAGAGATGCAGTTTTTAAATAATACTTTTCCGGTAATAATTTGTATTCATGTAATAGTAAATTATATCACACGTTTTAGCTATTTTTATACCCTTCACATAAGTGATAAGGGTATATATAAGTTTGTCATTCCGTTTGTAATTCCTTTATTATCAATTTGGGATCCCAAAAAGTATATATATTCTGGATCCTTATAGATAGGGAAGCCGATTTAGCGATGTCCGTCTGACCGTCTGTCCGTGTTATGGTTGAAATCAACTTTTTGAAGCCCCCCGATATCGCATAGACCCAAATATGGTATCAAACTGTCACAGATAGTCGCGAGAAAATCGGTATAGAAATTCAGCAAAATCGCCCGATAAATGACCGAGATATAAGTAAAAAACCAAGACTACCTCGTTTTTTTGAGTCAACAACAACAAAGAACATACTTTTACATGTAATAATAAAAAAACAACAAAAAAAGAAAAAACCAGAATCAGTCATGTTGATATTATTGAAACACACCCAAAACTAAAATTTTATTAGTATAAGTATTCATACATAAAACAGGGTTGTCATACAAACCTTAATTTAAACATTTTTAAAATCGCTCCTACGGCTTCCAGGGTTCTCCTACAAAAGAAAATGTAAGACCGACCCAAATTATTTTTTCCATCCAAACATTTTTGTGGAACATACCTACTCTCTATCTCCAGCCCCTGACATGGTTGCCATACAAAATTTTAAAAAATAAGGAAAAAACCGCTACAACTTTATCGGAGTCGCCCTTAGAGGGAAAAAATGTATCACAGACCCCCATTAGTTTTTCCTCCCAAACGTATTCCTAGAACATACTTACCTCCTATCTCTACGCCCTAAGGGGGTTGCCATACAAAATTTACAAAAATGATGTAAAAATGCCCACAACTTCTTCAAAGTTAGCCGTAGAGCAATAGAGTGTACGACCGACCCCCATTAGTTTTCCCTCCCAAACATATTCCTTAAATATACTTACCCCCTATCACCACGTCCTAAGGGGGTTGCCATACAAAAATTACAAAAATGATATGAAAATGCCACAACTTCTTCAGAGTTGGTCTTAGAGCAATAAAGTTTACGACCGACCCCCATTAATTTCTTCTCCCAAACATATTCCTACAAGATACTTACCCCCTATCTCCACGCCCTAAGGGGGTTGCCATACAAAATTTACAAAAATGATATAAAAATGCCCACAACTTCTTCAAAATTTGCCTTAGAGCAATGAAGTGTACGACCGACCCCAATTAGTTTGCCCTCCCAAACATGTTCCTACAATATACTTACCCCCTATCTCCACGCCCTAATGGGGTTGCCATACAAAAGTTACACAAATGATGTGAAAATGCCACAACTTCTTCAGAATTTGCCTTAGAGCAATAAAGTGTACCACCGACCCCCATTAGTTTCCCCTCCAAAACATATTCCTACAAGATACTTACCCCGTATCTCCACCCTCTAAGTGGGTTGCCATACAAAATTTGTAAAAATTAGGATAAAAACCCCTATAACTTCCCGGTCACCCGTTGAGCGTAAAAAAATGGTTACAAAGAAAAAAAAGTTTGGGATTGCGAAAGGTCAATGTGAAGGGTATATAAGATTCGGCACAGCCGAATATAGCGCTCTTACTTGTTTTATATTACTTTCACAGCAAAACTATTTTTTATCCTCGATGTCACCTTTTGAAATGAACAAAAAGATAACTTTTTGACATTTACCCAAGTAAACGCGAAAATTGTTTCGTTCGTTCTTCCGAATGCTAGCTGGGAACATTTTAGACTTTTCTGACTCTATTGAACGGTTAATTAATCACGTGTGCTCTTCTCGTTTTTGAGTCAAAAATGTATGTTTTGGTGATAAAAGATTGCTTCCTTCCCTCGACCCTTCTAAACGAGTCACATTTTTCATTAAGTTTGCATCAAAAGCACATTTCGAGCATACATATACATTCAATATTAATGATTGCACATACTCTATATGTTTATTTTGTTTTGGTTTTTTAAAAAATAAACGCTTTCTTATCATTGTTAAAATTAAATTTGGAGCCTTTTTTTAGGCACGTGTGCTTAATCCTTTGTAATCATTTTGGATACCCTTAAGCAACTCATTTGGTAATTTTTCCACAAAACTATCTTTAAAATGCTAACTATATTTTTTTTTAATTAATAAAGGTATACCTACCTTCCAATTTCTTCCACATATTGTATATCAGTTTGGGATATCCGGCGACGGAACCATCAATAAGCTCAAAATATCGCGTTCCTTTTAAAACAATTTTTTTTTCATAGTATGTGTAGATCATAGCATCAATGTTTGGATTTGCGCACAAGATTTCCTTTCCTGTCAATGGCTTACCATATAATTCTTTTATACGAGCAATATCTTTATGAGAAATATCGGTAGGTCTATTATTACCAGTCCTAGAAGGCTTAAAAGATTTGGAATTTCCTAAACCCAAAACTAAACCAAATCTATAAAGAGCTTCTGCAAAAAGAGTTGTACTAAAAATAGCGAACTTTTGATTCCATGCATAATTGTCATAAAATATGACATGAACATATTTTGAATCCTTTTTTATTTCAGAGGGACCTACGTCTTCTTCAGTTTTCTTAAATCTAAAATAGGAATGAAAAAAGCATAAAAAAATACAATATGATAAACATTAGTGTAACTATGATTTTTTTATTTACTTTAAAAATACAACATGTTATTAAGAGTTTTAACATGAAAACACTTACGAAATTATAATGTGTGCGTGACTCTTAATCATTGTTTGTGAAATGTCCAAACGTGTATGTATAGCATATAAATCAAAAACATAACGAAATAAGTTATCAATTTCAGATTTATCTCTTTCTGATGCCCCTTTTGGATAACTTTCGACAAAGAATTTTATAGACCTAATTTTCCACTTAATACTTTTAGGTCTAGAACGTTTTGATCGATTTTTTGGGATTAAACTACCGTCTGGACCATAATATGGCACATATATTGATTTTACGGCTTCGTTGTTTAGTTTATCAGTTGCTCCTATACCCGCATATTCTTGAGATTTAGCATCGTTTTTGGCCACACTTTTACGATTGAAATAGCGCTCAGTATCGGAATTCTAATCGTACAAAAGAAAGATAAAAATTCATTATTTTTTTAAATGGTTTCCTTTTTTTTACTGGGTGGAAAAAAATATATAAAATAGCAATTAAACTAGTATGGGTAAAGATAAAAAGGATTAAAGTAAAAAAAAAACTATATGTATTTTTGAATTAAAATTAGTATTAATAATAAAAATTGTTACTTTTAGTATTTAGATTTTTCACAAAACAATTAAAAATTTAACAAGTAGGAACAGTATATTCGGCTGTACCGAATCTTATATACCCTTCACATTGGTCTTTTTGTTTACCCAGTCACCTGATGTAGGCAAGTTGTTTTCGAACCGTAAATTTTATAAATATTCGTGGTGGGCTTAAAGTCGATTAAGCGTGTTCGTCTGTTCCTTTAAGCGTCTGTCCGTGTTATGGTTGAAATCAACTTTTTTAAGCCCCATGATGTTGCCTAGACCCGTAGGTGGTATCAAAATGTCAAAAATAACTGCAATCAAGTCGCTGTTGATATCCAAAAAATCCCCCGGTAACTGGCCGAGATATAAGCGAATAACCAAGACTACCCATTTTTACTTCTCTAAAATTTGTACATAAAAACCTCTTACACTGCTTCGGAGCTGCCCGTGAGCGGGTGCAATATAAGGCCGACTCCCATTCTCTATTTTTGTCCCCTAACAGGGCTGTCCCCTAAGTTATATTTATTTTTTTTAAGGGTGCTCCTAAAAAGATCAAATGTAAGATCAAGGCTAATTAAATTTTCCTCCCAAAAATGTTTGTGGAACATACTTACCCCTTATCTCCAGCACCTAACAGGGTTGCCATACACAATATATAGCAAAAATTATGGCAAAACCCCCTACAACTTCCCCGGAGTCTCTCTTAGAGGAATAAAACGTATCACAGACCCCAATTAGTTTTCCCTCCCAAAAGTATTTCTAAAGCATACTCATTCCCTATCTCCATCACCTAAGGTTCCGTCCCATACATTTTCCAATAACATACTTACCCCCTACCACCATCGCCTAAGGGAGCTCCCATACAAAATGTGGGAAATAGTTATAAATTCTCCCTACACTTTCGTGGGTGCTTCTACAAAGATCAAATAAAAGACCGGCCCCAATTATTTTTTCACCTAAACATTTTTAGGGAAAATACTAACTCCGATCTCCAGACGCTAACAGGATTGCCATACGAAATATAAAAAAAATAGTATAAAAACCCCTACTACTTTATTTTTTAAATAAAAAAAAAAAAAAATTTAAAAGTATGTATGTATGTATGAATGTATGTATGTTTGTATGTATGTATGTATGTATGTATGTATGTATGTATGTATGTATGTATGTATGTATGTATGTATGTATGTATGTATGTATGTATGTATGTATGTATGTATGTATGTATGTATGTATGTATGTATGTATGTATGTATGTATGTATGTATGTATGTATGTATGTATGTATGTATGTATGTATGTATGTATGTATGTATGTATGTATGTATGTATGTATGTATGTATGTATGTATGTATGTATGTATGTATGTATGTATGTATGTATGTATGTATGTATGTATGTATGTATGTATGTATGTATGTATGTATGTATGTATGTATGTATGTATGTATGTATGTATGTATGTATGTATGTATGTATGTATGTATGTATGTATGTATGTATGTATGTATGTATGTATGTATGTATGTATGTATGTATGTATGTATGTATGTATGTATGTATGTATGTATGTATGTATGTATGTATGTATGTATGTATGTATGTATGTATGTATGTATGTATGTATGTATGTATGTATGTATGTATGTATGTATGTATGTATGTATGTATGTATGTATGTATGTATGTATGTATGTATGTATGTATGTATGTATGTATGTATGTATGTATGTATGTATGTATGTATGTATGTATGTATGTATGTATGTATGTATGTATGTATGTATGTATGTATGTATGTATGTATGTATGTATGTATGTATGTATGTATGTATGTATGTATGTATGTATGTATGTATGTATGTATGTATGTATGTATGTATGTATGTATGTATGTATGTATGTATGTATGTATGTATGTATGTATGTATGTATGTATGTATGTATGTATGTATGTATGTATGTATGTATGTATGTATGTATGTATGTATGTATGTATGTATGTATGTATGTATGTATGTATGTATGTATGTATGTATGTATGTATGTATGTATGTATGTATGTATGTATGTATGTATGTATGTATGTATGTATGTATGTATGTATGTATGTATGTATGTATGTATGTATGTATGTATGTATGTATGTATGTATGTATGTATGTATGTATGTATGTATGTATGTATGTATGTATGTATGTATGTATGTATGTATGTATGTATGTATGTATGTATGTATGTATGTATGTATGTATGTATGTATGTATGTATGTATGTATGTATGTATGTATGTATGTATGTATGTATGTATGTATGTATGTATGTATGTATGTATGTATGTATGTATGTATGTATGTATGTATGTATGTATGTATGTATGTATGTATGTATGTATGTATGTATGTATGTATGTATGTATGTATGTATGTATGTATGTATGTATGTATGTATGTATGTATGTATGTATGTATGTATGTATGTATGTATGTATGTATGTATGTATGTATGTATGTATGTATGTATGTATGTATGTATGTATGTATGTATGTATGTATGTATGTATGTATGTATGTATGTATGTATGTACATATGTATGTATGTATGTATGTATGTATGTATGTATGTATGTATGTATGTATGTATGTATGTATGTATGTATGTATGTATGTATGTATGTATGTATGTATGTATGTATGTATGTATGTATGTATGTATGTATGTATGTATGTATGTATGTATGTATGTATGTTGTATGTATGTATGTATGTATGTATGTATGTATGTATGTATGTATGTATGTATGTATGTATGTATGTATGTATGTAGGTATGTATGTATGAACATACGTATGTTTTTAAATAAAAGTTTGTACGTACCGCAGATTGTGCCGTTGATGCCGATACTAACTGCTTTGTGGCAATTGCAGCCAGTACGGTTAAGCACATGAAAATGTGGCTGACAGACATTTGTCTAATTTTAAGCAATTGTTGTTTTAAGATGAATTGTTTACAAGAGCTGTAAAATGATAAAAACAGAAAAAAATGTTTTTTTGTTATAAAAAATTCTTATTCATTTATTTCGACGAATAGAAATTCAAAATGCCATGTAGACGTTTTTTAATTTAAATTTTTAAAAAACGATTGAATCCTAACGTGGAAAAGAATTTTTAAATTCTTTGAAAAGCAACTAAAAATTAAAGAATAAAATGAATGATAACATTGTATTTTTAAATTTCTTGCAGTTTTAGAAAAACACTGACCGCAGTAATTAAAAAATTACACAGTTTTGGTTTTAAATTATTAAAAATATTAAAAGTGACCAAAACTAACGTATTTTTGTATTTTTGTAAATTAGAGAAATTATTTGCTTTTTTTAATTGAAAATCTATGGATAAATATTGGTCTAATTTATAATAAAGAAACGTTATTTGATTTGTATAAAAATTAAGTATTAAAAGGACTGCTACACTGATTTTCTCACAACATACATACGAAGGAATAAGAATCCCAAATATGGTTCCCCCCCAAAAAAAAAACCAAATCTTTATTTATTTCGTGCTTACATGTCCCTATTTTGGAGTTACTAAGACCGAAATAATATACAAATGGATATTGTGTCATATTCATACTTTTTTTATTCTTTTTGTGAAAACAAAAATTATTTAAGTTTTTAAGTTAGTAAAAGATTTATTAAGGATCGTACAATATTACAGGTGGTATCAAGGCGAATTCAAAAAAAAATCGTTCTCTGCATTTCCTTTTTGTGTTTGAGAAAGCGAATGTCAAACAAATTTAAAATTTAATACAAATTTCATAAATCTAATAATTATTTTCTTAATTATTTATAATCAACTGGGCTTTTGATATTATTGTACTAATGCACCCTGGTATAGATTTAATAATTAAAGCCTTAGTTAAAGAAAATCTATGCAAAAGTAGAGATTTTTTATAATTTAAAGCAAAAAAAAGAAAAAAGGAATTATATGGTTATAACATTTAAAACTTATTAATTAATTTATGACATTTTTCCTTATTATCGTTTGGTAATATTAAAAACAACTTTTTATGCTTTCCGATCAAACATACAGTTTTCACACTTTTTTTTTAAAATTTCAATAAAATTTAAAAAAAAATATTTTAAAACTTTAAAAGAATTTTACAATTTTCAAGCCATTTTAAGTAAAATTTAATTTTTTTATATTTTAGTTGTGACACTTTTTTAAGTCAACGAGCGATGTGTTCCTTATGTCCTTGGAATATATTAAATTTATAAAACAATTATTTTACTTACAAATATTTCAACACTTTAGGCGAAGTAACTGAAATCGAAAGTTTTTAACGCGACTAACGACTGAATAATAAATTTGAAGTGGTTGCGCTACTATTTATAAACTTAATATGACCAGGGTTTGGAATATAATTTTATAGATAGTTTTTTTTGTCACGGCACGTTACTAGGGTCCAATATCTGAAATACTTTGCTTTAACTTCGAATAGATATGGTATCGCAAAAGTTCTTTTTTTTCATCAAATTTTACAGCGATTAAAATGCATTATTGATTCTACTTCCCGGAATTTCCATTAATTTTATACAAAAATATCTTATGCCGATGAAAAAAAATTAAATTGTTAATATTTATTTATTGTTGAACTAATTGTTTTTAATACAATTTTTTGATTTTTAGTTTGGCTTTAGTTCATATAATTTCTTTTTATTAGAAGAAATTATTATTTATATTTATAAAAAAAAAAAAAAATTAAATTTTGATGAAAAAACTTTTCATGTAAGGAAAAATGGTAAGTTTAACGAAAATCGTTTTGTGTGACTTTGACAGTATTTGACAGTTTGAATGTATTATGTTATTGCTGATGAGAACACCAACGCTTTCACCTCTGATGCTTTAAAGCACTAAATTCATGTTTAACGTACGAAAAGGGAAGAAAATAACATATTTTTATGCAACTTTCTTACAAACCCAATGGTGAGAGGAATTTGTCTTTTTTTTTTCTCTTGATTAATTGTTTTATGTTATTTATGAAACTGATAGAGGATCTTTTTATTTCGGGTTTGCCGACATCATTTTTACTTGTTGTTTTTTTATTATAAATTATCTTTTGATATTGTAATACAACAGTATTTACATTATTATTAATTAAAAAATATTTGTTTGATATTATTTTAAAACGCAATATTTAACAAAATAACAATATAGAGTTAATTGTGTTTTTCTTAAAAGATCCTTAAGTTTTTACGTTTTAAGTAAATTTGTTACATATACATACATACATATAGTTATGTACATAGGCACATACATACATACATACATTAATTGTAACATAGTAATTACTTCCGTTAGTTTTAATTAGTAAATTTTTTTTAATTGAGATATGTACGTATTTGCATAGTGGTTGAAAACTTTTTTGTTTTTAATTTAACTAAATATGTATGTATGTATGTATGTATGTATGTATGTATGTATGTATGTATGTATGTATGTATGTATGTATGTATGTATGTATGTATGTATGTATGTATGTATGTGTGTATGTATGTATGTATGTATGTATGTATGTATGTATGTATGTATGTATGTATGTATGTATGTATGTATGTATGTATGTATGTATGTATGTATGTATGTATGTGTGTATGTATGTATGTATGTATGTATGTATGTATGTATGTATGTATGTATGTATGTATGTATGTATGTATGTATGTATGTATGTATGTATGTATGTATGTATGTATGTATGTATGTATGTATGTATGTATGTATGTATGTATGTATGTATGTATGTATGTATGTATGTATGTATGTATGTATGTATGTATGTATGTATGTATGTATGTATGTATGTATGTATGTATGTATGTATGTATGTATGTATGTATGTATGTATGTATGTATGTATGTATGTATGTATGTATGTATGTATGTATGTATGTATGTATGTATGTATGTATGTATGTATGTATGTGTGTATGTATGTATGTATGTATGTATGTATGTATGTATGTATGTATGTATGTATGTATGTATGTATGTATGTATGTATGTATGTATGTATGTATGTATGTATGTATGTACATATTGTTTTCATATTGTTACAGTTATTATTATTATTATCTATTATATTTATTTTGTATCGTATAAGCAACTGCGTATATATGTATGTGTAACTAGCAACGTAAAAATTACGTTGACCCTACTATGGGAAGGGTTGGGGATGGTCTACTCTTGCGGCAGTCAGATGTGACGGACTACATGGTACCGAAACTTGACCTCGGGATCCTGCCCCAGGTAGCGTATCCAGAGAGGGAGGCATGGAAGGAATCAGAGAAGCTGTATGTGGGGTGTGCAGTCTTTACTGACGGATCAAAGATGGAGGAAGGCACCGGGGCTGGTGTCTATATAATAGACACGAGGGAAGAAAGGACCTATAGACTTCCAGACGAGTGCAGCATTTTCCAGGCTGAAATCCTGGCGGTGATGAAGGACGCGGAATTGATAGGGGAGGATGCGGATGGGAAAGGGGTTTGTGACAATCTGCGTTAATAGTCAGGGCGCGCTTAAGGCTCTAGTGGGTCATTATGTCAGGTCTAGACTCGTAAGCGACTGCAGACGTGCTCTTCGGGCGATCATGGGGACACGCAGGGTCAGGCTCTGTTGGGTTCCGGGTCGTTATGACGTTTCCGGCAACGAGATTGCCGATGAATTGGCAGGGAAGGAATCGGCCCGGCATATTGAACACAGTTGTGAGCCGGTGTGGCCGCCACTGAGTTTCTGTTGTGGACTGATAGGGACTTGGATAATGGACAAGGTGGGCCAAGCCTGGAGGGACAGGGCTGTTTGCAGATGGGATGGACCTGCTTCTCAAGGAAAGCAGGGGGTTCTGAGGTACATTATTTGGACTCTCACAGGGCACTGCGATGTGAGATACAGGACGAACAAATGGAACAGGAACTCCCCAGATTTCTGCAGGGTATGCGCAGACGAGGAGGAGATAGAGACGGTAGAACACCTTATCTGCCAGTGCCCTGGGCTGCAGATTCGCCGACAGAGGTGGTTCGGAGGGCGCATTTTAAATGGACTTGGTGAGGTCCCTGACAGTGGGCTGGGAAGCATCATAGGTTTCATTAAGGGGGTTGGGTAGCTAGGCAGATAGGTGATTCAGGGCCTATGACTATTGACTTTCTTAGACATCTTGCGGACGGTACTCTTGCTTTCTTTATCCTTATCCTTACCTATAAAATGTTTGACTTACTTTATTTTTTCTTCTCGACTTTTTTGAAGGGATTCACAATGGGCCTGATGGCCTCCGAGTGGAGGTGGCGAGTTGGACTCGCCACTACGCTTCGTAACCTAACCTAACCTAACCTAACCTAACCTAACCTAACCTAACCTTACCTACCCTGCAAAATATGTTGGACCACATGATCCATTTTAGTTGAAATGGACTAGCTACAACATGGTCCTTTGTAATGCAGTGATGGACCATGACAGTATTGAACAAAAACTTGTACCTAAGCGAGATGTGTTCGTGTCTTTACGAGCGCATATTGAATTGTCGTAGATCCCATATGCATAATGAAGACCAAGGAGTGCTCTATTGGAGTATATAACTTATATGTCTGAATTGTACAAATTTCAATAGTACAGGGTGTCTGGTGGCAAATTTATATTTTTAAATACGATTATTTTAACAAGTAATAAACAGTTCGGCGCAATTGAATTTATCAACTGTGCGGGTTTGTTAGTCACGATGCCGCAATGGGCGAGTGAGCATCGCGCGTGTGCTGTGAGAAATTTTTAAAGAGTAATAATTCTAACATAACTGCTTATCGCCAATTTTGTTCAAATTTCGGTATTTGGCGACTACGTGATAAACCGAGTGTAAATTTAATTCGTTTGTGGGAGCAGAGATTCTGCGTAACTGCTTTGGGTATGAATGTCCAATGGCCAGGGTTCAATCGATCTTCAAGGACTCTCAAAAACATTGAATTGGTTGAAAGCAGTTTAGGTGAAAATTCGCGACTTTTAAAACGGAAAAGAGCACCGTCACTAGGACTTTAAAAACCGATTGTTCATAAAATTTTAAAAAAGGATCTTAACTTCCATCTTTTTTAAATTCAAATCGTTTTAGAACTGAAAGAAAGTAACTTTGATTTACACA
Organism: Melanophora roralis; assembly: GCA_963583895.1. Classification (NCBI taxonomy): domain Eukaryota; kingdom Metazoa; phylum Arthropoda; class Insecta; order Diptera; family Rhinophoridae; genus Melanophora; species Melanophora roralis. Next base: position 17,917,062 of record OY757191.1, on the reverse strand, counting down.
AAAACTTTTATAAAACGATGTTGGAGCGCTTTTGCACTGTAAAGCCTATTGTTTGGAGCGACGAGGCTAAAGTTTACCTAAACGACCACGTCAGCAAGCAAAAATGCCGTTACTGGTCTTCAAGAAGCTGAAACCCTCGATTGAAACGTCAAAAACCCTTGCATTGCCCCAGAGTAACTGTTTGGTGTGAATTTTCCACGCATGAGATAATTGGACCATTTTTGCACGAAAATTCTCGAGGCCAGGCGACTAATGTCAATAGTGAAAATTATTCATCGTGCTCTTTACGCACGGGGTTTCAACAGGATGGAGGAAAACAACTCCCAAAGCTTTGATGAATTTGCTTCGGGAAAATTTTCTCCAAAAACTGATTAGTCGTTTTGGGGACATCCCATGGCTACCGAGGTCGGCCGATCCAACTCCCTTCTCAAGGAGAAGGTTTGTACGGACAACCCTAAATGTCTTGTGGCTTTAAAAGAAAATATATTTGTTTAAAAATCATCTCAATTGAACCAAGTTTACTGCAGCATGTGGCGCAGAACACTAGGCTCCGTTTTAAACAATATGTTAAACTCGACGGAAGGCATCTGGAGGACGTACTCTTTAAAAAATAAAATCCGCATTTTAATTCTACTTAAATGCCAGTTATTACGCTTTTGATATAAGTTTGAAATTATAAATCTGCCACCAGACACCCTGTATTTCATTCTTTGTAATTAATTAAGATCAAAGGTCACCAGCGTTGCCAGAAGCTCTAAAAAGAAAATCATCATTTGGTAAAAATAAAATGATATTTTAAGGAAAAAAATCATCACTATTTTTAAAGTTTAAAGGGTCAAATCATGAGAGTTTTTTTAGAGAATAATCTTTTAAACCAAATCGTTTTAATATTTGCTTACATTACTCGATATAAAACAAAATAAAATTTTTTTGTTTACAGTTGGAGCTGGATTTTTTTATGTCGACATTATGTCGACTTTTCAGGTGACTTTCGTTTGATTGGTGTTAGTTTAGATGGTTTTTTTACTCTTGTTTAAAATATTAGAACAAGCACATTATATTCCCACCACCAAGGTCACGTGGATATATAACGCTCAAACGTTCTGATGTTTAAACAACTAATGCTGAACTCTTGTACACTTTGTGACATACAACTATAAAACCCTGTTGCTTGCAAGGGCCGGAGGTACTCTACAGCCTCTTGATCAAAACTAAGCCTAAAAAATATTGCATACAGCCTTGTAATATTGAACAAACGATTTGTAAAGTATATAAAAGCAATAAATGACAAGCTGGAACAAACCTTTGTTTGTTTTAATTAACTGCTAATACAATTTCTAAACAAGTTATGTATTTCCACAAACTTTGAAATAGCTCAATATAAAAAGTCACAATTGCTAAATATAAAAAATCATCATATCATATTTTTAAAAAAAAAATCATTAAAAATATGATAAAATCATCATTCTGGCAACACTGCCCAATCGGATATTCTTGACTGCGCTGCATTAAGAATTTTAGGGTAGCAAAAAGCTTATTAAAATGCACTGATTTGCCTCAAAAAAAATTTTCTTAATAAAAAAAATGACTGCAACTGTAGCATTGTTCACCTTTTTTTAAAACTTTTTTTTCATTTTGTAAAAGTTTGCTCTCGTAATGCAGCGCAGGGTTCATTTACGAACAGGTCCACTGTTTTTATTATATAAACTAACTTAAATATAAAATAAAAGAAAATGAGAACAAAGAAAAACTTATCAATTCAGAAAAAAATCGACTCGCTTTAAAAAAAAAAAAGATTTTCTTTTTAAAACTAACGACAAGAAGAATAAAAAACTTATAATTTCTTCATATGCGAAAAATAAAAATTAAGTTAGTAGGAATTGAACTTGAGCATTATTAACAGCATTAAATTAAGAAAAACTTTAATTAAACGTTTACCAAAATAAACAAAATACATAACTTTAAATAATTATTAAAAACAATTTATTAGTAATTTTTTATGTTTATGTATGTCTAGATACTTAGTATCGCTTGCTCAATATTAAAAGGTTGTATGTGCAAAAATGTAAATTTTTAAACAAAGAAAATTTTGAGCTTTTAACTTTTTTTCATTTCAAAATCATTTTTGGCAACGAAGTCTTTAGTTAATTTATGAGTAAGGAATGAGTAAACGACATAAAATATAATATTAAAAATTATTTATTTAAAATTTAACAAAATTCAGTATCAGATTTTCAACACACACCTTTGATACTAAAAGCTTCTACGAAAAATAAATTTTAGTGTTATATAGAACTTTGATTTTTTAAACAAAAAAAAAATAAAGTTCTTGTTTTCTGAAAATGAAAACTAAAAAAAAATATTATTCACAAATAAAAATATTTTAAATTATAAATAAAAAGATTTTTTATGATGATTTACTCTGCATTGATTGTCTCAACTGATCAATCACTGTAGAATGACAACAGCGAGAAAGTCTTCATAAGGCGAAAATCTAATTTTGTTTTATACACATATAATAAGTAACTAATGTTGCAATTTATGTGAAGATAAAAATTGATAAATTTCCCGGGTATTTTTGGGACGGGAACTCTCAGGAAAAATCCCTATATCTAATAAATATTTGTTTTGCTTTAGAACAGAAAATTCGTATCTAACGTAAGCAAAGGGTTATCTAATTTTTATATAATTCATTATGTAGTAAGCCTGCTGCAAAAAATTTTTTTCTTAATTTATAAATTAATTAAATGTCCCAGATTATGCAATGGTAGAGGATATTTGCTATTCGGTTTTGCCGAAAATATAATATTTGTTTATTGTTTTTAAGCATTTTTTTCTATTATTTTTTACAACAGTATTTACATTATTAATTAAAAAAATATTTGTTTAAAATTTGTTTAGAATTAATTTCGTTTTTCTTAAAAGAATTAAAAACTTATACGTTTTCGATTTGATGCGTAATTACTTATGTACATAAATATATATGAAACTAGACATATACTGTTGTTAGTTTTAAATTCTGGAGCAAATTACGTCATTCGATTCGAATTGAAATTTTAAAATTCTTATTTGAATTGACAACTCAATCGATCGAGTAGGATTTCAAATCGAATCGAATGCCGTAACTGCGACATATTTACACAATTGTTTAAAAAAATGTTGTTTTTAATTAAAATATTTTTTATTGTGTTAGAAACTAGTGTGTGTATGTAAATATACATGAATCTATATAATGTAATAATCATGTGTTATCTTAATGGATCTCTACCTCTGGGGGCAACTTAGGATACTTCCACCCCCCCAACTCACGCGAATTTAAGTTCCCAAGTCCAAGTTCTCAACTCGAATTAGAATATTTATTTTTCTATTTAAAAAAAATTAAAATAAAAATTATAATTATTTATTTGAATTTTTCTATATTATATAACAACTTATATTTATTCGGCTTTAAGGTCGTTATTAAAATTGTGATAGATAAGAATGAAAATGTTTATTTAAAATTAAGTAATTCGAAAACTAGCCAAGTGTAATGCATTTTCGAAATCATATTCAATTTAATTTTTTCATCTACATAAATGCCGTCGTCAAGGAAGAACCTCAAACTGCTCGCTTCGCATCAGAATATTTGTTAGACGAAACACAGAAATTAATTTGTTTTTAAGTGGGGTGGGGTGGGGTGCCCCGGTATATCAGTGGTAAGTTCATGAGTCTACTAGTCTAGGGGTTGTGGGTTCGATTTCCACTAGACAACCTGGTAAATCTGCTTCATCCTACTTTTCTTTCTCTAAATTTCTGCTCTTCTTCTATCTCTACGTAACGGCTGCCTGCCACCTACCCACCTACCTACCCTTAATTAATTACCTTTTTTATTTCTTTGCCATGGAATTTCGGTACAATGATAGCACAATATATTTACGTTAATTTATTTACATACATATGTGTGTTAGTATGTTAATATATGAAAAATCCCAAAAATTTAACAAAAAATTTTTGTGTCAGAATATTTGTGCAAGCAAACGTTAGAAGAAACAAAAATTGTCAATCAAATCAAGTTGAAAAACGACTTGATTTAAAAGATATAAAAATCAAGACGGTTTCAATCATAGACCTGTAAGTGGTATCAAATCTATTAGAAATATCTGCGAGAAAATTCCTATTAAAATCCAGCAAAACTGCTCGATAAGTAACCGAGATAAAAGCCAATAACTAAGACTACCTCTGTTTATTTCTTTAAAATTCTTACATAAAAACCACGGGGGCAATGCAAGACCGACTCCTATTAGTTTTTGTTCACAAACATATTTGTGAAACATTCTTACAGCCAATTTTCAATCCCTAACAGGGTTCCCATACAAAATTTAATTTTTCTTTTATACTTTTATACTTACAACCTATCTCCAGCCTCTGACAGGGTTGCCATACAAAATTTAAAAAAAATAATGGCAAAAACTCCTATAAATTTGTAAGACTCGGCACAGCCGAATATAGAGCTCTTTCTTGTTTTTTAGTTAAGCTTACATATATGTCATCAATTTCGCGTTGGTCGGTCTATTGTTTGCCAAGATTCAAAGTCCTTCATCTGACTTTTAACTATATAAATACCTTGTTACATATAAGATATTTACACTCAGCCCAGATAAGTGATTGGGGTATTATACGCTTGTACAGATGTTTGTAACACCCAAAAATATTGGCCTGAGACTTACCTTCAAGTAAACCAATTAACTCCTGAGTCGATTTGAGCATATCCGTCCGTCCGTCCGGCTGGGTGTCCACATATTTCTTGTGAGCAAAATGCAGGTCGCACATTTGAAGATATTTTTTTTATTTATTCACTTTAATACACAACCTGATACAAATGTCCTCCCGGAATAAGCATTATGGGCTATAAATGGCTTCAATATATTTTTGAACACATGTTTATCTTTATGCCCCCGATTATTATACTGAATACAAATTTTATCGGTCAATTTTTTAATAAAGCCCCCATAGAAATGTGGCGTAGGGTATAATATGGTCAGGTTTGCCGGACTATAACATTTTTACTTAATTTATTTAAGGATTTTAATGTGTTGGCTTAACCAACAAATATCTAGCAATTAATTAGAGATTAAAATAACAACAATTTGCCACGTAATGACTTACTTTCGGGGTGGCTTTAATTTATTTCGGGAGGAAAGACATAATATATCACTCCGTGGACATCGAGATGATGGTCTTTTGCTATTTTCTGAAAATACAAGCTCGGAAGGTATTTTCCGTTGCTGGAGATAAAATTTAAGGCAACCATTTCCAAGTTTTCCCTTTATATAGATGCCAATAAATTTATTTTAGAAATTATGCTAAAAAATATTTGTGACGAAACCGCTGATATATCAGGAAAAAGCCAAAGTTCTTTATTTTTAACGAAAAATTAGCAAAAGAAGAATTTATCGACTTTATCGACGCATTTGAAGATGCTTTAAATGATATTGGCGATGACGCGAACATTCTATTATCAGTAGTTTTAAAAGCTTCGAAAAACGTTTATTTGTTTTTGAAAATTGTGTAGAAATTGAAATTGACGGGTGTCCTTTGAAATTAACAGAAAACGAAGCAGCAAAAAAAGTACAAGAAACCGTAAAAAATGCAAAGCAAGCGCCTTTCTATTCCCATAAACTTAACCACTCAACATCCTTGTTGCCTGGTACCAATAATAAAAAAAGTTCTATCGTTTCTTAAAGCAGCTTTTCTAAAAATCAAGGTACAAAGTTGTCTCCATTATGCGAAACACGATGGGTGGATCGTCATGATTTAATTTTACAATTTGCAGTAAAAATAAATCAAATAATAGAGGCATTGAAAAGATACCCGAGTGGAAAGATAGTCTTCAAAAGCTTTATTATTAACAACTTCTCTAAGCACTTTTGAATTTTTGTGCCGATTACAAATTTTAAATGATATACTTACTGTCACAGAGCCGCTTAGTGTAATTCTAAAAAAGCAGAATATAGATTTACAAAAAACGATCATCTCTTATAAAAACTCTGATAATGTGTCTAAACAAAATTTGAAACTATTTTTGAAGAGGCAAAAAAAAATTTGCATTGTTAAGGGAATTTTAAATGAATAGCCTAGATTTAAAAAAAAAAAATAATTTTTAAGATGTCGAAGTATACTACCGCATCGAGGGTTACATACTCTTAATTGAATCTGTTTTACAAGACTTAAAACACGTTTCTCAAAGGACATCCTTTATTTGCTTAACATCCCTTAACTTCTGGTTCAGCATGTTACTACATTTACTGATTAGAAATTTTAATTTCACAACTTGCAGGTATATTATTAAATTTGAAAAAATTTATAAAAAAAAAACTAAATTTAAGGCTAAAATTTTTCATTGGAAACAAAAATGTAAGCTTTGTAAAGACCGCCCAGAAAATGTAATAGATGTTTTAGCAAAGTGTGACCCAGATATTTACTCAAGCTTACTAAAAATATTCATCATTTTTGTTTCAATGCCGGTCAATAATGCTACGGCTGAAAGGTCATTTTCCGCCCTTTGCCGTATCAAAAGATGGCTGAGATTAACCATGACAAAGGACAACCTTAATGTTTCATACAATAAATTTAAAATTGACGCAAATGTCGTGCTTTACAAATTTGCTTCGACAGAAAACCATAAATCATTAATTAAAAAGTAATATTTTGTCGCCTCTTATGTTACACGGCATTTAGACTATGTTACTTGTAACATGATTCTTTTCTTATTTCGTTTTAAAGTAACTTCCGAAAACTTCAAGCATTTACATTATGTTACCACAAACTTTTCTCTTTTTTTATTTGCTTCAACACACCAGCATAAATAATTAATTAAAAAATAATGTTTTTTTCCCTTTTAAGTAATTAATTTTTTTTTTTAAATGAATTAAATTTTTTTGTTGAGTTTTTCTTTTTATTGCTTTATTTAAGAATGCCAAACAATTTTTACAGGATAAATCAGTTATTAAAATAAAAAATTTCTTTGAGCTCTCTGATAAATTATTTTCAACCCATAAGAAAGAAGTAAAAATTTGTTTTAATATTATATTACTTATTTGAAGTACTTATATGCAACAAGTAAAGTTTTGTAAAAAAATGCATAAATAGATTGCCAGTTAGATAAAAGTTTTTTGTGGTAAAAAAGGAGTTCTTTAAATAAAAAAGTAACTCATTATCAGCTACACAGAAAAAAATAAAAATAATTTTCAATTAAAAAATTTGTTAATTTGATTAAAAAAATGTTTATGAAGAAATTTGCATATTAAATTAAATAATTAAATTAAAAATGTTCAACTAAAAAATTAATTAATCGACTTAATCAAAACACAAATAAGTGTAAAATTAAATACAAAAAATAAAAACTTTTTTTGGTTTTTTATTTTTTTATATTTTTTTCTATTTATTTATGTTTTAATAATTTAATTATATATGAATGTATTTATTATGTTTGATTTACATTTTTTAAGTATACATTACAAGTCTAAACAACGACTCGAACCATGGGCCATTTGATTGCTAGGCGAACGCTCTATCCACTCAGCCAACAAGGCATTCTACTTTTTAAAGTGTTAAACTTAGTTTTATTTATTTACCTCCACGTTCAAAAATGCAACCTCAGCAAGTGACCGTGAGGTGAGCTTTGCACAAGCAATGGAAAAACTAAAAAAGCTTTAGGAAAAGTTGCAGCTTTTTTGAAGAAACAGTTTAAATTTTAATTGAGACAATTAAATGTTTATTTAAATATTAAAAATTTTTTGATTAATGAGTTAATTGAAAAAAAATTTTTGGATAATTTTTTTCTGTGTATATAAAGTAATCAGTTATTTAGAATTAATTATTTGAGACTCATGCCTTGTAAAAATAATTACATACATATGTTGATAATCCAGTTGGGAAGTAGTTACTTCAAAAATTCTTACTTCTAAGTAAACTCGCTTACGTTCATACATACATGCATTAATACACACATATATATACACTAGCTAATCCCCGGTGTGCTTCGTCACACTAATCATAGTAAAATTACCAAAATATGTAAATAAGAGCATTTATAGATATGCGCAACCAGCCACTTAAGTTGCAACGAATTATAAGTCAGCCCTACTCTTTAGTTAACGTATAAAAATTGGGAATTCATAAGGTTCATAGTTTTGGAGATATCCGGAAAGCTTTAGTTATCAAAATTTTTTTTATAAACTTCTATATATAATTCTAGTCCTTTATTAACAGATTAACATATTTTTGTAAACTGACGAAGGCAATTTTAATAATTTTTCTATTTTTAATGGTGGTTCTAAAGTTACAAAAAGTACTAAAACATAATTTTAACCCTTTTTCCCTATAGGGTCCAATAATCAAAAAAGGACCCAAAACCGTACTCATTATTTTTAGGCCTGTCGCACCCAATTAGAATAATGTTTCTATCTTTATTGGTTTAAAAGTTACAAAAAACGCCTAGAAAAATCAAAATATATTTTTAACCCTTTTTCCCCCTTTGGGTCAAAAATTTAAAAAATACGACAAACTTAATCATATTTTTTAAACCTACCGAAAGCAGGTTAAATAATGTTTCTATCTTTATTAGTTTAAAAGTAACTTAAAGTACCCAAAAGTACCAAAATATATTTTAAACCTATTTTTTCCCATTCGGTCCAAAATTAAAAAAAAAAAAAACACCTGTCTGTTTATTTCTTAAGGAAAACGCAAAACCTTTTTAAATTTTGTTTCAATCTAATATACTTCAGAAGATAGAAGGTTGCAGATTTTTCGATTTTTGCCCCCTTTTTATCCCTTCACGGGCCGAGTTTCTAAAAATGTATTTGTATTTAATAATTTCCAAAAAAAGTAGCCTATTGTTTCTTCCAGGCTTGGAGGAACTCCCATAAAAATTTCAAAAAATTCGGTCCACTGGTCTGGCCAGCTATAAAATACAAACATACATACATACATACACCCCTTCTTTATATAATAGATGCATGCATATGCATATACATATATATAAATATTTTTAAAGTCAAATTCAAATTAAAAAGGCAATATATTTTACAGAAAGGCAAAAAATTTATGTATAAACAAAATTAGTGGTGGCTGCGGCAAAACTATTTCACGGTAGGTAAATACGACATACAAAGAATATCTCCCGATTTGTATAATTTTTCAAGTGGGGCTTTTGTTGTGGTCGATAAAGATTATTTTAATTTACTTTACGTACATACATACATAATAATGTAAAGATTTAAGCAATTAATATTATGCTTATATATAGAAAGAAAACTCGCTTTTTAAAATCAAGAATTTTATTCTTGAATTTATCCAAAATCTTTCTTGAAATTTTTAAGTACGATCTTTACTTACATTTTCTTAAATTAAGCCTCTTCGGATTGCTTTAACAAATCAAGCAGAAAAAAGCTTGTTGTTTTAATATATTATTTTACATTTGAAAACAAAGTGTCTCGGTGGCCTAGAGGTAACGCGCTTGTACTGCAGTGCAGAAATCCCTGGTTCGAATCTCAGCTTCGGTAAGTACAAAAAATGAAATTTTTAAATTATAAATTTTAAGTATCTTTAAAATAAAAAAAATATATATAAAAAACTCTTTTTCCTAAATAAAGCTCAATAAGTCAAAAAAATTACATTTCATTTTCGAATTAATCTCTTTTACGGCTTACACCAATCTTTTTTGGCTTACATCAAGTACGGTTCCGAACTTAAATCAATCTTTTTTTGGCTTAATTGTGGCTAAAAGTAAGAAATTTGTACTTGAAAAATCGCACTTGAAGTAAGAAATTTCGTACTTGATTTAAGAAAAATCGTACTCAACGTACTTTTGACACCGCTATGGCTTGATTTAAGTAAAGTTTTCTTAAATAATTTTTTGTGTGTACATATGTATTAGTGCTCTAATATTATAAAAATATTTATTGTGCAGAAATTTAAAAGTTAAAAAAATGCGACATAATTAAAATAAACAAATAATCATAATTCAATTTTTTTTTTTTTTTTTTTACATACATATATTGCCATGTACATGAACGTGCATATATCCCTGTATTTATAATAACTTTTTAATTGTTTTAAACGACATTTTGAACTTATAAGTAATTTTCTAAATAAAATCATTTAACAAAATTAAAAACTATTGAACAGTATAGAGTAATAGAAGTGCACATACATACAAACATACTTATATAGAAATATACATATATAAACATTTTCTAAAATGCAAATTTTTTTTTTAAGTTTTTCTTTTTAAATTTTTAGATGCGTGGTTTAAAGGTTCAAACGTAGATCAAATTTAACTTCAACGTGGATATAATTGTACAGTACCACTAAGGCTTATCGCAACCGAACCAATCCTTAATTAAATCACCTTCAATTGGTTTATCAGATAAATCTTCCTGTAAAAAAAAGGTTTACATAAAAATTACTAAATGGGTTTTTCCGATAAAAATTGTGCGGACAAAAGAGTTGAATGTTTTTTCTTAACATAAAAATGCTAAAAAGTAACTCGAATTCCAAAATATTGAAAAAGCAATAATGATTAATTATACATATTTGGCTACTTGTCGTAGTTAAAAATGTAAGAAAAACAAAAACTTCTTGCCCAGATGTGAACTTACCTGAATTAAATAAGACTTTCCATCCTTAAAGACATAATGTTTACCTTTGAGTTCCATGGCGGCGTCAACATTTGATGGCAAGTCTGTAAAATCTGATATGGGCCCACAAGGTCTTGCTAGTTTTGCTTTATAAATATCATAAATACAAACAGAATCGCCTTTAAAAAATATAACGGTGTTAGAGCCGCGCCAAGGCATGGCAGCATCCAAATGATCAGGAATGCCGGGAAATTCATTACGTATTTCTTTAGGATAAGAGCCACATTTTCCGTGATTACTGTAGCATAGTACCTTTTTACCTTTAAAAAAGTAGTAATATCCACGGGAAGACTCAAAAGCGGCGTCAATATCACCTAAAGAAAATAATTGTATTTTTTTATTTATTCTTTCCAATTCCTGTACAACAAGATAAAATCTTATATTTAAAGTACAGGAAAGCAGTATCAGTAAATTATTATTTAAGATCACAACATTTATGTATATAAATACAAACTAAGTATGTAAGTAGGGGTGACATGTATGTATATATGTGGTATGCTATTAAAATTTATTATGCAAAATAACTAAATAAAAATTCTATAAAACTATTTGCGTTGCTATCAAGTTGTTGAACCTGAGAAAGATTATTCCAAAGACGCGCTGTATCTATCAAGAAATGCCACTCAGATACAAGAAACCGGTTCAAAAGAAATTATGATTTTTTTTTTTGCTCTAAGGGATCTAGCAAATCTAGTTTTTTCAGAAATATATCGAAATTTATGCAAAAATATTAAAACACGTATATTGAGAAGTTTATCGAACGAAACACCATAAAGTTGTGAGCAAAAATTAGAAACATGGGCATATATTTTCAAGCCATATACCTATGCATATCTAATTATATTATTATATAAGACGTTAAGCTTTCCCCTGCTATTGGAATCACAGCTCGCAAAAGTTCACAACCATAAATTAAACCCAAAAGAAGGTAGGATTTAGCGAGTAATTGTTCTATCCTCAAGGGTGTATAGTGTTGTGATGACCACAGAGACCTTAATCCCTATATATGTATATTATAAAATCAAGGTGTAAGTTTGTTTGTTTGTTTGTTTGTCACGCAATCACGCCTAAACGGCTAGACCGATTTTTATCAAATTTGAAATGTTAATACCTTGAAGCCTTGGGTGTGCGATAGGCTATACGTTTTTGGAAAAAGGGGAGGTGCCACGCCCACAGCACTTAAAATCTAACTGTACTTCTACTGTAAAAAAATAACTTTTAATACTGGTGCATATGTTGCACCGATTTTTTCAAAATTTTGTACACATTTATAAGGCCACTAACGGAAAAAAATTTTAAGGCAAAAAAGGAGGCGGGGCCACGCCCCCTAAAACAAAAAATATATGATAGGCACTTATTCCAGACCTATTTTTTTCAAATTAGTTCGCATATAAACGGCTTCTAAGTTAAAATTTTGGAGGTAAAAAAGTGGGCGGTGCCACGCCCACAAAAATTAAACTTTTTTTGCTGGTACTTTTATTGCACCGATTTTTTTTCAAACTTGGCACACATATAAAAGGCCTCCAATTCTAAAATTCTAAAGGACAAGAACTAGGGGTTGCCGCGCCTACAAAAATTACAGTCTTCATACTGGTTCTTCTATTGCTGCGATATTTATGAAGCTCAAAAATTGACCTATAATTTTTATTTTTTCGGTGCAATAATTAGTGGCACAAAGATGGACAAACGTGCAAAAATATTTAAAGATAGAGCAATATTTGAGCCAGTTATAGCCTAAAACGCTAAATCCGGGAGGACTTTTGTATGGGAGATAGGTCAAAAAATTAACTGATCATCACCATAAACAACATGCTTTTTTGCCATGCCAAAATACGTATCTGTTCCAAATTTCATTGAAATATCTGCAAAAATGCGGTCTCTTTATTGTTCACAAGAATACATTAACTCCCAGCCGGACTGACATGTTTTAATAGACTCAGGAAGTGATTATGTGGCAATCGGTATAATTAGAAGCAGGTCTGAGACCTTTGCTTTTGTAAGGTACCAAAATTTTTTACAAAAACATAATAAAATTTAGGTATAACAATATAAGAGATCTTTAAACTCCTTTTTAAAAACACTTGAAATGTAATTAAACTATAAATTAAGAACGATAGATATATACAGAGTGTCCGCCGGCAAGGTATACTAATTTATTTTACCGCCATTTTGGTAAACGTTAATCTCGACAGCCCGTATTTTTCAGTCATGAAGTAGAGACATGGCAAATTTATTATGAAAAAATATTCAGTAACCCAACGTGTTTTAATCAATAAAACATGACAACCACGTTTTTCATGAAAAAATATTAATGAGTGCCGAGGCATATTTTCATTTGAGTGGATATGTCGATAGCCAGAATAGTCGGTTCTGGGTAATAGAACCCCCTCAAATTATCCATCAGTCACTTTTGCATCCATTAGAAGTGGAAGTCTGGTGTGCAATTTGGTCAGGAGGAATCATTGGAGCTTACTTTTTTAAAACGGAAAACGGCGTAATGGGAAGCGATATCGCATACAGCTAGGATAACAATGGAACTTCTCCGAGATCTCTTTCCACAATAAGTTATTTCAAGAAATGGTGATGATGATTGGCCTGATTCGACTGCTCCAGACTTCTTTTTGTGAGGATATCTGAGCAGCAAGGTTTGTGCATATAAACCACCTTTCCGGCGGACACCCTGTGTATGGCAATATTATTGGAGCAACAATACCAATAGGGTAGTTCTAAGGGGAAGATATTTTTAAGCTCCATATACTAAGTAATCCAAAAGGTTTGCCTTCCAATTCTTAACGCTGGCAGTTTTCAAACAAACTAGCCTTTGCTTTAACAATCAAATAATCCCATGTTTATGGTTTTCTCGATTTTCTGGCGTGCATTTGGAAATTCCCCCCCCCCACCCCCCCTAGGGGTACTATGGTACTAAGTGGATAAAATTTACACCTTTTTGCACTAAATGGAAAAGCTCCTAACAGAGTGTAAAATAGCGTTTTATGAAGTACCTAACGACCCGTCATTTTTTTTATGAGCTACAAACTTAACTATTAATATTTGTATAGTAATTTAAAACTTAATAATCCAGATTTGTTTTGTTAGGTTTTGTTTGCATAATTTCACACAATATTGTTTATGGGTTTAATGTTTATGTAAAAGTTTTATTAACAACACTAAAGGGTATTTCGTGTAAAAATTTACATACCAAAAGCATAAGCAGCTCATCAAAACGATCAAAATTTCGAGTTGAATCGAATGCCGTAATTTTCCCCGAGTTTTATATGCACTTTTTTAAGTTAGACAATTGCTTTCAAACTTTACCTTTTAATATTATTCCCGCGCAACGCCGGGACGGGTAAGCTAGTTTAATATAAATTAGACCTACTAGTGTATTTACATGGGGTAACCAAGTAAGACTATTAATTAAACTCAACCTAAGATTTTTGGCAGCAGTTACAATATTTATCTTTTCCTAATTTATCAAAATGGCAACATCGGTAACAAAATCTAATGTTTTCTTACAAATTATTGTGCACTTTGATTAATGTGGATTTAAACAAAGGCAATTTGCCGTTGCCCAGCGGTGAATTATGCCTAAGTCGTCATTCATGGTTGAAATATTTTCAGCAACAGACTGTACTGGGCTCCCAGCAAAAACTGTTGCTTCGCCGTAGGTAGGTTTGTAAGGAAATATCAACGCAGCAAAGCTTTCAAACCTGCTTACGTATGGCATGATATTTGTTCGCGATGTCCCACTTAGTTGCATTTCATGTTAAGTGCTTATTTCGGCGCTATGAATATCCAGTTAATTCATGTAATTTTGGTGCTTCTTTAGTTGTTTAAATTTATTGCGTCATCGTAATTAATGGTTTGCCGTGTTATTATGTTCGTAACTTGATGAAAAACTTATAATTTTTTTTACTCACTGCCTTACAGTAGTGCTTCTTAGTATGCACTTGAGTAAGCGAGTGTGTAAAACGGTAAAAGTTTTACATTTACTGCCATACACTATTGTATTTAATAAGGGAATAGATAAGTGCTTGCTGCAAAGCGCATTAGTGTACTAGAAAAAGTATTTACTGCTTACAAAATCTCGATTATTTTTTGCTGGGCTGCTAAAGTACAACTGTACATGTGAATTTCGCAGTGCAAAAGCTGTAGGGGCAAATCATTTGCATAAATTGAAAAAAGCAGTTGCCCAAGAATTGATCCTTGTGGTACTCCTCCAGTTAAATTTAGTAAGGAAGATTGGACATTATTCGAATACACAAATTGTGAACGATTACAAAGGTAAGAAAATAAAAGGCGTGTTGAAGTATCAGAAAAATTAAAAAAATTTCGTAATTTCATGCAAAGTATGTCATGGTCAACTGTATCAAAGGCTTACTTCATCCAAATTACGTCGTATATTTTTAGACACATCCAGCAACGCAGAAAAAAATAGCTATGATTTGAACGAAATCGAGATTGCTTATCAGACAATAGGTTTTTTCCCTTAATATGTGACGACATTTGTAGACACAAAACTTTTTCCAGCACTTTAGATAAAAAAACTTTGGATAGCTATAGGTCTAAATTTCGAATTCGTTTTTGGTAGTGGTACCATCTTTGCAACTTTCCATCTGCTTGGAAAATTACTTGTCAATATAATTGTGTTACAAAAATGAGTTAAATATGGCAAGAGTACTGGCAATAGTATGTTTACGAATTTTGAGTGCATGTTGTTACAGCCTACCGCATTTGATTTAAAACATAAAATAACTTCAGATTGATTTACACAAAAGAATTGAAAGGCGTTACCATTGAATTTAAAATTATTAAAGTTTAGATTCTGAAAATTTTAAAAACTATTGTCTATCGATACCAAAGGTATATTTAAGAAAGTGCTGTTAAGCTCTTCGATCTTTACTCAGCGCCGGCGCTATTACTTTTGTCACCTGGTGCACTTTTTGAAAAGGCCGCCCTTATACGTCCGTTTCCACATCACCCAAGAGGTAGAACTTTCGATACATTTTTTTTTAAAACGTTTCCCACGGAGGTATAATCCTCTACAGCACAAAAGAAGATAAAAAAGTTTTTAATCCATATAAATTCAAGTAGATATTTCAAAATTAAAAAAAAATCAGAAAAAAAATATTTAGGGTATTCACAAGGTAGTCATAAAGTCATATGTCGTAAAAAAATAAAACGAAAAAATACTACTGTTGTGAGCATCCGCGCATAATTAAGTGTGCTATTTTAAATTTGAATCAGCTGCTGGAGAAAACAGAAAAATAATTAATTTCCAAAATATTTTAAAATTAATGACTGCGACTTGTTAATTATATCAACGGCTTCACTGAAGAGTTTCGGCCGCCCAGCTCAGGTTTCTACTGTTTATGACAAAACAATAAACACAGTTCAAAAAGTCTTATTATTATAGAACTTTTATATTTTAAGCACAACAGCAATTTTTTTAAACTGTTGTAAAATATTAAAACTTTAAGACAATATGACTTGATAGCATATCGTTTGAATACCCCAATTAAATACTTATTTCGTTGTAAAAATAAAATTTTATTCTCCGCGCATTAATTTTTGCAAAATCATTTATTTCTATTTTGCAAAAAATAACTGCCATTATCAAAAATGTATCATTATCTAGTGAAGTTCTTTTGTAAAGGCGAGTAAAAGTTCATATGGAATGAGAAGCTGTCATGAAAAATGTGTGGCGTGCGTGTATATTACGTGTTTTAATTATAAGGTCATAGAACATTAAAAAATTACTGTTTGTTGGTACTTGTACGACGCATGTTGGGCTATGTGTATTTTGTGTTTTAGTTATTTGTTTTTATTAATAACATTAAATATATTGTTACGGAGTTAAATGTTGACTGGGTATGTAAATGTTGACTGGGTATGTAACATGATTGGCGGTTGTTGTCTGCGCTAAGAAGTTATTTAAATTTAACTGCCATTCGAAGGAAAGTTTTAGTGTGCTCTCGAACCTTGTAGAACATTACACCGTATTACCAACCTTTATAAATAGTCGAGCAACACGAATGCCGCCAGCAGTTTAAGTTAAACCGTTGAGTTAAATAAGTGAAATCGTGAAATTGATAAATAACAAAGGTAAATAACATTAAGTGTTATAAAGAAGATTGTAAATAAGTATACGACAGTGTGTTTTAAATAAGTAAAGTTTTGTACTGTTAAAGTAAAATTTCAAGTGTTTAGTATTACTTTGGCAATAAAAAGAAACCCCCGTTTTATTTAAAGGAAATAAATCAACGTTTATAAAAGGTATAAACGTAACCATATTTTATCTATTATGCTAATAGATAACATATTGTGTTAATATTTTTTTTTGAAAATTTACATAAATTTATTAAGATCATCAAAAATTAAATTGCCGCCCTATAATGCCAACTGTGCATATCAAAGCGCCGTCCCTGCCTTTACTTGACGATTTTTTACAGTCTCTGTCCTACCAATACCAATTTCCCAAATACATTGCCCCCTTAAATAATAATATTCTTTTTTCGCAGTTCTAATACTTATATTAATTTTTTTTGGCAACTCTAAATTGTATTGTCTTTAAAGAATAATATTTGCTCATCAACAGAAGGCATTAAGTAAATTTGATTCCAATCGATTTAAAAGACATTCTCCTAAAGTATGTTCATTGTAATCTAAGCTTCTGAGGTCACGATATTGAAACGTATGTTGTGTCAAAGGAACTCCGAAGTTGTATGTCCAAAAAATTAGATCATGTTTTGAAAAAAATTAGGCCAATATTTGATCATACAGTAACGTTTCTGGTTTATCTCCGACAAAGAAAATGTCAAACAGAATTCTGTTGGTTAGTGTATGATGTGTTGGGTTGGTGGTATTAGTGGGAGTTAGTCCAAAAGATAACATAATCTCGGTTAATACTGATTCCACAAGTCGGAGTTTAAGTCGCCAGAAATAATAATATAACCATAAGCAGGTGCAAGCGTTTCTAGCGCTGAAAAAAAATTACAAAAAACAATCCATTTATTTGGCCTGTAGGCGCACCCTACCAACATTTTTCTACCCTCAGAGTTTATTTCGATGACAATTAATTCTACATTGCCTCCACCAGCATTCCCTTTTTTGTCCTCCCTAAAAATTTTATACCCACGAAGGCAAATAAGATTATCAGGCATAGCAGGTAAGAACCAGGTTTCTGAAACGCAAACAATATTCGTACTAAAAGTTTGATAAAAGTTGTTAATTTCTATGGGATGTTCTAGAATAGTTTTTTCAAAATGAATGAATTATTTGATCAATACTTTTTGTACAACATTCGAAGTCGATAGCAGTTATAGTTTCCCAGATTTCATAAAAATTGTTTATTTGTATGAGGAGCTACCCCTTGACTTGCCCCCACAAGCAGCAACCTTCAGGAACAAGTTTTTCTTATATGGAGAGTCCATTCTGACAATAACGCCTGACCCAAAATATAGATTTATGAAGTGGTATTGTTGTGTTTAAGACACTACAAATATTTTTTAATATACGATTGTACACATTTTTAAAGGCCCTGAAGTATATACATATACAAACATGTATGTATGTATGTATGTATGTATGTATGTATGTATGTATGTATGTATGTATGTATGTATGTATGTATGTATGTATGTATGTATGTATGTATGTATGTATGTATGTATGTATGTATGTATGTATGTATGTATGTATGTATGTATGTATGTATGTATGTATGTATGTATGTATGTATGTATGTATGTATGTATTTATGTATGTATGTATGTATGTATGTATGTATGTATGTATGTATGTATGTATGTATGTATGTATGTATGTATGTATGTATGTATGTATGTATGTATGTATGTATGTATGTATGTATGTATGTATGTATGTATGTATGTATGTATGCATGTATGTATGTATGTATGTATGTATGTATGTATGTATGTATGTATGTATGTATGTATGTATGTATGTATGTATGTATGTATGTATGTATGTATGTATGTATGTATGTATGTATGTATGTATGTATGTATGTATGTATGTATGTATGTATGTATGTATGTATGTATGTACATATGTATGTATGTATGTATGTATGTATGTATGTATGTATGTATGTATGTATGTATGTATGTATGTATGTATGTATGTATGTATGTATGTATGTATGTATGTATGTATGTATGTATGTATGTATGTATGTATG